>JANZLQ010000017.1:25026606-25168967 GCA_026212715.1 Elanus axillaris | reverse complement strand
AATTTGGCAGCAGGGTTTTTTCCCCCCACTCTGCTCTCCCCCCACCCTCTTTTTTTTTTTTTTTTTTTTTTTTAAAGTTGCAAGCCCATTCAGTGCTCATAAACAAGTTTCCGTAATGATCACAATTAATTGGAAAGGGCCTCACTTGCCTTCCCGAGGACTGTGAGGAGCAGCCTTTCTCTGCACAGCAGAGAAGCCACTGTAAAGTCAGGAGAAACTCCTCAAGGTGTCACACGCTGAGGCCTCTGCCCCATCCTGATACCGTCTGCCCACATCTTATTATGCAGACTTGGATTCTGTTCTAAAATATGGTCCAAAAGAACGGGGTAAGATAGTTTTAGATCAGGTAGTTTGACAGATCCCCATGGGTTGGTATAGGTATTCTTGTTTTCCAGAGTATATAAAAAAATAAATATATCTGATTTCATACTTTTAAAACAATGAAGCACTTTAAAACCTTTACTACCTTTGCACCTAGTGAGAGATCGCTACCATGCCTGGTGCCATCTTCTTCTGCAAAAAAAAGGATAAAATTTTTTAATTTAAAAACTAACATTTATTTGTTTTGCCACAGAACATGTGGTCAAATATCCCATTTTTTTCCTATAGATTAAATTTTCCAAGCGGTATATTGGAGGGCACTAAAACTTCAGCCAAGGAAAAAAAAAAGTAAAAAAAGAAAAGAGTGGAAGCATCAGTGTTACCATTAGATATTATTATCTATTGTGTGATAAGTAATCATACAAGAATCCTCCAGTTTCAGTGAAAGCCTTGACAAGATTAAACAAGTTTGACATACCTGAGCAGAAAGTCTCTTGCTCAGAGAAATTATGGTTTCCTGTTAGAACTGAAAACATGGAGGAAACAACAGAAAAACATTGAAAGAAAAGGTCATATGCAGTCAAGCTTTGCTGTCTGTAAGACCCAATAAACCTTACTATTTCATTATCCAACACTTCCAGTTATTTCAGAAATCAGATAAATATTAGTGCAGAAGTGTTTCCTATGTAATGCATGATGGAACTATTAAAAAAACCCAATTTATCTTGTACATGTGACCTCTTCACAGACATTTTGCTCATGGATCTGTTTCCACAGGACTCATCTAGAGCTTCAGCCCTCTGATGCCTTTTTTTTTCTTTTAATTCAACCAGCCGCAATGAAGTCTTCTCATTCTTCCTGAAAAGGTAAAGTTTGCTCCAAAGGCAAGATTGAGTCCTTTGGCAAATGAAAGATTTTCTGTATCGGACATGTCACAGGGCTGGAAATAGGAACTTTCCCATAACTCTGTAGGTTAAATTTTCTGTTTCGCGGTAGGATCCAACATCTAATTCTGGAGTTAAAAATAATAGAATTCTTATTTGTTATAATACGAAGATTTGGATGTTACCATGGTCTTTAAGTCGTTCTTTAGTAAATGGGGTGAGAGAGCAAGCAGTGCATGACTCAGAGTACTGAGTAATAAATTAGCATGTCAAGGGGAGTTCCAAAGACTAGGGGAAGAACACTTGTCCCCATTTAAATTATCTCTGAAACTGAATCTAAAAGTGGTTCTTTGTGATCCAGAACTCAAACAGGAAAATAAGTTTCCTTAAGGCCTTCTGACATCTTTGCTTCAACCCCCAAATTAAAAAGGCAGTGGGGTTCAAAGAGAAAGGGAGTATTTTCCCAGCTTAAGTTTGTTCCCTGAACCAAGCAAGAGCTGAAAGGCTGTCGGAGGTATTCTGTAGTTGCTGCCTGCATCCTATTTCAGCTTCTAATCCTCTAGGTCAAGAAAAGAACTGAATTTGGAAAGCAAGGTATGACAGAGGTTTAAAAATAGCCAAGGAATCATTACTAGTTTGGCAGACATTAACATGATCAAATCTGCTAGTACATCTGATTATGGTGGATTCCATGTATATGCAACCACACTTAAATTCTACATCCAAGAAAAAGGATATTTGCCTTGCTGTAATTCCAAAGCAAATTCACTTCAGATGATGAAGCTGAGTTGGTGGTGTTAAGAATTATCAGAGTTCACAAACTTTGTCAACAAATGCATAGAAGAATTTCTAAATTGTTCTTTTTTTTTTGTCAAGAACAAAAGCCACTGCATTTCATGGCAGAGCAGATATATATACCAACTGTTCAAGCATCTAATGAGTTTGTTGCTCCATGCCAGTGTGTTACAGAAGACTGCATAACTAAGTCTTCAAATTGTATTTCCATTGACAGAAAAAGATGGGCAAACTTCCCACGTAAATCAAGTTTTTCATTCTCAATGGTCAAATTGTTTGCATTGCAGTCAAATGAAGCCAGTTTTTTGATCAAAATGTGATGCAAGAGGAACGTCTTGGGACACCTAACTAAAAAAGTAAAACTGAGGCCAGTGCACCAGGGACGGAGATACAACACTAACAGGGACAGCATCTACCTTTCCTGCACCGTGGGTTAGTCACACAAAGAGAGGATTTGAAAGTTGCGCCGTCTTACTCTCAGTCCCCTATTTCCATGCAAACTCTCCAGCAGTGACCACAGTTCATCATCTGTGGGCACTACAATCCCTTGGTAGTTACAGACCGGTCAAACATCAAAGCTCATATTGCATATCTGTTGATGAGACTTCAGCAGCCAAGGAGTAAACATGCTTTAGAAATGTTTGTTAGCTCTTAGCATTCTTCTCAAAACAGACCTTGGAGGAAAACTTATGGATGGCTTACTTGTTCACACCGCCCCTCAGCTGCAGAATCCAAAAATCATCAATTCTTTATTCTCTCCTTTTCTGAACCTACAGGAGACAGTAGGCCAGGTCATGAGGCACTGGCATGCTACCAGTAGTGATCTGTACATCTTCATACTTGATGTAACAGAGGGAAGCAGAGGCAATCTTGTGAAATTACCTAGACCTTACCCATAGACTTTCCTTCAAAGGCACCTGCACTCTGACTGCTGAAGCAGTCTATTGTTTTGTGGTTCTGTTAGATGTGTCCTTGCTCCAGGAAAACCTGACAGCAGCAATAGCAAAAAATATGAGTGAATATCAAGTATATACCGTAATGCATATTTCATCAGAGCTCAGCAGCTCTTTCTCTGACTCAAAATAAATACTCTTCTTTCACTGTGACTCCCAAAATATAAAGACAGCACAAAGTCTTTCCACAAAACAATCGTCAAAACTGTGAGTCCATCTTCTCAGGAGTGCTGTAACTTCAGTGTACTGTTTACTTCACTAGAAGTCCCAAATTATATCAATAGTTAATAGAGAAGCTGCTACCTTAAATAACTAGTTTCATTTCTCTGAATACTGAGATTGACTTTTTCTTCAATTAATGTGGTGAATACACACATTCTGTTCTTATTTAAGATGTCAAAGTGTCAGATAATTTCTTTACAGCTCAAACAGGAGACACGTGTTTACAAAAAATAAAATAGAATAGTTCAGTCATAGCTGCAGTTAATAATTTCAGAAATGATACAACAAGATAGAATTACTCTTGTATCATGGTATAACATGACATAATTATGACAGGCCTTGGCATGTGCTGGGCATGATTGTCTGTCATGCAACAGCATTGTTGAATCTTCACGAAACCAGTCAATGCAAGCAATACAAAATACAATTTAAGCTGGACAAATTCAGGCTGAGCAAAGACTGATGTATTTTAATAGTGAGAGGATTTAACCTTTGCAGAAAGGATTTTCATCAAAGGATATTCTATCTCAGGCAAATTTCGTTTTAAATTTTTATTTTATTTTTCTAGAAGAGGAAAGTTAGTTTAAGCATAAAGATATTCAATGCCATACAAACTAGATGAACAGCAGTAACCTTTTCTAATTGACAGAAAATCTACTGCTAACGCTTCTACCACAAAACTGTCAAGTATAGCTCTTAAAAGAAGATAGCTGTTATCAGTTCTCCTTTAGAATAATTAACTATTGTTTTATGGCTTCTATCTGCATGTGATTTAAAGAGGCCTGCTTTTCAGTGATGATGACACAGTCATGACATCTCACCCAAGTTTAACTAATTATTAAATGTGTCACCTTCTCTATCCATTTCTGTGGCTAGCAAATTAATTTCTGAGATATAAGCAGCATGGGAACTACGGAGGGCTATTTAACAAGCTGTTTTTAAAACTAGATGGCCCCCTAAAAAATGGATTTTAATTAGCTGACTGGTTTTGCATTGATAAGCCCTCAGACATTCCATAATTGTATCTCATGAGCTTTCTCAAATAAAATTAATTAAAAATAACACTTTCACAAATTTTATTCAAGCTTGGCAGGAGTATTTCCAATGCTGTGATATTACAGCATGAACAATCCTACAGGTAGAGTCTTTTTCTCCTTCATAGTTAATCTAGAAACTTTCAGGCTAAGTGCATTTTCCAATTCTATGGTATTGGAGGAGAAGTATAAGGCTTTATAGCCAAAGGGGCTATAAGTCAGAGTTATTTGAAGGATTAATATGCCAGAGGCCATCATCTTTCAATATTGCAAAATGAGTTAATGGCTTTCATTGCATAGAGTATAAAACCACAAGGGATCCTACTAAATTTTGACCTTCTGTCTATCTTTGGGCACTCACTGTTACCCAATATGATACCCCGGATTTGAGTTAGTCAAAGCATTTAAATTTCAGGGTTTGTCAGCTGTGTGTCATCGGCAGAGAAAAAGAGAAGCCAAGGTGTGACCGAAACCTAAGGTTGCAAAGCATGGAAATCAATTGGATGTGCTTTTCCCACTTTACATTTGAAGATAAATTGCACCTTAATTGCACCCTAGCAGTGAAAGGCAACCTACTACACCCACAAAATCAAGACCTTTGCCTGTCGGACCCAAGTGGAAAATTCTTTCTTGAACCCAAAGAGTGCTCTGACTGTGAAGGAACTTGAATTGTCTGTGCTACCTTTGAGTACTGAGCAAAATCATCACTGTTGTCTCTGAGGAAGGCTGAGAAAAAGAAACCAGCCAGCCCCAAATATAGCTGGTTAATGGTATACTCAGGAAAAAAACCCTCCTCGAGCCCTTCAGGCAACTGAGGCATGACACAGAATTGTTATCTTTCTTAATGAAAGCATTTTGAATATGTCAGGAGCATTTTATCTGTTTAGTAGGAGATGAGTCTGGCTGTGAAGCAGAAGCCTGAGAGTTCACATGAATAGGGTATGAACTGTCCTTCCCATCCTTCTCCAAGATCTTTCCGGGCCATTGCTGAGTTTCAGTTTGCAGGACACTGCGTAAGGACTGTGCTTACACCCACAGGGCCAAATTTGTTTCCAGACAGATGGGAGCTTTGCTTTTCAGAGGTTAGGGAAGAAAAGAGGAGAAACAAGCAATACATTGGTCGCAGGGCTTCTTTTCAGAAAGATCTCAATGTCATGGTCACAAGAGCATTGGTAGGTCTTAATGGCCCAGAGCAGCCTTGCCTGGAACACCCACTCCTTTTGCCCATGGACCTAGCAGCCCCATTTAAACACGGACCTGTGGTTCAGTCCCTGCTTGGGCTAAGTTGTAGGTAAGTTGCTCTCCAGTCCTGCCTCTGACCTTGCCTCCCGGAGGGACTTTGGACCTATATTGTAGCCTTCTCTTCAGCTCTGCCTCTTGCCTTGTCCTATTTGGTTCCTGACTGGGCTCCCTGGAGGGGCCATGGACCTGGTTCATCCCTTTGCTGTTCACAGATCCGATTTCCAACCCAGAGCACTACCTGGCATGTGAAGAATTACACCCTGTCAGTGGGGATACCGCCTGTGCTGGGGTCACCCTTAACTCCTTGCTTGACATCCCTCATGGAACAGCTGGTCCTTGCTGGTTGAGTATGGGTTCACACGAGCATCTTTTTTCGGTGACCTGCATGGAGGGGTTGTATTGGCCCAAGTGAAGATAGCAGGTTGAGAAAACCAAAAATACTTCATGTGGACTCGCAGGGAAACAGTATCCTGTGCTCCTCAGTACAGGACAGACATTGATGTACTGGAGCAAGTGTGAGAGATCCACAAGGACTGTTAGGGACTTAGGGCACATGATATACAAGGACAGCAAGGTTTGTTCAACAGTAAGAAGAGAGGGTTAAGGGGAATCTCTTCTTGTTGTTTCCAAAGGGCAAGGAAAAGATCATCTAGACTTTTTGGACATGCACAACTGATATGGTGAAAAGCAACATACATGAGTTGCAACAAGAGAAACTGCAGCTTGGAGCTGGGAAATTTTTTTTCTACTATGCAGGTGGTCAAACATTGGAACAAGGGCCCAGAGAGACTGAAATCTTCATCCTTGGAGGCAGTCAAACCTCACTGGCCAAGGACCTGAGCTACCCAATCTAATTTTTCATTTAATCTGATGAGGGGACTGTGAGTAGCTGCAAAGGTTGTTTCTAACCTACCTTATCCTACTACTTTAGTAAAATCCTTAAAAAATCTTTATATACAGAAACTGCACAAGTGAACAGCTGATGTCTGAAATCACAACAGTGGCAATTCTCCCTGTTCTATTTCTTCTCTCTGCCTTTATTAGCAGGGGCTGGTCTCTCACAATGAATTTATTTCTCAAGAGCTCATCTGTTCCTTCTGTGCCAAGAACAAAGGAAAAGAAATATTTAAAATTAGTGTGATGTGAACAGGATCATTGCAAAGTAAGATGTTTTTCAAAGTTTCCCAGGAGATATTACTAGTTTTTTAGATCCATCTGGAATTCAATTGTTGTTACTTGCCAGCTGCTGCTGGGACCTTCCAGTTGTTTCTCCTCTTCTGGACACAACATGTAGTGGGAGCAGTTATTGCTGCTGATGTAACTCTGAAGGACAGGCACATAAACTGGGAATACAGGCAGCTTTCTTTTTGTATTTTGAACTGGACCAAATTTATTTTGTATTTTTTTGGCTCCTTACAGCTGAGGTTATTGGAGGGTACAACTTTGGAAAGCCCATGCAGAATTACAGCCTCTCTGCTACTGCCAAAATGAGAATCTCTTCACTGCACAATCCTGACAGTTTTATTTAACATTACAGGCATTACTAAGAGATCAGTTTTGGAGAACATATATGATAGAATTTATACTTTATATTTTATCCCCTGAAAGACAACCTGTAAAGGCCTGCAAACCTCTCTCCAAAACTAACACATTTAATTTACAGAATTAATAAGAACCTATGCACTCTAGGTATTAGTCCTCCCTGTACAGCAAATTGCTTGACCCCAAGGTAAAACCAGCAAGAATCAAACAAAAGTAGTTCTATTCACCCATTTAAACACCACAAAATATTTTGCTGCCTCTTACGGTGTCTCAGTTTGGATTACTGACAGGCTCTGAATCCCTCACTGTCAACAGAGAAGAGCTGCATCTATAACCTACTGTAGGTGCTGAACTTAAGCGCTGCAAGGACTCCCCACTGACTATGATCAATTGTATTCCTGAACAGTAGATAGTTTGACTAACACATCACACTCCAACAAAGGTGCCTTACTCTTTCTTAAGTTTCCTGGAAAGTGGTCTGAATAGCATTTCACAAATGTTTGAAGAGTTTTGTGAACACTGTTCAGCTTAGTTGCCTTAGACACTTGCAAGCTTAAGGTAAAAGAAAAAAAAAATCCAACTTAAAGCAACTGCTTGGGAAACAACTGTTAAGATGCTTGTCCTTAACAGGGCTGGAAAGTTAGTAGCTATAGATTTTTAGAAGAAAAATTGATGAACCCCTAAGGTGTATTTTCCTGGGTGTCTTAGGGCTAGTCCTGCTTTGCACCCCATACAGATGCCTTGGAGGTTTGGCCTTTTAGTATCACACAAATCTAAAAGAAATGTGATAATACTGAACGTGACAACATGTTGCTAAAAACAAGGTACCAAACAGCTTTGAAAAGCTGTCAGACTACTTGTCAATAAATGTACATTGTTTGGTGAAGTGGATCCCAGCTGCAGATTCTAGGAGGTGAGAGGGTATTGAACACCCCTCAAAGTTTCTCTTAGTCCCTGCATGGGCAGGATTTTAGGGCAGCAAGGGTACAAACAGAATGATGGCATCAAAAGAAATCTTTGAGTAACATTATTGGCCTTTCTGGTTCATATTCAACCAGGCAGCATCTCAAAACTTCTACTCTGTCAAATAATGGATCAAGACATTAGTAATAGGATGAAGCCTTTTGCTCCCAGGTTACTGGTCTGAACCTAGACAGGTAACAAATGTTGAGAGGGGGACCAATTACATGGTTGTCATTTGGCCAAAACAATAAAAATTAAAGGATGTTCAAAGCCAGGGGTTCAAACTATGACATTCCTAAACCAAGTATTAACATCAGGAAGCTAAGGCAGGGTTTGCCAAAGAAATACGTCATGGTCTGATTAAAAAACAAGTTCATATTCCCAAGGTAGTTTGCATATTTCCAGCAGTACCATTGCATCAAAGCAGTGTTGTACAGGTTAACCACCCAAATATTTAATTCTGGGTAGATTTTTCAGACTGTGCTTTCTCTTCTACTGCCAGGACTATAATATTATTGCTTTCCATCCTAGCAGACATTGTTAGCTCAACTAGATCTACAGTGAATAGTTTACTGTAGTGCAAGCAAATGCAACTAGTCTTTTTCCATACTCACATCAGTCATAAACCTCGTATAATTCAGTGAAAAACCCCCATATCCACTGTATTCACAGAGTAATGTATTTATCAGGGTGAGTCACAGAATAGAACTGGGCAGAACTGAATAACCTTGCAAAGGAAATCCTACAAATGTCAACCGTCTCCCAGTCGGGCAACAGTATAGAAAACTGGAGGAAGTTTAAATAATATGGTTTTCATATCTTAAATAGGAAAAAAAGACACACTGGCCATAAAGGATTTGAAAATCTTAGTTTCTACATATAAATAAATTTGTTCAAAATATTTTCAGTGAGTTGACAGAATTTGCATCTGATTGATATAAAAAAGCTTCACTTTTCTTTTCTTAACAGTACAAAGAAAAGAAACATCTAACCCAAAGCATATTGGGCCTGTAAGTTTTTTGATGAGGATGTGAGAATCTTGAGATTTGTCTAAATCATTTGCAATCAAATGGAAAAATGTATGTCCCTGTGTAACAGATAGAGGTGTACTTCAGAGGCTGCTCCAAAGGCAAGGTCTGGCTTGAGAATGGCTTGGTCTGTCTTCATTGGGAATGAAGAACAAATAAAACAAACAGCAGAAAATAAATGACTCAAGTGATAAATGATATGGATAAAAAACTGAATAAGAGAATGCATGCACATCATAAGTATTTTGAGATATAAAAACATGACTGAACTGAACAGAAATGTTTTGTATCCTGGAGTTGCTTCTTTTACTTGTTTTTTTTTGTCCTTTATTCTCTCTATTGCATTTCCTCCCATTGGTATGATTTGACTATTTGGGGAGAAGAAGCTAAGAAGGATGTTTCTGAAACAACGCAAATTTGTTTCTGTATTTGTCATCGGATGAACTGAGACTTGGGATGATGAACCATATAATGCAGTGACATACTTGTGGATCCACATCTCAGCACAGACGAAAGAGGAGAGACCTCAGAGACTGCTGAGCCAGTCATGGGTATTCCAGGTCGTGGACAAGTGGACAGCAAATATAGAGAGCAAAACTCACTTCAGCTTGAACTTCTTTAACTTCTGGTCCTATTGAGCTGAGTCAGATTGGCTCCATAATGTTTGAAAAAGAGCAAAAAGGGAAACCCAAAGCCCAAGTAATGACAGGCACTATGAAAACTCAGTAGTAACAGAGTAGAGAACTAAAAATAGCAAGCCTGAGACCAAAACAAAAGTTTGAAATATGAATTTAAAAAAATTACAGCTGTAAATAGTTCTGAGTGTTAGGAATTATATTTTGAATTATTTTGGATCAGTGGCCAGGATTTTTGGGGAGGATGTGGGCGAGCCAGAAAAAAACTGTGTCTAGTCCCTGTTTTTAACTTACAAAGATAGATGAGCTGCAGAGTACTAGCTAGAACCAAAGCTACAGCAGAAACGGTGGTATCAGTTAAGCAGTAGGAATGATCAGGCAGTAGAAGCACAGCCAGATTTTCTTAATCCTTGCCTCTGCCTCCCACTATTCTCTTCTGTGTAAGTATCAGCTACAGAAATTGTACAAATTGGCTTGCAGTGCTTGGGCAGTGGCTAAATTAAAGTGCAGTCATTGCTAGGACCTTTTGCTGGAGTAAAGCTGGCCTACTTAAAGGTGGCTGATGTTGGTGTGGTCCCAAGCTGTTCTCCCTACCCATACTGCCCAAATGCTGAGCTTTTGTGGGTTACAGCACACTATTTTGAAAGAAATCATCACGTTTTGTAGGAAAACAGAACAATTAGCAGCTAATTACTGTATGGATTAGCATCAGGAACTATGGCTGGTGCAGATAAGAGGGGCTCTTGACAGCCATCATGAAACAGGGCTTTTCCACCTACCCAGTATTCCCTTTCACCTCTTGCTATGACAGCTCTGTATGGATGAGTAGTATTGTTTTCAACAACACACTTTCCACTAGGGTTTGAGAGAGTAGGAGGGAAAAAGTGAGTAGGAAAGAGAAATGAGGATGCAATGCATGATGTTACCCTGCTGCAACATCATACTGAAGAATTGTCTGGATGTGGTGGGCTTTTTGTTTTCTGAATGCTCCTCTGTGAGCTGATGACTGAACCTCTGTCTAAACACAACACACAGCAAATGGTGAAGTGGAGAAGTGACAGCTCAGTAAGAAGTCTCAGTGCTCAGAGTTTTCATTTTCTATTCAAATCAGTGTTTACAAGCTTCCTGAGCAACAGTTCCAGGGTGCAAAATTGCATTTGATGTCCTCCTCATTTGGCTTGGCAGAATAAAGCTAATGAGTGAGCCTGTCAGACTGAACACCACATCTTTTGTTCACTGTGACAAATAAAGAGCTAATCCGATGCTGTAGGCCCTGTCACCTCTATCAAATCTCATAGAATCATCGAATGGTTTGGGTTGCAAGGCACCTTAAAGACCATCTAGTCCCAACCCCCTGCCATGGGCAGGGACACCTTCCACCAGACCAGGTTGCTCCAAGCCCCATCCAGCCTGGCCTTGGACACTGCCAGGGATGGGGCAGCCACAGCCTCTCTGGGCAACCTGTTCTGTGCCTCACCACCCTCACAGGGAAGAACTTCTTCCTCACATCTAATCTAAATCTACCCTCTTTCCGTTTCAAGCCATTACCCCTTGTCCTGTCACCACATGCCCTTGTAAAAAGTCCCTCCCCAGCTTTACTGTAGCCCCCCCTTCAGGCACTGGCAGGCTGCTGTAAGGTCTCCCTGGAGCCTTCTCTTCTGCAGATCGAACAACCCCAACTCTCCCAGCCTGTCCTCACAGCAGAGGTGCTCCAGCCCTCTGATCACCTTCGTGGCCTCCTCTGGACTCACTCCAACAGGTCCACGTCCTTCTCATGTTGGAGGCCCCAGAGCTGAACACAGAACTCCAGGTGGGGTCTCACGAGAGCAGAGTAGAGGATCCCCTCCCTCGACCTGCTGGTCACGCTTCTTTTGATGCAGCCCAGGATATGGTTGGCCTTCTGGGCTGTGAGTGCACATTGCCGGGTCATGTTGAGGCTCTCATCAACCAACACTCCCAAGTCCTTCTCCTCAGGGCTGCTCTCAACCCCTTCATCCCCCAGCCTGTATTTGTGCTTGGGATTGCCGTGACCCATGTGCAGGACCTTGTACATGGCGTTGTTGAACTTCACGAGGTTCTCACAGGCCCACCTCTCAAGCCTGTCAAGGTCCCTGCGGATGGCGTCCCTTTCCTCCAGTGTGTTGACCACACCACACACCTCAGTGTTGTTGGCAAACTGGCTGAGGGTGCACTCGATCCCACTGTCCACATCACTGACAAAGATGTTAAACAGTGCCGGTCCCAATATCGACCCCTCAGAAACACCACTCATCACTGGTCTTCACTCGGACATTGAGCCACTGACAGCAAGTCTTTGAGTGCGACCATCCAGCCAATTCCTTATCCACCGAGTGGTCCATCCATCAAATCCTTGTATTTCCAATTTAGAGACAATGTTTTCATGTGGGACAGTGTCAGATGCTCATTTTGTCTTCAGTTTGTTGGCAGTTTCAAATGGTTGCTTTTCAAAAGGTTCTCTCCTGAATATGTGAGTTTGGGGTGTTGCATCTTTTTCTCATGAGATGTTGACATGCTGCTTAGGGCACAGACTAATGATTGAATCTCCTTTTTGAGTATATCACGTTTTGCACTAGTCTGGTTTGGAAAGGGCTTTTCACGTATGCACTTGTTTAAACTTACTCAGTTCACATGAGCAGTACAACCTAAAATGGGCTGCAGGGTTTTTATTGTTTTGTTTTGTTTTGTTTTTTCTTTGTAACGCAAAGAATGTGAAATTAAAAGAGTCAGCTTTAACTTTAGTGTTGCGACACAGTTCCTTTTAACTTGCTTCAGTCCCACGAGTACCCTGTCACCTTAATTTCTGTTTAGAGTAAGACAGGTTTGTAGCACTCTTCTCAGTAATTCATCTCTGAAATAATGTTGACTTGGGGCTTTGTGTCTATCTTGAAGTATAATAGTGTCATTTACTGTTAAAAGTGGCATCAAGAGATCCTTTCTTTTGTCACATTTGCAGTGTCTCCATAGAACTAGATTCTAAAGGTTATGAGACTGGGCCCTTATCCTGCTAGTGATTTCTGCAAGTGAAACATTTTGAACCTGCAGTCTTTTAGACCATGACTCTTACAGGAAAGGGAATGTTGTTTACAGCAGCCTGTGGCTTATGATACCTAATAAAACCAGTGCTTACTTGGGAAATTGGACTTTTTCCCTTTCATTTTATTTTCTTTCCCTGTCTCCAGATTGTTGGGGGGGTTGTCATTTTTATTTTATTTTATATTAGTTTAGTTTAGTTAACACCAGCGTCATCCTCCAAATCACAATGCTACCAGTCATTATTTCCATTGCAAGTTTGATTACAACTCTGTTCTCTAAAACAGGATACTGTAGAAATCAAACAAAGACTGACATCTTTATGAAATCTCAGTTTGATAAACTATCTCAGCTTTTAGCCGCAACATTTTCCAGGTTTAATCCGGGCTATACCCCCCTTCCTTCCCAGCTAAATCCCTGTGCTTTAATGTACAGCTGAATCCAAGACGACTCCCCTTGTTCAGTGGCTCCTCGACATTTTCACTGAGGAAAACCACCATGGGAAGTAACACTAAAAATGTTGGATCTTCACATTTACCCACATCATGAGCAGACATTCCCAGTGTTAAAACACATCTTTCTCATTACTGGTACACAGCTGACAGTTCACAGTTGAGTTTGCTGCAGGAATATCGTTTTATTTCTGTGCATCTTTGTCATAATTACCAACATTCAGAATCAAGAGTGTCAGACTTTACAAAACCAGGCATTTCTGTCATTTAACTTCTCTCTCAGAATTTGTATAAAAACTGCATTTTTGCTGTCAAGGTTTCTGTCATACAGCGAGAGCCGTTGTTTCAGGTTTCCTGGTTGTTTGTTGCCTTGAACTAAAGAGGCAGCTTTTTCTTCTAGGTCTCCCCACCCTTTCTTTCAAGAATTTCTTGAGATACACAAGGACAATTTTTTTTTCTGCTTTACATTTTGGTCTCCTGCTCTGAAATAGTCCCTGAGAAAAATCAGTAAGTTTGCAATAGAGAATATTATCTACCTTGCTCCTATGGAAGGGGAAGGAGATGAGCTTTAGAAGCCTCAGTGTTATTTCTAAACATAAGAAAAGAGTTTCCCTTTACTTTTGTGTCTGTTTTTCCCCTCTGGAGAGATGGAACCTGTCTATTCTAGCATTACACACAGGTAGGAGGCTATGTCCCTTTTACTTCTCCTCTTTGTTCTTTGCTAGGTGTTTATCACATTTTCCATCCTTCTCTAGCTTTTCTCTACTCTTTCTGCTTATTCAATCCTTTCCAGTTCACCCAATTCACCCTAAAATGAAACTAGATAAACAATGCGGTTACCCTTAGCTTGCAGACAACCTTGTGCTTGTTTGCCATTCCTTCCCTTCCCACCTTTTTTGACAGTTCAGGTTGCAATAATTTGAACCACAACGGTCTCCTCCTCTACTGTAATGGAAATCTGCTCTTGAATGATCATTGTTGGTACTTTATAATGAGTACATTTATGTGTGCATATGCACAGACCTATGCACCACAGGGAAATAAATTAGACTTTGCATAACCAGATAGAGCTCTGATCATTAAAAAAATTCTTGCATCTATTCAGATCTGTATTTATTTCAGACTATTTTAATTCTCATTTACACTATAGATATTTCATATCACTGTCACTGTGAACATAAATTATTTTCAGGTAGCAATTTCTACATTGCAATTGTTGAACAATAATAGAAATTGCTCAACTACGCTTCCAGCATGGGATGAAGTGAGTATAGTGTGAATGGCAAGCATGGCCATTTATTTTTCTTTATAGCCAAGCTGGCTCACTCATCCTTAGTTTAAGTGATAGTTCAAGCTGTGAAGGAGTTGTTATCACACTCATCATTTTTATTACATAGGAAATGGTCCCTTTGGTTAATTGGATTTGGAAAATTTGCTGAGCATTCAGGTGAACCTCCATGAATCCTAGTAATATTGTGATACCCCACAAATCTCTGTCAGCTGTCCACATTCTAACTAAGCCTTCCATTTTCTGGAATTCTGAGCCCAGAATTGCAAAAAAAACCCCTCCATGAAGTCCATTTGGACTTCATTACTATAATATATTTTACAGAGAGAATGCTGAGATACTGTGGGCCTTGTCACCAATACATGTTCATAAAATACATAACGAGACTGATTTACTTTTCAGATTAGCACATTAAAAGTCTTTTCCTTAATACTCTGTAACTGAATAGAAGGAGAGAGCACCTGTAGATGTCTCAGCCGTACATCTAATAATCAGCTTTCACTAGTCTTATTCAAGACCTGCCACCCTCCCTGTGGGACGGTGTTTCTGAATCTGTCCCTTTGAATCCTCTTTGCCATTTAGAAACAAAACCATGGTGGGGGGAAGACAAATTAAAAAAAAAACAAAACAGAAAAGAAGGAATCACTGAAGAACTTGATATTCCAGTTTGTCCTTCTAAGGTTTGGTCTGAAAGCCTCCAGAAGCATTAGGATGCTTTCAATTGACTTCGGTGGGGTTTGGATGAAGACTTTAGGGAACAGTGTTTCACAAAACAGCAGACAGGAGTCTTTCTTTCCCTCTCTCTCACAATAATGAGAAATAGTCCTAGTAAATTACAAAACCCTTCAATGACTTCCCAACTATTCTCACTTCAGGAAACTGGGGAAAAGAAGCAGTAGTCTCCTAATGAAGCAAATAAAAACAAAAGAATCATCAATAAGTTAAATTGTTCTCTCCATTTTAACATACCTAATTATTAGCGTATGACTGAGATCTATATCCTATAAAAATGACATCCTCCACAATACCACAGGGATAGTTTAAGCTACCTTAAATCACTCAACCTGCAATACATCTGAAATGTTAATTAAGCAAGTTTTTTATCCTCACCTTTGCTCTGCTGGCTTTAGTGAAATCTTGTCTGCCAGGGAAAACTCTCTACAGGTACCGCCAATTCTGTTTGAAGTTGGTGATCTGGGTTTGGCTCATAACATTCACAGTAGATTTACCTGAAAGATCAATAAAAGCGTGTTCAAAGCAAGATTGGCTTCATAGAGCCTAGGATTTTATTAATTTATATAAACTTCCTAAAACTTTTGCTATAAAGAAAAAGGGAAAAGCTTGAAAATATTCACAATATTGTACAGCAGGGTAAGGAAAATGGTATAGCAAAGTTCTGGGATTAGTTATCTTTTCCAAAAAAACCTCCTCAAAATAGTGCACATATCAGAATGACAGGATGCTACAGACACAGATGAGATTTTCAGATATAGCTGGAGCTTTCAGATATTTTGGGTTGTGACATTTGAACAAGTCCTCATTTTCAGGGGGTTGTAAGCACCCCATCTTAGAAACACATCTTTAAAGTGTCTCATATAAAGCACCCCAAAATACCCTTCACAGTATGCCTTCTGCAAAAATTTTTATTGTGGCAAGTCCTTGATTGAAACTGTCTTCTGTCATTGATGTCATGAGATAGATCATTGTAACAGAAGAAATCTAAAGGCAACTCTCATCGCCACCTCTTAAATGTGATAGTAACCCTCAGTATGGCACACGCTGATTTCTTCTTTTTTTTTTTCATGGTGTATAGTTTAGTAGAATATAAAATCAGAATTTAAAAACCAATCAAGCAGCCAGGAAGACTTTGATCTTTAAAATGCTGGAATTATCTTTAATCAGAGGAGATTTATAAGTAGTAGTTGAATTAAAGGTGGAATTACTGTCTGGCTTTGTTCGTTTAAGTTTTTCTGCTCTTCCCACTAACAAAAATTTTGTTTCAAATATCTCCCATACTCTTTGAGAGGGATTTGTAATAGGCAGTCTTCAACTTCAGAATTGGGTTAATCTTCCAGATCTTTAGTGGCAGCACTCTAAGTAGATCTGTGAGCTTGGAGACCCTTATCAGTGAAAGAGCATTTGAAGCTCTGGAAATGTGTGTTCCCAAGCCCACGGTGAACTGCCTCAAAGAACAGAAGAAAATAGAGTAAGTCTGGATGGAGAAATCCTGGTTTTTCATGTATGCTCCTAGGGAAAAGCAGGTTCTTTTCTTTCGAAATCCTGCTTCTTTGGGTTTACTTATTTGTTCTCACACACATAATGATCCTTACAATGGAGGAGGTGTTGGTTGTTTTCATTGGTATAAATGGGAAAATATGTTGAAATGCTCAAAATGGGTCAAAAGTTTCATAGAAAATGATACTTCCTCTAAAGGTCTGATGAATAATGTGAAACTTGTGACAGAGAGGCCCCATCTATGAGAAGAAAAAGGTGTGCCGAAGCCCAGGGACTCATGCATCACCAGACCCTTCAGCTACAGCTGAGCACTCTCTTAAGTCTTTCTCTTGTTACCCAGTTCAGGTTTGTCACTTCAGAAAAGAGATACTCGGTCAGAAAGGAGTTACTTCTACCAACAAAACAAGAAACTCTTCTTTTTTTATATGGCCTGCTTCACTACCCAGCCATCCCCACACTAAAAGCACAGTTGCAAATGTTTCGATGTTCGTTGTCAGATTTTGAAATAATATTTCCTACCCCCCCATCTGAGAAATGTAATCTAAATTAACCAAAAAAATCTCAAAATCATGGACTGACACACATAAACAGAACCTCCCTTCCCCTGCTCCTCCTCAAGTTTTTTCACAGAGCGGTACCAATAGACGGTGCCTTCTTCGTTCCCCACAGCCTTATCATTTTAATATCTTTTATTGTAGTATTTCCTGGCATTGTTCACATGCCACTGGAAAGCTCTTTAGTCTCTGAGTTCAAACCTCACAGAACAGAGGTTGGAAGTTATGTTTTGCACGTTTTTATTGATACCACCATCATATGAAAGGCCTGCATGGCTGAGTAGCTGGAGGACTGACTTCCACGCACTTCATAGCCTTTATAGTTTCTACATCATGTCACCTTCCTCCCATTCTGTTCCGAAAGCAAAAAAAGTCTGTGGCTGTGTGGGGTGAAGCTATGCAAAGGAGAACTGCTTTAAGGGAGTTTTCAGGAAAAACAATTAGTCTATGGAGGGGAAGGTGTGATGTGGAGAAAGGAACATTTAGAGAGGAAGTTACTTTTTCTTTTCCTTTTTTTTTTATCTTCTTTTTTTGAGTTTCCAAAGAAAGTGCCAAGTGTTTCTTCACTTTCCAACCCCTGTGAACCAAGTGTTGAACTGAATCCACTGAACCCTTTGCTAACTGAAGCCTGCTGGATTTATCCTGCCTTACTTAGCACATACTATCTGGATACTTTGACTGCTTCAGATGATTATGGCTGTAATTCTTTATGGGGCTTTACTGCACCATAGCAAGGCATAATAAGACCTTAAATACAAATTTACCAAAAAAAGGGGAAAAAAAAAGAAAGAGAAGAAAAGGAAAAAAACCCATAACCCCCATCTGTGAATAAAGGCTTTTATAAGCAGCATAGCATTGCATTCTGCCTGAGTGTTCCTTCTGATGGCACAACACTGGAAAAATAAGTATTCCCATTGCCCCTTTGCAAGGAAAGGTCTAGCTGAGGCACAGTGAACAGCAGTTTAACATTTCTTGTTTTTCCTTTTATTTATGGGTAACTGGGATTGCTGCTCTTGTAGTTGTGAAGTAGGGCAAAGTAACCCACAGATGCAATTTCCACAAAGGGAGACCCAGGAAGAACACTCTTAATAGACATCCAAAGTGAAGGGATAGCTAAAGCTCCCTTTAGGAAAACACAGAGACACATTATGGCTGAGATCTGATAAAGGTGTTAAGTCAGTCAAACTCCTTCTTCCGTACAAGAAAAGAAGCAAAATCACTATGAGGTTCCCATGTCTGCTCCTTGGGATGAACAGGAATCTTTATAACTTATCTAAATATACTATTTGACTCTTAGTATACCTATTCATAGTACAGCATGCTGCAAGATGGGGCTGAGAATACAAGGATGTCAATACAGGAAAAGAAAGGTGAAGACAAAAGAATGACATTTTTCAGCTCACCGTTTTTTGGGGTCAGGAAAGGGGAACAGTCTGGAGGGAACATTTACCAACCACCAACCATGTAATGTGGCAGAGATCACTTCAGAGGTTATATTTTCTGCACTGAGTTTTATAGTCTAGAACCAGGGTTGATGCCATGGTTCATCTCTAATTCTCCTGCCATGATGTTGGCATGTATATGATGTTTATTTCTCTACGTGTTGGCTTGAGAAAGGGGACAAGAAAAAATTACATAAGCCATTTCTAAGATTTTGGACACAATAGGGTATTGAAGAAGATGTCTGTGGGCTAGAAGGTATTTCAGGGCTCTAGTGTCCACTCTGGGATCCCTGGGGAGCCTATCTTCTCTCCCTTTCCTGCATATTGCTTTGGCTGAGATTCATGTTTCTATGGTGACTTCCTCAGTTCCCTGTACATATAAACAGCTCTTTCCGAACTGATCCTTCCATCCAGTTCTTATTTCCCAAGCCCGATTAATCTACCTGTCTCTCCTACCAGAAGGAACAAGGAAAGAGGCTTGGGTACGGTTCTGCGATCATCCTGACTTGTCTAAATGCTCCCCGCCATGGTTTTGGTCCTTGTTAGCTAGCAGGCACACGGGCAGTGTCTGAACACTGTTCAGGGGTTAACACAATAGAGGAGCCATTTCCAAGCGGCAGGTGGGATGCAGCCACTCTGTTTTCAGGAGTGTCTAAGCATATGGATGCAAGCTGTCTCCTCCCAGCTGGCCTCAAGGACAGAGAATGAGCCCTGGCCTTTTCTGTTTAGTAATGTACAGAAGGGAGAATTCTAGCAGCAAACAATAACTTGGGGAGCAGATGTGGTTTCTTAATGTTTTACTCATTGTTACAGTTTCTAATTATGTGTTTACAATTATAATTATGTATGCTTATAGTTGACTGTATTCCTTTCTTAAAATGAAAATAAATGACTCGTTTTACATAGCAAATAATCACAGGGGCACTTTCAGATGCTTCGTTATCTGTGATTGTGTTTCTGTGGCTGTGCATCACTGTCTTCTTAAATGTATATCTTTCTCACAAGCATGTTAGCCCTTAATCTATTTGTATCTTTTTTTATCATGCCTATATGTATCACAAATTTTTATTGAATGAATACCTCATAGTCTTTTAAACTTTTGCAGTAAGTTAATTTCTTTTCCTAATTTTCACACTTTCCTGTGAACCTCCCACTCTTGTATAAATCGTCCTGTGCAACAGAATAGTTGACATAAGTAAAACTGCTATGCATAATTGATGTGTTCTCTGTTTAATAAATAAGGTATCTATAGGGGGCAAGATTTCCAGTTGTTAAGCAGGCTGGATGAGTGGCAACAGTATTTTTAGCTTCTGTCCAGAAGAATAGAAAAAGTAAATCTGTTATTCTTGGGTTAAACCACAACAACATCAAACTTTCAGAATTGTCAGACTTGATCCATTGTTCATTTCACAGTAGCAAAAAATGCCAGTGGAAAAAAAATAAAAAAGAGAAAGTTTTTCTGCTGTTAATGAGACAGAGGTGACTGTAAACAATAGATGCCTTATAGCTATTTTCAAACAAGAATCAAAGCTGTAATTAAATATAAAACACTGTCAATGATAGGCTCTTTAATGTAACATATCTCAGTTGCTTTTCCTCTATCAAATATCTTTACTTAGACAAAAGCTGAGAGTGACTGAAAACAAGAGAAGAAAGACTCGTGCTGAAGACTGATTTCTCATTGCTTATGACACACCAGTTCTGTAACTTCAGTAGCAAATATTCTCGACTACAAGTCGGAACAGAGCTAATCAGATAATTTTTATGGCATCTGTACTACTAAATGGTGCCATGTGAAGACAGTTTGTTCACAGACAAACATAGGCTTCAGCTGAACCCCAAGAAAAGGCAGATCCAAGCAGCCTTTGCAACTGCTACCTGCTCTGTTCAGACCTTGGGTTGTCTTCTCTCAAGCTCAGAGCAGGCATGGAATAAGAAAGGAAGTAACTTGGGGAAAACTAGTGAAGAACTCAAGCTACTTTATCTTTGTATTTTCAAGTTTTTTTATAACACAAATGTGTGGGTGCTAGATGGATGGCAGCATTCTCCCAAATCCACAGGTCCAAAGTACGTTCCTTCATGAATACACACAAATGAGAACAAAGTCAAAAGAGTACTGGAAGTCAGAGGCAACTCTCATGCAACACCTGCCTGAGCTAATCAAAAGGATATACAGCTTCTGCACAGTCCTTGATCAGCTCTGCAATGCCTCAAGCCAGAATCCAGCCTATATATGTAAACAAAGAGGAAGCCCTGAGCAAGTACTAGGAAATAGGCCAGCGGATTTGGTATAAAGAACCACAGTTCTTGCATGGTGTGGGTTAATTCTCTTCTTGCATAATTTTCTGCTTGCAAATCAAAAGCAAGTAGTCCAGAATCTGGGCCACTACCCTGCTATAAGGCTATCAGATAAAGTAAAAATCTACACTGTTGAAGTAAGAGTAGATATATAAACACAGTATAACTAATCCGTCAGTTTTGGGGTAGTGTAGGAGTTAAACCCAAGGTATTTCAATATAAAATAGAAATAATCTTTCATCTAAATTATGAGAAGAAATAGTCAGAAGGAAAAAAATTCTATTCCCAGTTAACTCAGAACAAGTCTGCTACAGAATATAACGCTGAAGATGCTCCTCTGCAAGGGAAGATATTCACCAACTACTTCTACCTGCCTGTCAGAGTTCAAAGAGCATCTGGATGATGTACTTAGTCGTAGGATTTAGTCCTGCAAAGAGCAGGGAGATTGGACTTGATGATCCTTACATCCTTTGACTTCCATCCTTACATGGCCATACATCACTGTTGCCTTTGCGACCTCAAAGATTGGTGCATGCCCTTCTGTTGCACACACAAAACATTTCTTAGTTTCATGCCAAGAAAACACCAAGCTGATGGTGAACACTTTTGACTGAAAAAAGAAAAATTCATACAGAACATAACTGTATGTCTTGGAGCCATAGGGTGCTCCACACAGCCCTACAAAGATCCAGAGGCAAGTGTAAGTTAGTGTGAACATTTCCAAACTTGGCTTCAGGGCCAAGGAAAAGAGGAACTCTAGACAGGAATGGCTTTGCCACCCCAGAGAATATTTTATTTCCCTTTTTCCTCACAGTAGTTATGTAGTTCCTCTCAACACAACATGGGAGATACCTCACAAGCGTTTATGTACGTGATCTTACAGCTTCACTCCTGCTAACAATTCAGGTAAGGAGCTGGCACTCAGAGTTTTCTCTTGAACTCACGTCAAGTCAGCTCTTACTTCTACTTGATCATTTTGATGGCCAGAGATTATATTAATGTCTTATTGCTCAGCATGTTATTGTCGACAGAATTTAGTATGTCTCAGTAATCTTGATTTGACAGCTGCTCATACTCAGTCCACTGACTTGCAACCTCTTAACCAATATGTAGGGTGAGCGGCTATTCTAAAAATTAAGTGCTTGGGAAATCTGAGTCCTAGAAACCATAGATGGTATCTCCAAGATCATGTTACATACAGTGTAGTGGAGAAGAGACTGGATATTATGGTATCAGTTAAACTCCTTTAGCACAGTCATTTGCAATGCTGGACAGTGTCTTGCCTAACCTTCAGAAGCTCCTCCAGAAGGGAGCAGGTTTTATGCATCCCATATGCCGTATGTGGCAGCTCTGAACAGAAGTCTTCAGTATTCTAATGCAACTCAAACGGCACAATTTCCTTTGTTTAGAGAACCAATATGAGCCAGAATCTACCATAATAATGACAGTTTTGACCCTCAGTGCACTTTCAGGCAGCTAAGTTTGAGCTGAGTCTCACTTAGTTTTCTTGAACCTTAGATTAATAATCTGCTGGGGCCATTTTTAAGTCTAGCAAATAATTTTAATTGTATTACGATAAAACCAGCATTTGGCATAGTGTTTTGTCTACTAAATTCCCTCCACAGAGTTATACTCTAACTTTTTTAGCTCTACATTTCTTTCTTCTTCTTCTCAAAGCTAAAGGACTGACTTGAACAACAGTCAAGGCCTTCAGATTCCTCAAGGACCCTTCAATCTCCGAGCTTCACAAAAGCAAATCAACTGCTTCAGCTAACAAAAAAGCAGCTCCACAGTCAGAATCAACCTGGTAATATTTTCCCAGTGCACAATGACACCGGTCACCTTCTTCCTAATTAATTACCACCCCAGTAGGCTTGTACCAATGTGTTTTGAAAAGTTCTCAACAACAACAGTCTCTTCTGTGAAGTAGCTTAAAACATGCACATTGCACTCCGTTTTGATTGATTGATGAACCTCATTGCAGTGTATATAATAATGTGCTAAATGTTACATATGCCCTTAGTGGGTAATTTCAGGAAATTATTAAAATGTGCTTCTTTTAAAAGGTTTGGTAATGTAAGTCAAAGAGACACTTAACAGACCCAATGCTGATTAGTGTGGGTGACCACAGCATACTGGAGTCTTTGATATTTCTTGGCTTTTTCTTAGTTTCCCGGAGGCCCTTTGGACAAAGCAAGAAAGATGGCTGAGACACCCTTGGCCTTCTGGGAAACTCAGTGACATTTAAAGACTGCTGGGGCCTATTCTGCTAATATCTAAACTAATTAAAATCAAATCATAATTGTAGAAGCTTGTTCACCAGAATTCTAATAAGACTTGGAGCAGTACATGCTGCATGCTGCTGTGCTAAAGGCTGTCTCAGCTGTGCGAGAAGTGTTTTACTATACAGCAAATTGTTCTCGGCGATTTTTCTCCATCTTACAACCAGCTCCTTATATAAGAAATGTCACTTCAAATGTAGGATGGAGACTTGCTTCAACATGTCTCTTTCCATATACACTGAACACATTTTGCTGTATCATGTAATGGGATATTTGTCAGGGTGTGGCAGCCTTGTATATACCAACTGTCTTTTTATCAGGACTGAGTGTGATACCCCGCACTGAACTTCCACTTTACACCGCCCCAAAACTATTTCAGGAATTATATTTGACACCTGAGGAGGCAGAGCAGTTGAGGAATAAGAGCACTTGCCAAACAGCCATGAATTAGGTTCCCTTTTTCTTACTTCACTCCCTGCATGGTCATAGTCAGTTCCTTCAAAAACGCAGGAATTACTTGGGAAATCAAAATTAAAGACAGTATATGACTGTATAAACCCCTACTTTCAATAAAGGATGCAGTTAATTTTCTCTCGATTAAAATCTGCCACCCCCAGAAATGGTAGAAGAAAGGTGTTCAAAGATTATCAGAAATAGAGAAAACCTTGAGTTTTCCTTGGTTAGGACTCCTCAATGTGGAAAAAATAACTGAGAGGGGATGTGATAAATTAATCGATAGCATGGAGAAGGGGAACAGAGGAAGTTTATTCATTGCTATAATAAATGAAGTAAGGGACACAGAAGGAGATTATTAGAGGGCAAATTTAAAACAAGTAAATAATACCTTTTTTATGTGACACAGTTAAACTGAAGAACTCAATACCATAGGCTGTTGTAAACATGTTAACAGAGGAAAGAGGTAAATTAATGATAATTCAGTTGAAAACCTGACTTAAAAATTCCTCTATACCAGTAATGGCTGGAGGCTGCAATAATGTAACATGGGAAGGATCACTCTTCTATTTTCTTTCTTACAGTCCTTGGTGAACATTTCTGATTGGACACTGCTGAAGACTAGTAGGTGGATATTTTCTCTGATCTGAGATATTCAGCTTACTTTCTTAAGAAATAAGTGGCATGTTTGGGGGTGTAAGTGCTGTTCCTTTCAACAGAATAACTAAATATACTAAAAGTTTAATCAGCTAAATTCTCTGAGTACAAAACAAAGGAAATTACAAAAAGAAAGAAAAAATGGACCACACCCCACAATATGCAAATATTGCAAAGATTAATGAACACTTGGGATCTCACAAAGTAAAAATTTCATCACTCATTACACACTTCTTATTGAAGGCAATGAGAACTTCATTACAGACTTTACTGGAAGCAGAGGAAGGTCTGCAATAAAGTGTTGTTTAATGTCTCTAGTTCCATTAAAATTATTGTCTCTCCCATCTGCATTCATATTAGACCATGAGAAGGCTGGTAAGGGTAAGTGTCACAATTAAAGGTAATTAACCCAGCAGGAGATCTGTTCTCAGGTAACTACCAGCATGATGGGGCTTTGGGGAGATAAAGGAGAGGAGGGGATAGGTTTCCTATATTCTATTGGAGCTTTCAAACAAGCGCAGCAAGGGCCGAATTCTGCTCCCTCAAAGCCCATAGGCAGGCAGTGCCTTCACTCACGTTGAGCCTGGAGAAGGTCATGGACAATACGTTAGCGCACGGCAGCGCAATATTGTAAAAGATAGGGTCATAGGGCTGAGCTGAAAGAGAGCTATGTCTGATGAATTACATGCTGCTGATGAAGTATCTGTCTGTCAGCTTAGCTCTGGCAGGTCTTATTTTTAACATCTGCGTGTTCGGTGTCACTATGACTGTACAGTGAAATACCTGTGTCAGATCAATAAGACACTCTAACTGCTAAGGAAAACAGCATGAGAATATAACAAGTACTAAAGCATATAGGAAAGCCTTATTAATATTTAGCAAAACTAATCTGTTTCTCACTAGCCAAAACAGGCACATCCAGCCCTTTTGGGAAGACAGCTTTGAAGATTCACTAAGTTGAAATGAGGTTTTCTGTACTATATGTAACCATTCATATTCTCTGTGGGCTAAATCCTATTCCATAATTTTGAAGTCAACCTCTGAGATTTGGGAGATCATTAGAGGGTTTGTGTATGTTTTCTTCATTCTGTTTTTCCAGATAGACCAAATGTAGTCACTTTATAGATGGGAATGTGATTTAAATAATATGACTTTGCTAACATTACATTTTTAATTTATCTTTATTAAGGTTTCATTTTAATTTCATTCCATGTATCCTCATTAAGCAACTGTTTGCTCCCTCAGGCATTTTTTCAAGCTAACTTTTAATCTACCTATTGGTACTCAAAGCTGTAAAAGTTAAAGCCTATTTGAATTTTTATTTAGAAATCTGCTAGATATTTTCCCCTTTATAGAACTGCAGGCATTCCGCTTTTGCTGGAGATGGTCTATTTTCCCTATACAATCTAATAAATATTAAATTAAATAACACATATTCATATCAATGTTTTTTATGCAAAGCCACGATCTCCAGAAAATTATGTATTCACTATGATAGCATTTTATTTTACATTACTGTTGCAGAAGCTCTGTCTAATCAGCGGTCCGAAATCCTGTCACTGTAGCATTCAGATGTTGGATAGGCATTGAAATTAACAGTGAGTGGGCCTAAGGGACATATATTTTCCTTGTTTCTATTGATTCTGACTTCTGAATATTGCACACACTACTTTAAGATGACAGGTGATGGAAGAAAGTTCAGTGAAAAAGAAAGTCGTTGACAGGGAGATGCTTTACATAATGTCACATAATGTGATTTTTCTGGACATACAACAGTGGCAGCACCTGCATCGCATAAAAAAAAAATTCTTTTTTTTTACTATGGTACACTCAAAGAATAAGTTTCTTTTGTGCTATATACAATATCTACAAAATTTAGACAACATTATTTGACTGAAAGGATGGGAAAGACAGATACATCTCTGGATGGTAATAAAAGCACCCAGCATCGATTAAGATTGCAAAGCAAGTTAATGATGTCTTGGGACATGGATTTGGATTTCATGCTTTCTCTTCTAATGCCCTCATCGTCCACCCTTTGCCTTTCATTAGCTGCAGTGGCCCTTATGGAAACTGAGTCCTGTGGCTGCATTGGCATCGCACAAGTCAGGGCACACATATGGCAACGTGCAGTAATAGCGGGTGAGCTACAGCTCTCCTGTTCTTATCCTGCCCTTCCTCCTCCATTGCCTGCATTTCTCCCCACACAATTCCCTTCAAGTCGCTGTATATTTACCTAGAGAAACAACATTGTTGGTCCTTGGTTTGATATAATCCTTCAGTCCCAGAATTTACATAGTCTACGGTTACTGACTGCTCTCAAACTAAGTTATTGTTTAGGAATATTTCTCTAGCTCAGCATTTCTTGTTTTGAAAAGCTGGGTGCTACCTTCAGCAAAAAAATAAATAAAATCTCTAAAGTAGGTCAGGAAACAGAACCAAAAAGGCTGCTCAAGGCAGACTCAGATCTGTAGGTATTTGCAATTTTAACTCACTCGTTGTTCAAAACATAACTAAAGCTCATGAACATACAGCACAAACAATAGCAAGCAAAAATTGTTTGTATTATAGGCGTCTGCAGTTGTCTTAATTATTAACTGCTTGGTGGCATAGAAATAAAAATTTGTAGAACTATACTTAGATATAAATAGATACAAATTGCACAAACATAGTTGGATCACATAGCTAGATCTTTTTTTTCTTTCTTTGTGGTATTTTCTGATTTAAGTTTTAATTTCATATACCCTTCAATTATGACTGGATTTTCTTGTAAGTGACACGCAGAGTTTACTGCTGCAAATGATTCTTCTGAATAAAAATAATTCTGCTGAGAGCAGTGAGATAACCTGTGGATTTGTGGACTCCTGCACTGAGACATATTGCAGGCACTTAGCAGAACGAACAGTAGAGAAGGAAATCTTTCAGAAAAGGAAAATGCCTGTGTTGGTGCTATTCCAAATGGTAGATACCTTTTTAATTTACTGCACCATCTTTAACAGTAAATATTACTTCTCTGTTACCAGGTGTTTCCAAACTTGATTCCTCAGCCTCATAATAAACAAGCCAATCTCAACAGTAAAACCAGTTTAAGTGCCACTGGTTGGAAGTCACTAGTGTAAGACGCAGCAAGGTGACAACTTGTCTTTCTGCAAAAAGATCTCAAAAAGCTAACCGCTTTCTTAGGATGACTTCTCTCCAGGCTCAGTAAAGAGTGGAAAACACCTAAATGAGTGTGGATGAGAGCAAAAACGTGAGCAGGAAAAAACACATGCACATTTACAACTTTCCTTCCAATATCACACAAGGTATGATTTATATCAGCTATATACTGAGCACAAGAATCACAAGTGATCCAGAAAATGCAGGGTTGATATACCTAGTAAATGCAATCATGGAGCAGAAGCAGATTCAGACAAATGTCCTCATCTACCTTGAAGTCACATGCTTTTAAACCTAAGGTAGCTAGCAAATTACTTCAACTGACCTGGACTCTGCAGGAAGGTAAGCATTTGCTCCAGCTCCCTCTTGGGCTGGCAGTTTACATATCCAGCATAATTAATTCTATTAGAAGTAATTGACTTCCATTAGAAGATTTCTACTGACTGCTGCTAGACAAGGTCCCCGAGATCCTGTGCAACGCTGCCAAAGTGCTGCCTGCAATACCCAGGCTGCAGACAAGACCTTCTGGGCTACCAGTGGGAACCTAATGGGGGAACCGCTTAATTCATCCCGTTTTGGCTTCTTGACAGATCTCAACAAATGCATGTAGCTGCTGGAACCAGAGTCAGAAACTTCTGCTATATTCAGGCTTGAATCTTGAGCTGGAATTTGTGGGGGATTTTTAAATTCCTTTTAAAAACACACATATTGTTGGTTTATAAGTACATGCAATTTGTGTGTGCAATTATTATTTTTTCTCTCCATAATTCTCATCCTGCTGCTAAGACGCTGAAGTGAAAAATGAAAAGAAAACATGATCTCTGATTTTAACAGTTCACGCTTATGGACCTGGCCTCACCAAATGAAGACCAGACGCAGAAACACTGCTGACCTCACAATTTATGTCAAACTGCTACTGAATAAAACCTGGATTCTTCATTGTCTGAGCTAAAAGGTCCTCTAGCTATAAGTAGCTGCAAGTTTATACCCCTCTTTGAATCAGCCAGTGGATATGGACAGGTTACTCATTGGTTACAAATCGTACCCTCACCCACCTTCGACCTCATTCAGCTATATAGTTCAGCTCAAATGGGACAAGGAGGGAAGTAGAAGTTGCATCAGACGTTTTTGACTAACTTCCCTTCAGTATCTGCTCTTGATTAAAAATCCACGTCATGCCATGAAAAGGTGATCCTAATTTGAGGTTAAATTTCCAAAAACACAGGACTGCTTTTATAAACAGAAAATAATTTTCATACAAAATATTTCTTCCTTGTTTCTTTCCTTCCTTCCAGAAACACAAAATTAATTAATGCTGTCCACATTTATACCATATGAGGGCTCAGCCTTGTTTCTTCACAACGTCCATGTAGGTTTCTGTAGGTAGGTATGTTTATGTTTTGAACACGGTAAATGTTTATTCTTATTTAGACCTTCTTCAGAAGATTATCCAATTGATTACTCCCCGGTATTAGCACTGCACTGACTTGACTTCTGCTTTCTTAGGTCTCAGTCATTTTCTCTTACCAAGAAGTTGAGGAAGGTCACCTCCTTTCAATGCTGAAAGAATTAGGTCTTCGTTGAAGGAGGAAATTCTGGTGTTGCTTTGATGGCTTACACTCCATTGGTGTAACGCACTGGTAAGTGAGCTAATGCTGGCGTGGGTTGTTACTGCTGACTGTTATTAACAGCATGTTCATCAGTTCCTGAAAGAAGGGTGTCTGCAATTCCACCAGCTTGATGTTCCTTGACAGCTCCCAGGTAAGTCTCTAAATGTGCTGCTAATTGCATAAAACACAAGAAGGATCAGGAATATGTGACATCATTGTATGAAGTCCAACATGGAGAGCTATAATTTGGTTGTTAATAGAAGGTTATATTAGGAACTCAGTAGTGAAGAACACTGCTGCAAAGGTATAGGCAAGAAATAAAACAGGCAAAAAATTGCTTCTAGCATATTTTCAATTCTGCTCTATTGGAGGAAGCCCTAACCAGGACAAGCTTGTAGCATTTAACAGAAAAATTATTCTAACTCTAGCTCTGCAGTTTCTGCCATGTTGAATAATGTCATTCTTTTATGTGGCAAATTTGCTTGTATCCCACATGAATTTGGCAGCACTATCGTTTTTCCAATCATATACAATTACTTAAATCAGAAATGTTGAATCAGAGTATAGAAGTCGGCTACAAAGCTCAAATTATCCCTTTGGAACACGCTTTGTGATATTTTAAGTTTCCTGCTGTAAATATTTTTTGAATATCTCATATTACAGTGGAGTTGTGAGAAATAGAGTTAGTATTGCCAAAAGGTCTTATGAATTTAATTGAGTTTCACAGATTTATTTTGTGCAGAAAGAAAAAAAAAACTGTTCGGAAAAAACAATGGTACATTTCAAGTCATCATTTCTAAAAGGAAACTTCCAGATTTTTCTCTTGGACTGGCTTTGTTTTAAACAAAAACTGGTTAACATTTTAATTTTGATATAGTACATTTTTAAGGTGTCAGGTAACCAAAATATCTATGATTTTGTTGTAGGGGGAGAATGCCTCTAATTTCCCTTCTCTACAATTATGGCTGAAAATGTAATAAGAATGTAATAACAATAGACTTCCTTACAAAGTTTGAAGACTTTTTTGTACATAATCAGGCTAGAAACATACTTGCACCATTGAGATGTGTCCACTGGGGGTGTTGTTGACATCAGAAACTGTGAAGGCACATAATAATAATACTCAGCAACAAAAGTAAGTTTCCAGGTAATGATATATTTTTTCCTGGAACTGAAAACCAAATCTGGGCTAAGCGTCATGGTCTGAGGTCAGGTTTTGCTTTACCTCGGCGTTTCATTCCACTTCTGACTGTTGCAATATCTTTGCTTCAGCTTTCCCCAAATCTGCTCTCCACTCTTGCCCTTTCCTGTTGTAAGGTTGCTTCCCATTACAAACCCGTTAAAGGCTGATACATGCGAACCTGCAAAGTCCTGAATACTTCCAGCTTGCTTTAGCGTTTTGAATCTTAATTCTGAAACAATTCTAATCTTGAAAGTGATAGAGACATATTGTGATAACATCTCTTAATGCCTGCTTTTAGCAAGCATCCAGCTGGCACAACGTAAACCCATGACTACAGGTTGCTGACTCCTCTCCCCTACTGCCAAATTTACTTTACCACACCGAGAAGAACCACATTAGTAAAGGAACCAGCAGGCTGGACAAAGAAATGAGGTTTTGTTCAAACCTCCCACTGATACTGAGTTTCACAGGTAATAAGCAGGACTGGCCTAAGGCCAAAAATAAACTTTTTATTTGGCTCTCTCAGCAAAGGAGACTCTACTCTTATAACACAGGACTTCAACAAACTTTCCCTGAAGCTAATGAAATGTCATTCATCTCAGGACTGTTAAAAGCGAGTCTAGAAGATGGTGTAACTTTTGTCCCTCATAATGGTTTTCTTTCCAAAGTTCTATCAGCAGCTAAAGAGTCATTTGGCCATATAGCAGGAAATTTTTAAAAAGGTCTATATGTATTTGATGTTCACTTTATGTACCAAGAGGAAAAAAAAAAAAGAAAAACCCAAATCCAAAAAGGTTCTGGTTTTGCTTTGCAGATTTTTCTGTAAGCATATGAATAAACCTGACTGTGCGCATGCCTATATACCTTCTTTAATCAAAAGACAGAACAGGAACCATCTTTAAAGAGTCCCATAATTGGACTGGACTGTGCAGCTAAAAAAAATATAAAAAATTAGAGAAGCCTTAAATTAAAAATATGTGCCTCCAGAAATCTGAGGGCCTTTCACATCTGAATGAACAACTGTCAGCTTCAGGAGTTAATTCTTTTCCCCTACCAGAAAACTTTGTTGTCTTGCAGAGAAAAAACCAAAACAAACCACAAAATTCTGAGAAATGAAAACCTAAATCGTAATTTTATTTTTCATGTAGAAAATGTCATTTCTTCCTACATTCATCTTTGGTTTCTCATCCTCGATACTATAGCTGTTCTTTTGCATTCTGTGACATTAAGTAAAGAAGTGCTTGTGGAATCTTCTTTTCTAATTTCACTTTTCTTTCTTAAATGTGACTCCCAATAAAAAAACCACCCAAACCAGACAAACTTATTAACTATTCTAAAACCGTTTGATCATACTCCAAAGCCCAAGTGGTGCATGCAGAACAATTTTTAAGTTTTATATTTTAAAAATAATGGAATATTTCTAATCCTAGGTGTCCCATTCCCATGTGTTAGTTGCAGAACTAAGTAAATAACCTTCTTCTGTATTTGCATTTTAGTTTTCTTTTAACATTTTGCAATATAGATTTTCATACAGAACACTTCTCTTTTTTTATAAACAGATGCCACTCTAGCTGTCATTTCAAAGATGTGTGACTGAATTTCTGAAAGTCTAAGAGAAATGTTAAAAGTGACATGAAGTAAAGCAAATGATTTGACTATTGTTTCAAGTGTTCTTTTTAAAAATTTAAATGCAAAAACCCCCTAAAGTTATTATTCAGTAATACTAATAAAAGATCTTTCTGTAATGCTCTAAATTGCTAGTTCCTGTGTAAACACTAATTAATTCAAATAATACCCACAACTTTTAGCTGCTAATATTAAATTCACAAACGTAAGTGGATGTGTGTGTGTGTGTGTTCACGAGGGCTGCACTCCCTCCATGTATTCATATGCACAGACTATACAGTCATTTGTCAGTCTCTAATAAGAAACAGAAGTGACATCTGTCATGCATTCCAGTAAACACATTAAGCAAAGACAATAGGACCCCAAAATGTTTACTCAAGTACTCTAATTAATTGTGACTTGCTGTAACAGAGTTTTCTATGAATTAAACAGAAAGATCCGTGCTCCCTCCTCCCCCTGCTGTAGCTTTTTGTGCAGTGGGAAAAGATTTAAACTAAAGACTTCCCTTCTGGCCCTGCCAAGGTGCATTTTTTCCTCATAGACTTGACTTGCAGTAGAAGTTGATGTGAGAGTTTGTCATGGCTGTTTTGACAGTCCGGTCATCCTAATCCAGGGATCTGGTCCCTGTGGTTTGTCAATTATCCTACTAACCCTACAGCGAGAGGAACACTCAAGGCACTGAACTGTCATCCAATAACCAAGAAATAATGTCAGCAGCCAGTGAGTAGGGATTGTGAGAGATGGGGATGCGTTTGACAACAGAGAAGTGTGGAACATTTCAGCATTTATTTTATTTATAGGCATTCGTAACAAATTAATTATATCTCACTGCAAGGCTTCACTAAAACTTGCCGGATCCAGACCGGCATGCACACACAGGATGATGAGTACAACTGAGTGCAGAGATTGCGGCTCAGCAGATCCAGGCATGGAGGTTCGATTCCCAGTTTCTTTCACTCCCCTCCTGTGACCTTGAGCTTTTACTTGACTTGGATATGTTTCAATATCCCCCTGGATAAACTGAGGATAAAAGCATCCACTCTTAAGAGCAGACAGAGCCTTAATCAATTAATGCCTGTAAAGGACATTAAGATCATTTAGCAAAAGGTAGAATTAAAGTGCAAATTATGCTAAGGTCCTACGGAAATGAAAGGCAAGTGTGTTTAAAAGGGGATTTAGATGAAGGAGGCTAGACAGCAAAGAAAAGCTAGGTGGAGGATCACAGGAGGCTTGATTCTGATCCAGTGTGTATCAGGATAATTTGGCTTAACTCCCCACTTAATACTAACAAAGCAGGCTCTGCCCTGGATTCTCACTTGGTGTAAAGTTACACTGATCTATGATCGCACCAATTAAACCAAGCGAGAGTCCAAATTTTTGGCTCTTGAAGTCCTCATAATCAGAGCAATATTTTTTTTTCATTTCTGTTTTTTCCTGCTGTTTCTCGGTCACAGTTTTGCTCTAACTATGTTCAAGTGAGAAAATATGTCAGAAGAAATGAAGTAATAGAGACAACCCAAATCTCTAGACTGGTCCTGTTTCTAGGTAAGCCACAGCATGACCAGGATGGCTGGATGATGACATGGGTACCAATGAGAGTCTCTTACACCTTTAGTTTCTTCGTTTTAGGTGTGGTACAGCCCCAGCAGCAATTGGTTCAAATGTCCTACCACCTGACAGCTCTTCACAGGGAGTGAGATGGGTGAATTTGGTCAGCAGCCATTTGTCACCATTGAGGTATTTTCTTTTAAACTGATAGACTCAATTTTCTCATTTCCAGCAAAATGTTGTGGGAATAGGCCAGCCAACACAGTATTGGGATGAACTCTGATAAAACACAGCTCATATGAAATTTAAGATGTTAAGGGTTTGTTTTAAGACTGCTTCTAGTAGACTGAACAATTTAGACCTCCAGTTTGTGGTGGTTGCAAAGGTTTATTCTGGACACTGGCATGGAAATGGAAAAGAGAAATTTATGGTGATCCTTGGAAGGGAAAGTTCTTCCAGTCATAGGTGCTGCTTCAAAACCGTGGGTGCTACCGTTAGAACAACGGAAAGTAGCGGGTCCTAGTAGATCCTGCTATTCGTCAAATAATTTTGTCTCCTACATATCCCCTACCTGACTGAAATATGTACATCCACTGCTCACATTTAGGGAAGTCTGGGAAAACAGATGCCTCAAAGTGTCTGTTTAAAATCACCACCTTCATCCTTAGCTGTATTAGTGGGGAATTAAAGTCAGGAGCCCAGGACTTTTCATGACCGTGTGTGATATCAGGCCCTAGCTATTTCAGTTGCAGTATTGTCATCAAATCTGGAAAACAGCTGGAGGCCAGCCCAGGAAAATATTGTACTTTAGCAATGTGTTGCTATGTGAATATCACTTCATTGTGCAAAATTTAAACCATCTTATTTCTGAAAACCTTGAAAGTATTTGCCCTACACAGAAAGAAAATCCCAAACCTTTGGAACAGCCCAAATGAGAAACAACTGAGCTGGCTGAAACCAGCTGAAACATCTGGTTCTTGTCATCCTCCATAACATTCAGGTAGTTTAGGGTAACTTCTTATACATAGAAACATCATCTTGCCATCAAACACTAAAAAGTCTGTGCTGGGGATGAATATCTGCAAAGCTTAAGACAGGAGGCATACTCTGATGTGGAAACGTACATTGCATAAGGAAATAACACTCAGCTCCCAAGAGCTAAAGCCACGAATGAGTCAACGTGTCTCCCCAAATGAAAGCCACTAAACTTCTTTTTCCTCCATGTATCTTGCTATTTTATAATCTGAATATGATCCCAGCTGTTGTTGAAATGTCCTCCAAGAAAACCTTTTTTTACTGGTTTATATACTTGCCTTCTTGTAAATGTAGTTCCCCACAGCCACTCACCAACCCGATGGGAGATATTTTGATAATTCCCTTATGCAAACAAACTGCAGCAGAATGACCATAGATCTCACACCAAGTGCCCAGACCACAGGATAAACTTGTTTTTTTCCAGTGATGGGGAGCAGCAATATCCATTCCAGGCTTCAGGCCAGTCTCTTCATCCCACCCTCAGTGGGAAAGGACATGCATTTTTCAGGACAGTTGTTTTGTTTTTCAAAAGATGGGCATGCTGATAATCCGAGCATGTCTGAAGATATTCAGACATTTTAGGATTTGTGTCTAGGAGGTGGAGATTACATTCAGATCGCTAGTGAGGTGGTCGAGGGAAGATGGCAAACACAGCCCATGCCTTGACTCTCCCCACGCTGATGAGTAAATCTCTAATACCTCAGAAGGCTTATTCATAAACATCACATCCTTTAAAACAATTTGCAGGAAAGTCAGATTATCAATGAGAAACTTTAAACCTCTAAGACTGCTACTTGACAATTTGTCACTCAACTTCAGCAAAACTATAGGGGAAAAGCACAATGAATTAATGAATAGCAACAAATCCCCATGACAACATGTTACTTCATTAAAATTTTATCAGCATTCTTCCTAAGGAAAGCATGCCTTCTGTTCTATGCTGAGTTTCTTCTACAGTGTTTTACAGACAATTCACAGCATTCTGGCGCTTCAAAATTAGTTCCTGTGGAGAGTGAGCTACACACAGACTCTAGATTGTGTCACACAGTGGTCTCCTGGGTGCCATGATGAAGTTTTGCCTACATTTTTTGTGTGTATCTTATGCCTTAAACATTAATCAAGCATTTCCCAATTGCTTTCTTTGAGAATAGGTTAATTAGCTGCAAATGCATCTCTGTGTTAATTTTCAGCAAATGCATTAAACCGCTTTTCATAAATATTTTCCTAGCAACCAAATAAAAGCTTTGAAAGGAAAATGTTTTCATTGCTTTCGCTGGGGCTCTATCTTATGCTTTCTCTCTCTCTATCTATTTTTTTTTTTTTTTTTTTTTTTGTGGAGATCCATAAAACATACCCATTGGTGTTCAGTGTATTTCTCAGTTCTGGATGCAAGTACAAAAAAAGAATAATAATAAAAATGGTTGCTAGATACTGTCGGTTTACAAATATAGTCTTAGGATTTGATAAAAATAAAATTCCCTTACTCAGAAACACTGAAAGTATTTGCTTGGAAATTCAAATTGTTTTAAAGAGGAAAAAAACCATAAAGATTGGGAGAAAAAAACCAAAATTAGTCTTAAAAATAAATAATAGCTTATATGGATATCAGTAACCTGTCCTGGTTATATTAATAACGTTTCCCTCAGCATATTACAGTCCACTTACTGCATGTATTTGGCTCCAAAAGAACCTAACAAAAAAATATCTGTTCCCCAAAACTTTGTAAGCCAAAGAGCTTTGGGATGCCAAGGGTGCAGAGAAGGAAATTCATTCCTAGGTTTTCACCTGTGACTGAGTGGAATGGGTATCTTCATCTTGAACCTGAGACTTTTTTTGAAATTAGGTGGTCATGGTCAGTTCAGCAAAACCAAGGCCCTACCAGGCATTTCCCCCAGCACCACGTGATTACACAGTGAAGCTTATTATGTGAAATATAAGAGCTGATAGCACCTTTCCTTAAGCTGCATCACTGAAGTAAGGTCCTAACTGCGTCTAAATGACACATAAGATTACATGACATGCTCCAGGTAACATAAAAAAGAGGTGATGGATGTCACAATGGTTAGTAGACATCTGCATCTCAGTGGGGCATGGCAGTGTTCACTGGGAAATTCTTTCTCTCCACCCATTGTTTAACTTTCTATTTTTTTGAGTTTTGACTTTTTTCCCAACCACCTGCAATCCAGCTAAACCAACATATTTATACAGTAATCACCTTCCTGTACAAAGTATTTAAAGGAAGAAATATAATGCAGTCCTTCTTTCAATGGGAGGCTTCCATCGACGTCAGTGAGCTCTGGGTCAGGTTCTGTAGAAGTCTGTTACAAATCTTAGTAGGATAAACATTGAAAGAAGCATTGAATCAGTAAATTAAGAAAACTGAGATATGTCTTCTCTGAAATCTTATTAAAAATAGCTTTAATAGCAGTGTTTCCTCAGCCACTTTTCTGTACACTTTTTGGTTATTCCAATCCATGAGATGTCATCCCATGACTCATTTTAAATTAACAAATCTGTCCAGCACCTTACAGATCCATTTGTAACTGTTCCAGTCTTAACAAACCAAACACAGGGCAACACCACACTCCTACAAAAGGAGATCTCCTTGTCCTTTTCCTGCAATCCTATCTCCTTCTCAGCTTGTCTCATTTCCCTTTCCATGAAAGAAAGGATGAGCATTAGACACTTTAGAACAGCTGGTAGTTGTATGCTCTTGTGACACCATCATGAGGAAGTCCTAGACCTCCAATGTCTATTTGTTAATTCCTGGACATGTTTACTGGCACCCCTAAGTTTATTTTGTCACTGTTGGATAAAGACTCAAGTATTTCCTCACTATGGTTTTCGGCAGTCAGTAGACAGTATGACGTTCATCTGCAGATGCATCTTTCCACATTAGTTATCCAACAACTTGACATTATGAGAATGTTTATCAAAACCTCTTTACGTCATCAGTAGCTCCTGTTCTTTTCAGTTTCAGCAATCCCAATACAGATGCATCATCCCTTTACTTCATTATTTGTATCAGGGCTAAGAATGTAAAAATAGCTACTATTAGTACATGGCAGCAGTTTTCAGAAATACAGATAATGCCAGGTTGCAGCCAGTAGGAAATTGAATATGATGTACTTGATGCACTTACTGCCATACCCAGATTTAATGATATTTCAGGGTTCAGCAAGCTGTGGCATGAGTGCCAAAGATATGTTGTGAGCAGATTTCAAATGGCGTGCAGCAGGGTCACGAGCTGGGAGTTGTGGTAGTCTGAGAAACACCTCAGTGGGAGGCAGGCGATAGCAGGCTGCAAGTTACCTTGTTGTCTTGCTCTTTTGCAGATGACAAAATACAGGACAAGGAAACTAGTAGCTGGTCTCCTGTTGAAAAGTAGAATCTCCCTGTGTGTTTCTTTTGGCAGAAACATCTTCAAGTTTGTGGAAGAAAACTCGTCAAGGACATGACCTCTGCAAGACACTCAGACCACTAAATACAACATACTTTTCTAGACACAGTACTCTTCAACCCAAGCCCGTCTTTGTGTGAAATGTCTAACAGTTTGGCCACACAATAAAACTAAATCATGATTCTGAAATTACATTTATCATTACCCTTAACCAAAGCCAAATAGACAGTGTGTTATTCTTGGAGAAAGCAGAGGGAAAACTATTTCCTTTCTTCTTTTCCTTTCTTTTTCCACTTCTGAACACATCAGTAACTTGTGAATTAAAAAGCAAGGGGAGGTGGCTTTGAGCAGGATTCTGATAAAGCTGTCCTGGGGAGCATGTGGTGCTATTTAAGTTCCTTCTGAACTCTGCCTGCCTGTCTCTGTCCTGTGGTCTTTTTGAGGCAGCTTTTGTTAAAGGCGAGTCATGCCAATCAGTCCTGGCAGGTGGTCTTTTTACTTCCAGGTGTTGACAACAGGTATTTACTTTGGTCTTCTCTATCCTGTATCACAAAGGGAGATGGTGAATTCAGCATTCATTGGCAGAAAGATGATAGATGACACTTGCTGGCTCAACTTTCTTCCTGTGACCATCTCCAGCAGTTGTTATTCCAGTTCATGTGCCTCTCAGTAAGGAGTAACTGCAGATTCAGGAGCTGAAAATTCATTGTCCTATGCAGAGTGGTCTCTCCACCAACATGCATACTTCAAAGAAACACTGTGCTCCCTGGTTCTTTGTATTCTGTTATAAGGGAGCTTTTCGTTCAGGCTCTTTTAATTTATCCCTGAGTTTTAATGAGTTGCACTCTATTTTAATCTTAGTCATTTTTATAGAAATCTGATGGTGAATTAGAAACAGATGCATCCCTCGCAGACATTTCCTAAAAACTACAAGATGCTTAGAAAGAATCTGCTTGCTAGTGTCTAGGAAAGGGCCATTGGGGATTGATGTATATTTGTGTACCTTTATTAAATTAAATTAATTATCTGAGAGCATGAAATTATCTCAGTGCCTGATCTTTTTATTTTTCTGTTTGCCTTTTGTATGCCACATCATGTATGCCATAGGTTTCTAGCCAAACTTCTGAATTAAGGTTTTAGCAATCAGAACGATGCTTAGAACATGCCTGTTCCAATAACTGCTGGTTGGGAAACAAGTTGCATTTATTTAGCTTGTATTTATTTATTTATTAATGTATTGTGGGTTGTTGTTATTTTTAGTGGCTTCTTGCTATTGGGGAAGCACCATCAGATAACATGAGCAATGTGAACACAGTCCTCTGCCTCATGCATACCAAGCAGTTTTATTAAGTGAGTACTATGGACAACTTGGTAAACCAGTAAAAGTAAACCCCAAATTCCCCAAGAAGGTGACTATTCACAGCCTGTTTTTTTTGGAAGAAGCCTTCTCAAGGGAAAGGAGCAAGAGAGAAAGAAAATCACTGCTAGGTGGTGAAACTAGAGAATTAGAGGAAAATGAATAAATGAGAGGACTGCTCTCAGTGATCCCATCCAAACAGGACCTATAAGAAAAAGAAGAGAAGAAAGGAAATATTAACAATTAAAATAATCCTCTGGACTCCAACATTCTTTTCTGTAGTCAGCCTGAAAACTGCCAATACTGACTTTTGTTCACCTAAAGGAACAAAACACTTCTTCGTCCTTGCCTGGACAAGGGGACAACACGTAATTACAGTGTCCCGATAAAGCCCAGATCAAGCCTTGTGACTACAAGAACTACATCTCTAGAGTCTGTTAAAGAGCAGGTGTAGGCAAGTGGTCCACATCTGTACTAGTAACCAGCTGCTCCCCAAGAAACACAGGTAATTCTCTGCCTTAAACAGAAGGTAACACCCAAACTGGCTGGGGTGGCTGGAGTAGACCCTCAGTCCAGGATTGGGAGCTGTTGGGTCAGTGCTAACTGCCCAGTGCTAAAACTGTGCCAGAGACCATATTACAGTTTTCACAAAATACATGCCAGCACTTGAGTCTGTGCCTTAAGCTTTATTTTATTAATCTAGAGGTAGCCAAAGCCTCTGTGTTACCTTACAAAGCTCTCGGTGTAGGTGCTGGAGGACAGAGTTACAGGGTATTTCCTCCTCTTCCCCTCCTTGATCTTACTGTGATAGAATAGAATAGAATAGAATAGAATAGAATAGAATAGAATAGAATAGAATAGAATAGAATAGAATAGAATAGAATAGCTCAGTTGTAAGGGACCTGCAACGATCACGTAGTCCAACTAGATGCAATGTTGTGGCATGGTGTGCCAAGAGCTTGAATGTGCCCATGACCTTTCCTAAGAAACCAGGCTGCTCCACAGCTCAGGCAGTGTCTGCGCTCGGTGCCTGGTCTTTTGTTAATGCAGAGCTTGGAGCTGAGCTGAGCTTCAAAACAGGCTTGAACCTAACAAGGTAGACGTGGATGGGTTCCCCTCATAGTTTCATTAGCAAAATAACTTGTTCAGGCCCTTTCACCTGCAGGTTGCATCACACTCTGCACCAGCTCAGCCTCACTGATCTATGAACTTGGAAGAAAAAATTGCAAGCCAGGTTCATATCTTCCCACGTTCACCACGTTCAGCTGGCATTGCTGTCTGGAGGACCTCACCATCTTGGCTTTGGTTTCTCCTTGTCCAAGTGTCTCCATGGCATTGCCTCACAGACTTTATCTTAGTGTCTTTTAGCCTAACTTTATCAAGAATTTTGCAGTCTTTATACACTAGCCCAAGTAACATCTTTTTTTGTTTTTTATCTTTTTTTAAAATATGGTTAGTACTCCTATATTGACTGTCTAGAGGGGGGAAGAAGTCATTGAAATAGTGGCAAACACACTGAAACCCTTCCTCTAAAATGGAAAACTGTTTTGACTTTTTGCATTTTATTCTCAAAGAGGTCTTTTATCGACACCAGCTCAGCACCTTGGAGAGAAAAATGATATCTTGAAAAAGGTTTTTAAACCCTGAGGTTGGCTGTGGGTTTTTTATTTTTTTCCCTTTCCCTAGACTTTGTAAACACTTTTTGCTGTAAAAGTAATGCACATAATTATGGGATCTTCCATCTTTTTATAAGCAATATGGTCTAAGTATTACAAATCTCCCCCCCCCCCCCCTTTGTTTTTTCTTCTTCCTCCCCCTGTGTTTGGATGGAAGTTACGCAGTTAGGGAATAAATGCAGAACAGAAAGATGTCATTTTCTTTCTTAAACAAGGTCAGTATCTTGACAATAAGGGCACTTTAAAAGCTTTCTATTGTGCATGTGTTCATGGGGGAGAAGGAGCTGATCAATGTCCTTTCAGGTTTTCAGGTTTCTTTTTAGGACTTTTCTTTGGGTTCTTTTTTTTTTTTCTTTTTTTTTTTTCCCCCTGTTAAAAGTGAACTAAATATTTTATTTTGTAAAGAGGAAATAAAAGATCAGTTACATTGCCATATTTTAGCAAGGAAAATCAATTTGGCCCAGGTCTGAGTTCAGGTTTTTATTTTTTACTTGCAATAGCTAAAAAACATCTCAGCAATATTGTAAGAAAGAAATATCTGGCTACTTGCTTTGCAGGCACAGACTGGCCTCCAATCCTACAAACTATGAAACAGGGCTGCAGTTTTATTAAAGTACTACTTAGAGAAGCCATATCATGAGAACTTACAGTCATCTGCAGGTTTAAAACTTCTCTTGGTAGGCTAACAACAGAAAGATAGACCTGCCTTTTGCCAGTGGTGGCCTCGTGAGATGAAATTCAACTCTCCTAGCTTGGTTTCTAGTGTGGATGCTTCCATGTTAGTCAGCCATCCTCAAATCCCATAGGAGTCAATGAGAAGAAATTATTCCAACTTCAGATTTTATTTCCTACTTTTTCTGCCTCACCTTTAGTCACAACCACATAGCGCTTTCTATTTGTGCTATACTGTTAGTAACCATTTATTACAGCAGAAGTGGGTACAAACAGCCAGACTGATAGACAGTTATTGCTATATCACAATATTTACCTTGCCTAAGAAGCATCTTATGGTACTGATTGCATAAATACTGACTATTCTTTCAAGGACCACCTTTGCTTAGGAGTGTGTACATTACAAATCTCAAGATATGTTGAACTGATTCAAAAGGTAAAGCTTGAGGAAATAACATAACTAAAGCACAGAGAATAATAATGCTGCAGATGTTAGTGTGATATATCTTTCCTTAGAAAAGTGAAGCTTCTTGCGCTGTTAAGATATGAAGAACTGTGAAATACTTTACATGATTAACTGTGAAATTTTTGGAAGTGCCAAACTTAGAGGAAAAAATATCAGTCGTTTCTAAATGAACTTTTGCTCTTAATTCTGCTTGAAAAGACCCTAGTCCAGGAAAGCAATATGGCAAGGTGTCTCTATCAGGTCTGGGTCTTACTCAGCAAAACATACCTACTCACGTGTAGACCTAAACCAGTTCAGCAAAGTGCTGAGAGTGGGCTGAAGTCCTCCACGGAGCTGGGTGGAACTGCTTGTGTGCTTAAAGTGAAGTATGTTCTTCAGAGCTTAGCTGAATCAGTGTCAAAATCAGTTTAAAGAAGCTTGAGACAGCTTAGCCCTGCCGACCTGCAGACAGATACAGGTGCAATATATGATGCCAGTGCAGTTGCACATGGGGCAATTCAAGAATGGAGCTGTACTTTTCCTGCTTCCGTCTCTTTAAGGTAGATATAACATTACTTTAACATAATTTTGATGCTGATTTCAATACAGTGTTTAAAGGAAGATCAATGTAAATGTATGATATCAGCTACCTCATATAAAAGTCTTTTATATAAGCAGGTGGTTTTGGACCTTGCCTCCAGCTATACCTTTTGATCATTTAGAAGGCTACTGATGTACCCCAGGCAACTTACGTAAAACAGTTATTTGTACTCATTTAAAGCTATACCTTTAAACACCCCTTTAATCTATTTGCAGCTGTAAAAGGCTCACAGTATGGAAATGTTTTAAAGGAGTAGGTTTAACTTCCACAATTAGGCTGGATTCTTTTCTGGATAGAAAAGCTCTACCTCTTTCTTCAACTTGTACAATCATGTGCACATCCAAACGCACCCGCTCCTCTGTTGTTCTGAGAAACTCTCTAAGCAGAAGCTTCTCTATCAAAGGTGGGTACTGCTGGATGGCAAGCGACTGAGTAAGGGCTGCAGGAATCTCTATATCTGTTCCAGTAAGGGCATTCAGTGCTTCAGACAACTCAGGAAACCTGTTAACCTTCACTATAAATGAAATGTGTTTGTACTTGCCATAAAAAAAAATGACAATTTGTGCTTATTTCTTGTTACTGTGGATAAGCTCCATCTGCCAATGTAAAACACTTAATAACATGGCCAAAGATGAAAGCACAGACCCCAGATTCCTTACTGTGATCGGCCTTGCTAAACTTACATCAGGACTAAGTTTGGCCCAAGGTTTGCAAACCACTGAGAAAAGATAGTCCAGTGATTTCATTCTTTATTCAATTATCTGATTGCACCAGTTTCCCCATTTTCTCTCTGTTTTTATTTCCCGGGACAGAACAGCGAAGAGTGAAGTCCAAGTAAAGCGTAAGAGCACTTCATGCAGCTTAATAATGTAATTTTCATGTACGCTGTGTGCTTGTGTGCTCTGTGCTATGATCAGCAATAAATGTGCACAGCAAATCCATTTTATTAATACCTTTAATTGCTTCCAGAAGGTTCTGGTGTTTTATTCTGTCAAACCAGCCATAGAAAGACAATTAGATATCAGTTAACACATTTACTGTTCTTATTGTTTTTTGATAGCCACCTTCATAAAATAATAAAAGCATTCCTTCTCCATAATGATATTCTGGGGAGCCAGGTGTTCTGCATGTTAGAACAAAATTACTAGCTTTTGTAAATAAAAGCTTTGTATAACGCTGCCGTAGCAGAAGGTGGAAGGGATGTAACAAAGTAGTTACATGCTCAAACATATTTTCCCCCCTTGGATTCATCTGTAGAAGCTATATACACATATCTATGCACACAGATATGTTTATATACACACACATCCACACACACATGCACACACTTTCTTTTTGAAACTGCAAAGTGGTGGCAACTATCTTGTAATCCATAAGCAGACCCATTTCTCTAGTTTATGGTGTGGTATCTTTGGATACCAAAACCCAAACACAGACACCTATGTCTAAGCTAGTTGTAGAGCTTCCCTTCCCAAATAGTCAATTTATTCCAAAATTTGATTTCTAAGAGAGAGATGACATCACACCTAAAAAATGGCCATTTGTGTCCATTGACTGTGAGGGAAGTCTGCTATGGTTTTACCTGCAAATATCTGTCCTGTAGACACTTAACATGATGCAAGATGAATCTCACTTTTTCTGCTCCTTTTTGCAAAATTTGGGACAGAAAAGTCTTTCTGAATTACCAAGTCTACTTTTTTTTATTACTGTAAACACTGATATCAGATAATCATTTCAATAAACACATTAAATGCCATCCTGAGAGCTGAAAGTAATTTCTGCTTCTAATTCTCCTGTTTCAAGCCGATTCTTCACCGTTTTGGTGACTAAAAATCTTCTATTTTCCTAAATATCTAATGGAGCATTTCTATGCACTGAACATTCTTTTCCTAACAAAGCAGTTAGATCTTATGTTTCATGGCATTTTCCATTTATTTCCCCCCTGTAACTACTTAGCAGTATCAGACACAAGATCAGGAATATTATTTGATTTAAAAGAGGTTGACCAATGTAGAACGATGCTTCACAGAAGATAAAATCAGAACTGCAAAAATCAGACCAAGTAACTAGAAAAGAAATGAAAGCAATGTAAAAAGATTCATATGAAGTAAGAAAAAAAGTGGAGTAAGTTGTGAAGATGGGATGAACACCAAGGTAATAACGTAACAGATTGTTTACCTCAACCACCACCCAGGTCTAATGAGTCCTCCTTGCTCAGATGTACAAAATATCTTTCTTAACGGCTCTGCTTTCTACATATCATCATTACTTGGCAAAACCTAATCCAAACCCGATCTGCCACATGTTTTCTCACTGAATTTGTCAGAGAAATGTGCCAGCTCTAAAAGGAGTAATTATCTTATAGGTAAGTTTTTTTGTTCTTCAGCTTTCATCTGGAAGTTAGAACCTCTTCATAATGACTTAGTTCATAATAACATTTTAATCTTGGAAATGTATAGAAAATGTAATTTATAACCATACTGCAATGCAAAATACATGTATTTATGTCAGCAAGTATATGTACATGTATGTTTCTATAAAACACTGGGTATGAAATGATCACAAAAATCTCTCTGTATTCACATAGCTTCTCTTGACAGTCTATAAGGGACTTCAAGAATTACTGTGCCGATCTCTTTCATCTTTCTTCCCCTGTGTGATTTTGACCCAGACAGCTTCCCTTTCACCCCAGATATTCTTTCTTGTTTCTTTACTGTTGCATTAAATAAATCAGTATCCCATCACCTTTAACTATATTCTTTTTGATTTTGAACAGCTCACTCCTGTCAGTTCCCATCTTCCAGTCTTCACTGCTGTTTCACTATGTTCCTGTCACCTTGCAATATTCAGATTTACAACCTGCACCAGTAATTCCTGCTCCTGCCCTGGAGATGAACGTTGGTCTTTTGGCTTACCCATGAAAATCTTTGTCCAGCTTTCCATGCATTTTTTAAATGATCTTTCATGGCTCAAGCTCTCTGCTTGAGGGATTAAGGAGAAACAGGAGTGTCTACGTGTCATCTATTAGTATTTCCAGCTGTCCAGAGAACAGCTTGTCCTCTTAGATTGTGCAAGCAGATCTTGCCTGTGGTCTATAAAAACTATACCTAACCCTTTCTGTCAGGGAAAGGACCATCCAACAGCAAACAACCTCTGATGATTGAGGCCAGAAAGTTCCAAGCATCTGAATGCTGACAATTAGCGATCAATGTGATACGACTCCTCCAAGCCTATTTAAGATGTAGGTCTTGTCAGCCTTTGCACTATCAACCCAAGAGGCTACACCAAGAGCTCTCTTTACAGCTCTACCCAGCTTTTTCTTATAAGGAAAGTCAACATTTTGTATTTTTGCTTTCACAAAAATCCCCTCTCTGATATTATGACAGTCAAGTATGAGAACTATCTTTTACTCAGTACAAAGGGTATTGAACCAGACACCTTTAGGGATAAACACATGACCTGTTTTGTTATAAAGATCCAAATATTTACAGGTTGACAGAAACAACTCATCTCATTTGTGGATCAGCTACGCTGGCGGCACAGAATGCTTACTCCTCTTCATCAAAATGAATTGAATCCCAAATACTAATTGCTCACCAAGGTCTGAATACCATACAATGTAATGTCAGACACTTGAGGAAGTGACCCAGAGAAGTCTACAAATTGCCTGATTTTATAAAATAGGCTACCTGGTTGGACTGGTCTTGTAGCTGAAGGTCCATGAGTGAGAGCAAGGAATACTCAGTATTCCATGCTTTGTCACAACATTTCTGTCTGCCTCTGAAGGCCTTTGGATCTCTTTTCCTTTCATTTTCCACCCTGGAGAATGGGAATAATAACGTCAAGCTCCTGGATTGTGTTGCTGAACCTATCAATAAATGCACAGTGAGCTCAGATCCTTAAAACCAAACAGTTCAATATAAGGTTAAATATTACTGTCATAAATGGAACTGGTTAACAATAACATATATAAGTGTATGTGTTTGACTGAAGAACGTAGACAGCTGGGCATTTTTTTGTTTGTGTTCATGTTAATAGATATGTAAAGAAAAGAAATCACTAAAGTTGGCCGGTGCAGTGAAGATAGAAGACATGCAAATTTACAAGCCAGTAATCAGATGCCACCTTCTGGTCCATGGCGAGAAGGAGAAAATCAATAGCCCCACATAAATAAATCAGTCAGACCGTATAATACCTGTCTGCAATATCCATACATGCAGAGTGTGGTATGGATGTTGTTTTTTTCTGTTTATAATCACTCAATCACAGAAACCCATCATACTGGCAACTGGGAAAGAGATTCTCTAAAAGGGTAAAAAAAGAAGGGGGGAGGAAGAAAGAGAGAGAAAGAAAGAGAAGGAACAGTGGAGAAGGGGCAGCTTTCTTGTGGAAAGGGAACAAAAGTCATCCGCAGCCCAGAAGAGATCCCACAGCGCATCAGGGCTCGCCTGCGTCCCAGGAGCTGCTGAAGCAGGCTCAGAGTTTCTCCGGAGCACTCCTTGCTCCCACTCCTGGCTGGGGGTCTGGGCCAGCATCAGAAAAGAAGATATGTACTATAATATTACAGCCTCTAAAAATAAAGTGCAGTCCTAAAATTAACTAAACAATAACCCCCCCCCCCCAATGGAACCTAAAAGCAGTTTTTCTACTGCCTCCGCTATAGGAACCCATTCTATGAAAGAAATTAGAAACGCTTTGAACAAACATCTGTTCATGCTGTGGTGTTTTAAAGATATAGAAAATGAGAATGAAAATTTCACTTTACATACATTATTTATAAAAACTGATTTAACTCATGTTTAAGATGATACAGAGATTAAGAAAAAATATTTTTAAGGAACCATTTGTCATTATGTAATGGTATAATTCCAATAAATTAAAAAGTAATACCCAGAATAATACTGAGCCTCATAAATTGGAGCTAACATGTCAGTCTTCTTACCTAGTCAGGAGCAGAATAGGGAACTGTTAAAACATCTTTAAAGTAAAGTTTTTTAAATTATGCCTTATAAAGTATAGCTCAATAGATTTTTGCAACGTATTTGCATTACTAGTGACTCTGACAGAGAAAATAACACACACCTTTGTCTTTACTGTCAAAATTAACTAAAGCTGAACAAGAACATAAATTTTTTCTCATCAGGGTTTAAGTAAATTTCAGACTTTAAAATGACATGTGTAGAATTACTTATTAATTTGCCAAAGGTAAATATTTTTCATTTCTGTGATTTGGAAAGCTTTCTGCTTAAATACCTTTTTTTTCAGCTTATAAGAAATATTTTCACTTTAATTTTGCAGTTTATCAGAGTCATCTGGCATTGTTCCAAGTGCAGTTTTCAGTGTTGATTTAAACAGCTGGAAGAAGGAGGAAGCGAGGGGGATATTTAATTAACGAGAACAATTCTATACTGTTGATGTTGTGTATTTTCATCTGAAGCCCCATACCCGTACAAACACACTTGATACAAATCAGGAGTAAAATGTCAGTCACTATCAAGTAAGGCAGACTTAATTCACCCTTTGCCAAGGTAATGAAAAGGCTGAATAGATGTATTTGAACCTATATATTTATTTATATAAATGGATAGCATTTTAGTCTACCCTCTGGGCTACCAGGAAGTACCAAGGACTAAATTACCTTCACTTTTGTGTTCTAGTAGCTGAGCCTAACCAATAAACCAGAATCCTTTTCTTTGGAAAATAAGATCAGTTAGGGAAAAGAATTCAAAATTACAACTGACACCAAGGAGTTTTGCTTGCATTTTTAAATCATCGTGAAAAAAGAAATTTTAAAGCACAGTGACCTATTTCAAACCAGTACAGTTCTAATTTACCAAAACACACTGTTCATTCTCATTTGAGTTCAACAGAATTGTCCATAGTATAAAACCAGAAATGTCCTGCATTTTTCCTCCAGGAGGAAAATTCCTGTGGACATTAAGAGCTGTCTCTGACTAAAATCCTATGCAAAATTGTCAGTATTTGCCCAAATGTTGAGTAGCAGTCTATGGTCTGTTTGCTTTTTTTCTCCTCCACATTAAGAGTGTTTTGTCCCAGGTCAAGAACCTCATCTTGTTTGCAGAGTGCCCGGCCTAGCTGCAGCCTAGGCATACACGTACAGGTTTTCTCGAACCGAGTTTTCTGTAGAAATACTACTTTATTTTAACTGAAGTGAAGGAGTATCTATTTCAAATCACAGAGTTCCTGATTCAAACCAATCTAGGGAAAATTCCTTAGAGGAGCTTATTCAATATTAGTAGACAGATCACTAATGGATTGCAAAGGGAACGCATAAAACCTGAAGACTTATAAGGTTACCAAGATGTGCCTTAGTATTTATCCATCTGTATCCCTCCACTAACTGTTACATGTTCAAAGGTGTTTGTGTTAGACTCAGAAAATATGCAGACGTTTGGTGTATGGTCATATGTGTTCCCTGTCTGTCATAAGTACAAATCAGAGAAAGTCTTTAAAGCTTCTTCCTTTTGCCCTTCCTAAGTGAAGATTAAATGTTTCATTGGTGGCTCTGAAATTAGCTAAAATTTGCTTAGTTGGGGGGTCTCTGAAACTCACAAGAGTAAAAATATGGACTGGTTTTACTTATATTTTAGTATCACAATGGTTCTTTCTAAATCTTGGACTGATATCCACCGTACATCTTAGGAAACTTCACAGCCAAAATAGTAAGTTCAGCAATTAAGCCTATTAAAGTGAAGAGCCTAAGTTCTTGATATCATTAAATAGATATAAGTTTGTGGGGAAAGACTGGCTGCATCTGGAAGCCTGCAGAGGTGGACGTTGAGCAGAGCTATCAAGCTAGATCTGGTTCCTGGTTTGGTGCCTCACACACCTTCATCCCCCCCAGAAATCTCCATGGGAGTCTCCCTATTTTGGGCACATACATGAAACACTAGATGAGCTGATACCGTTCATTTATTCTTAATAACTTGCCAGTCAGAGAAACCCATGGTCCCCTTTGCATAGAAGACTGGTTTAAATGAATGGTTTAATCACTAAGCTGTTCATCAAAAGATGATTGTCCAGGAAATCAGGGGTACAACAATACTGGCAAACTTAGCTGTGTCAGGAGTTGTACACATGGAATCCAATTATCCATTTTGTTGAGAAATGCACTTTTTTGGCCAACACTGTGCCATGAAATTTCTGTTCAGAGAGCTAGTATGGTTCATGGACCGTTCTCAATAGACAGTTTGTCTGTGACCAACCTATATGGGAAAGCAAGAGAGTTTCATGACATGATGGCTGTGCTAGGTGATCTTAAAATTAGAGATGCCCTTTCAGCTATTCAGTTTACTTTAAATAGATGTAGCTACAGAGTCATCGTCCCAGAAGAACATTATGTAAAAAAACCCGTACCTGATAGCATAAGTGAGTGGGAAAGATCACATATAGGATTCTAACATCAACTCTTCCTCCTGCTCTGATTGAAATTTGCCATGAAATACATAAAAATCCTTTCTGCTTTAGATGCTCAGCTTTTAAGATGAAATTTGATCAATTTGTGCTCTCACACATTGTGGTATAGTGTGGTTGCCCAAAACAACAAAATGCTTTGCTTGATGATTGAGACGGTCAATTCTGAGAACATGTTCCTAAGTGATGGCGTTACATTTCTTCCCATAATATTTTCTGTCTCATTCCTTGTGCTTCTTGGCTTTTGCACATTGCAGGTTTGCATGATTTTTTTATCCTGCAGTGTGCAGGCGTGTTCCTTTCACAGCTGACTTAGTAGTTAATATATTATATGAATATTTCAAATTATTTCTTCTAAGACTGTGTGTATCAAGAATTAATGCCACCTACCCATGTTATCAGCCTTCTTGAAGTTCCGTATTATTGCTTACCTTAAATAATCAACACAAATTTCATCTGACAGTTTTATTTACTGCTTGTCAGTTTTCTTGTAGTGTTAATGAGCTTCTATGCATCCCACCAGTCTGAGATATTTTCATATGTATTAATTCTCATTCCTGGAATGTATTCCTTGAATAAGAAGGTCCTACGTGAAGGTCTCACCTCATGCTCCACCATAGCTTGTTGAGCACCATATACAACAGCGACACAGGACCTCAAAAGCTACCGTGCTCAAAGACCTCACGTGTCCTGTTAACCCTGTCTGCAGATCGTAGATCAGACTGGGCAGCTACGTCTGTGCATGACATCTCAGGTGAGGAGAGAGACTGCACTGCTGTAACACCGGCGGGGAACAGGCCACCTCATATGGCTCCAGAAGGCTTTCTCCAGCCCAGGAGTGCCCCGTCGCCTGAGCACGCGTGCCCGGTGAGACCTCAGGCACGTGGAGAAACAAGAGGGCTGCAGCGTCACCCATTCATTCTACTTACAAATTCGAGTTACTTATCTTACTTTTTGCCATCTTTCTCTCTCCTTTAATGCCCTGTTTGTGGGCAACATATTCAAATAAATATGTTTACAAAATATGTTTGTGCAACATATTCAAGTAAACTAGACTAATCAGTAAATCTGTCATGTTATCAATTATTGAAGGGAGATACTTATCAATAATATGATATGTTATAATACAAGAATGGCTCCAGCCTTAAATTAATAGGTTCGTGAGATGCTTACATCTTTGTAAGACCATCCAGCCACCAGCTGTTTCTGTCTGCAACACTCTTAAGGTATTAAGTAGGAGTGAAACAAAAAAAATCCACACCTGGCAATGTTCCGTCTAGGAATTTAATAGAAGTCAGTCTGAAAACATATGTGTCAACACAGAGAACAATCTCAAGTGGAAGATTATATTGGATCTTTTGAGGAAAGAAAACTCATTGTTCAATTTGAAGCACGTAAAATTTTCTGAGAAAAGCTTTTTTTTTTTTTTCAATGAAGTTCTATGGGAATTTTCTAGACAGGGCAGATATAAAAAGGATGAGTGATGAAACAAGTGCAAACTTTGCAGCCAGCTCATGACATTTCCTATAGACCCTGACCTTACACTCCTAGAACTAGGAGGATGTGCAACATGTGCTCTAATCCACCTCTGAATGGGACTAACTTCTTAATGCCAGAAAGAATAGGGTTTACCTGATTTGAAAAGTACTTGCAGCAGTGGACATGCCCAACGTGCTGCCCTTGCTAAGAAAGAAACTTCCAGCAGAAGCCTGACAGCTCCTATTATGCAGAGTGGGCTGAGATATTAAACAGTAGGCTTAAAAAAGAAAAAAAGAAAAAAAAAAAAGAAAAAAAAAAGAAAAAGCATCAATCCCATCTTTTCCAGTGCTCTGATAAATGTCCCTGAAAACCGTGCTTTAAAGAAGCCAGCCAGCTTTCATCCTAACAGGTCAAGAGGGGAGAGAAACCTTTACAGCATGCACAAAGAGGGTATAACGTTCAGTTTGGATAGCGCCTTACCTGATGAATTCTGATTGCATCCTCATTTGACTCGTTTAAACTGTTACTAAATGTTCTTTAACACCCAGTGAACTAAACACATTGAGGAGAACTTAGTTTGAAAGCTATTATCGTATTCATTTCTTTTACACTTCCGAGAACATTGCTTATGGCACCTTACGAATTCCTGTGAATTCCCTTTTTAGTACCTTAGATAGAGGGTGTGAAAGAGAATATGATCAAAATTAATGCTGAAACATCTCCATAGGCAAAAAACTGCCTAGAAAATCAGGCCTTAAGGAGAATTCACTGTTCAGCTTTGGCTTTACGTTCACAGCTGAGTGTATTCTAAGTGTTTTATATGGAAAGTAACATAGATATGAGCACTTGGCTTACCAGTGAATTAGGAAATCCTGCTGTTCTACCACTTTGTGCAAAGCATTGGAAAAGCAGAGATGATACACAATGTCTAAACAGGAAAGGCTCTCTTTTTCAAAGATATTGTTCTCTCATTAACAATAGGCCTCACGACCTGCAGATAAAGCCCTAATGATCCTATGCTAATGACCAGATAGTATTTGACAAATAACTCAAATTATAACAATTTCACTCAATTTTTTACCAGTCCAAGTTGAAGTCAAATAATGGTAACAGTACTGCTGTTGAGTTGGAATAACACTAAACAGTTGATACCTGGAACCAGAGGCATCTGGAATTGAGGTATTTATGGGGATGTTCATGTATCATTCCTGTGTTATAACTTCTTAGCAAACCATAATACAAGAATCTTGATGATGTAAGAGAGAAAATTGCTCTCCCCATCCTTTACTGAACCGAAGGGCAAAGGAACAAAATTGCAACCTCTGAAAGGTTTTGCATAACTAGATTATCACTGAAGTGACTAACAAAATTAACTAACACGCAATCTTTTTGCTAAATTTATGTTCCTACTGATGTTCTGAGAGCAAATCTTCCTCTTTAATGAATCATTTTAGGCAGCCAGCAGGAGATGGCAATGTGCAAAGTGGATGCTATTTCAGTCTTTCTACACCTGGACGTGGTTTGGGTCTTTGTATTATGAGATCTTCTCTGATCTTCTCTGAACAGTCCAGCCAAGAGAGTATCACTGTGTCATCTGCCACAACATGGTTCTCAGGACAATCACTTACATGAAAAGTTCTGAGACTTCGAGTAGCATATGTAGAAATGCAATCAAATTTTTATAATCTAACTTTCATCATGTAAAATGCAGACACCTATAAAAACATGTTCTGAACTCACAGTAGAAAGAAAGGAGAAAAAGAAAAAAAAGGAGAAAAAAAAGCCCCAAACATTTCTAGGAATCAGTGCAGCTTATTCCAAATAACTATCTCAGACAGGTATTACTCCCTAAAGGTGCCCATTCCTCTGTGTTGGCTTTTCTGGGTAATGTAGGACCCCAGCTCTGCAGACAATTTAAATTGGGCGAGATGTGCCCCATGTATGTTGTCTATGTCAGATGTGACGTGATGGATATAACCACCTACCATCTTTCCTGGGGTTATACCCTGACATTAGACATAGAAACTTGAATATCCTCTCTCTTCAAGAGCAACCCTGACGAACTGGGAGTTAATAGCAGAAAGGAGGAGAAGCATCATGTACTTTTACTGTCTACACAATACCCAGATGGCCTCAATCTGGTATCTCCAAGAAACCCCGTGATAAACTGCAAAATACTAGCAGATTGAAACAGTAGGCTTGCATAAAATCTTGCAGAAGGAGAAGAATATCTTGGTTTCCTGAAAATAAGCATTATTTTCAAACAGTTCATCACATAGTATTCATCATGTACACTTGGTTTGCATGTGTATGTGTGTTTTTCTCTCCTAATCCTGTTGATTGCACTGTATTTTAAAGTCAGATGAAAGGAAAAGCAAGCAAACAGAGTTTTTTCCATTGCTTTGATGTCACTAATGTTCTGTCAACTGGCTTATTAAACCATACACTCTTAGTACTCTAAGCAAAAGCTTGAGTGCTTTACAAGGTGTCTAAAAATATACTGTGATCCTTAAAAGTATGATCATACTTATCGGACAAGACACTAAATAAAAGATGATGCTCAAGACCTCTTTTATATTTTATTCACCTCTACATATAAGTTTAATCAGAGCAGCAGAATTTTCCATTCAGTCATAGTCGGTTAGGGAAGTCTTGTGGAGACTGGAGGTGAGGTTTTTACACTATGTATTTTAAAAACAGTTTAAACAACACCATCCAGCTAATTTCCAGTGTGGAGCAAACTGAAATGAAAATGACACTGAGAGAAGAAATTGCTTGCAGCATTATTTTGTTGCAATGGAATACAACAATCCCACAAAGGAACAAGGGGATCGGTGATAAGTGTTGAACTCACGAGTCTTATACATAGTGCAAAGAAGCTAAAAATCTGCATTGAATTACAAGTCCAAACTGACCTGTTGCTTGTGCCAAGAGTGACTCCATCCTTACTCTGCAAAGCAAATTCTTTGCTGCTCCCTTTACCTGAGAGTTTCTACACTTGTTCAATCCCTGCAGAATTCCTGAACTTATTCCATGACATTTCAACTGTATGGAGAGAGGTTGGCTTAAAAATGTGACCAGGTGGCCAGATTTTTAGCTAGTGCAACCTGCCATCCTTTAAATAGGGGGACACAAAAAGACTTGTCTCCAGACTCTCTTTTGAAAGAAATGAAATTATCTGAAGCCCTATGAAACATTTTCAAACTACTGAGTCTTTTCTGGGACCCAAACAGCGAGAATGCAATATTAGTCCCCAAACTTTAACTTAAAGTTTCTTTTAAAGTAATGAGTCCAAATTTTAAAAAAGGTTTTTTTATGTGGTGGACCTCTGGTTCTGTTGACACTAGCAGCGACTCCCTTTTTGGTTTCGGTGGGACCAGAATGTTATACTTGGTTTCTTTTCCAACTAAACAGAAAATGTTTCCTTGCTCTATTACCTTATCTCAGATATTTTTTTTTCTTTTTGCTGCTGAGGAGCATTCCCAATAAAACTGGGTCACAGGAGTAACAAGAGGGAGCTTCAGAAGACGAGTAGCTCTTGCTCTTTCCCTGCTTTCTGTTTGGTACTTTAAGCCTCTGTAGAGCTTTTAATCCCAGATCTCTGGATGGGATTCAACAGGCTTAGCAACAAAACATAAAAGCTTACCAAAAGCACCCCAGAAAGGACGGCATTCTGTCTGCCTTTTTCCTAGCTGATCGCTTATTCATCCTACTTTCATATCTATCATTTTTAATTACTTTTCCTCAGTTTTGGAAGCCACATACTGTTGCTTTGCATTTGAAAAAAAATCATCTGGTTTGATAAACCCATGCAGTCATGCTGAATGGGGAATCTGCATTTCTGCTTCCAAAGGCAGCCTCCAGGTCAGCACATGAAAACTCTGAGGTCAAAATGTTGTCAGTAATGAGATCTCAGGCATTTCAAAAGTTCACATAGCTCTTTGTACAATGCAGGAGAATCCCTCTGTTTCCTCTGGTGCTGTTTCATGCTAATTTGGAAGCTGTAAACTGGCATGAAACATTTCAAATGAAACATCAGTTCATCTTGGATCCTAATTTATGGCTTTTGCAGAGTGTTGGGGTGGAAGATGTTGAATTCTTAAGAATGAGAAAAAGGCAGTGTATGCAGCTAGCTAGCACACCAATGAAATGAGGAGTGAGTTAATTGCAAATATTCCAAATACATCTTTTACATGAAGTCAGGAGTCTGTTATTTCCTGCTTTACAATTTTGATAAACACTCCCACTATAAAAGGTGCAATAAATAATAATTTGTTTGGCCAATGACTTTTCCCTCTCCCCTACCTATCTTTCTCAAAGGATACCCTACATTGCTAGACACAAATGAAAAGCCATGAGATTTGGTCACCTTATTCTGACACTTTCAGGAGCGACTCAGCTGTTCACGCCAAGCTCATTCCAATTTTGCAATACACCCTGTTGCTGAAGGATGGGAACGGAATGTGCTTATCACTGTAAACAGAAGGCTTCATACTCTGCCGCCCAGAAGTTCCCAACTAAGTCCTCAAGCAAAATTTGACACCAGCAATCAAACAGACCTGTAGATCAAGATTCTGTGAAATAGTAAGTCTTCATCATCTGGAACCCTTGATACTTTTATGACAAAATGGTTTATTTGAGATTCTACATCACAAATTTTCAGCTTTCCTTCCCCCCTTATACCCTTAAACTCTGGTCAGAACAAGAGTAGGGAGAAAAGGGATCCTGAGAAATTTTCTTATGTTTCTTAAACTAACAAAAATGTGGACATCAACAAAGTAATACAAATTTAAGAACTAACATTTTACTAGAGACATTGAAATCTGCAGTTTGCAAGGGGACAAGTACTGGGTAAAGGTTAACAAATGTTGATGAAAACATGGGAACTGAGTATCAACTTTAACTTCAGAAAAGTTTTCTTGTAAGCCAAATAATTAGAGGTTGGCCTATGCTCTAAAGTATGAGAACCACTTCTGTTTCAAAACTCTTCTTAATTATTTTAGAACGTATATTGTGACACTGGATACTTACCTTTATCATATGATCACAAAACCTGTTTATGCAGCATCTGTAGTCCAAGGCCCAAGAGATTAAGAGAAGCTTGGATCCCTTCTGAGCTGAACTCAAGCTCTGAACCTTTGGAGGTTTGTCTGTCATTGATGTTCGTACCCTGTTGGAAATGCAGACAAGCTGGACTTCCAATCCTTCAGAAACAACCCAGAGATGCAAGAAATGTTATTTTCCCTGCTTTAAACAAACCCAGCGGGGTATATCAGATGTAGATTGAGGATTAAGTTATAATTACAATCAATATCTTTGCCATGCCCGCTTCGCCAAATAATATATATTTCAGTCAGTACACTTTGGGGATTTATCTCTGCAAGGCCTGTTTCTGCCCAAATCAGTGTGTCTTTCCCTTTGATATTCCCAGTGTTCACATATACCCTCAAACATACACAGCCCTGGGTAATATGTCTCCAATGCGATGAAATCAATGGGAACACAGCCTTTTTTGCCTGACAGTATTGTCAGGGTGTATTATCTGGTTTAGGCTGTGGCTTCAGTTCATAGCAGTCGTCAGTTAAATTTCCCTTTCTGAAGCTGAGCAAAGTGTGGTAATGTCACAGCCACAGGCGACTGCCGCTCACAGGACGGTTTACCGGTGGAGCTTAGCCTCCTGGCTTGTCACAGTGTATATATCTCAGGGTCTTCTTTTCCTTCCTACTCAGAGGTTTCCAAGAATGTTGCCTGGAGCAGTCATGGGATGCAAAAAAAGAGAGATTTTTGTTCTGCACTTAGCAACATTACCACACTTCACACTCAGTTTCTGATAAGGGGAAATTTAACTGACTGCTCTGAACTAGATATACCAGATAATACACTCTGACAGTGCTGTGGATAAAGGCTGGCAAACCTACTAATTTATATTTCATTATCTCTGCACTTGGCTTAATCTCTTATCTCTTACTAAACGCTAGAAAGCTCACAAGGAGAGCTGCACTGAACAGCAGAACATGGAACCACAAACACCTCTTGAACTCAGGGTGGCTTCTGTGCCACAGGGTAGATGGGGCATTTTGGCTACCCAACCTTCCCAAAAATTAATGCACTGCACTGATGCGCTGCCGGTTGTTTTAAACCAAGGTTTGTATCCCCGTACAACCACCTCTCTGTCAATGCAGAGTGTTTTTTTTCTTCCCTGGGTCTCTGAAGGGGCGTTCGTTCCATCTGTAGGTGTTCAAGATAGAGGTTCATCAGGATATCTGTGGTTGTCAACACAGCCCACAGCTCCAGCTATTTCCGAAGTGGGTGATATGCACAGATTAAAACGCACCCTTATTTTCCAGCCTCCAAGGAATGGCAATATGAGTCGTTGTAGGTGAAGATCAAGTTTTAATCTCCTCAAGGTTGGAATACAAAGTTCAATATCTTGCACAGTCTGATCTGTCCTTTGTCTCAGTTGTCCCTTTTTTTACCTTAGTCTTGTAAGTACAATGAGGAGCAAGAATAACCCAAGAGCCATCTCCGAATTAATACCTGCAGAAGAATATTCAGTATTTGATGTAGTTGATTATCTGTGGGCAATAACTTTTTCCATCTGTGAGTGAAGGCGGGGCAAGGAACCAAACCAAGGAAATGATCATTACAATATGAAGCTTACTAGAAAGTCAACTGCACCTTCAGAGGGAGGTTCAACGACTGCTGTATATGTTCAGGGACTTTGTTGTCCCTGAGCTGCAGTGAAACTATGGTCATGATGCCGAGCTAAAAATCAGGGGAGCTAAATTCTCTCTGTAACTGACAAAAAGCAAATCTTTCAACCTGGCACAAAGAGAGATCATAAAATCAAGATGCTTTCTTCTCTGGGACAAGTGTGCTTGATTGCTCCACAGTCAAGAATTCCCACTTGTGTCTTACCCATGGATAAACATAGTGCTGAGATCAAGTCCTACTCTTGATCTAGGTCCATATCTTTAGGCAGAGAAAGGATTTGAAGAGGTTTCCAGTATGCTGGTGATTGACCTCACCAATGAGATACTGACTGTAAGGAAACTATCCTCCTGACTGACAATAACTCACAGTTTTAGGTCATCTTTCAGTTCTATTAACACTACTCTAAAATAGGCATTTCCCCAAACTTGTTGCTGTTTAGGAAAAGTCACTGTGCATTTAGAGGTAGCAGAACTGCAGTATTGAGAACCTTCTCAACAAGCCATGAGAAAGGCAGGGATATTGAGGGTCATCTCAGGACCCTAGATATCATTCTTAGCTCAGATGTTATAAGATACTTGGGAGGTTTGCAAAGACATTTTCTTCTTGCTAAAGCTTTTAAATACCTGAAGGTCATCAAATTAATACAGCTTTATAATAAAGCATTGATTTTGATTAATTTCTGATTCCTGAGCTTTGAAAAACATTGCTGAAATGTCAAAATGGTCCGTTCTAACAAGTATAAAAGGAAGACCTTAATTGGGTTTTTTGTTTGTTTGAAGTACATCTTCACTTTGAAATGTAGGGGGAAAAAAGAGCTTTAATCAAAATGAGAGCTCAAAAATATCAAAATGAAGCAGTTTGCTTAATGTTTTGGTCAGATGTCTCAATTTGTAATGTAAAAAAAAATAGGCTTTCTCTTGGTACGCTATGGAAAGAGCTCAATGACTCAGAAGTTCTGGGGCTGGGCAAATATTTCCTTTATTTGTAATAAGACAGATAGATAAATGAATGGGATTTCATGTAGACCAATCTAATCTGCCTTTCCACCATATAGTTATGTAGAACATGGTATATCCCAACCTGTGACCTGCCTGTATAAGCATATTTGCATCTATGTTTATTTCTTCAGTTCACCTTCCTTTTTCATAACGCTTACAAGAATAACATGTATGCTCTCATCTGTACATCACATTTGCTTTACAAAAGGCTTACTATTTATTTTCTTTCTTTGCTTGCAGGGCCAGCCTTTGTGCCATGTCATGATGCTTTCACATCAAAAAGGACTTTTATAATTTTTTCTGCATTTTCCATCAGTGACGGTTTGTTGTCTGTACCTATTTCATCAGACGTAATATCACTGTGATCTCCTTTATAGATTGCCAAGTATTTTTACCTGTATTTAAAGGAGCTTTGCATTTTTAACCTTAAGGGAACCTAAAATGAACTTTCAGATCTTAATTATTCTTTTTCTTTGCATGCTTTGATTTCTAACATTGATGGCCTTCACCACTCAGCTTTTAAAATCCATCCAAATACTCAAACTGGTTTGGCTTTACATCATCTTAGACTATAGAAGCAGCTTTGTTTTGATTTTTCGTGACTTATTGACTGCAGATTTGAAAGAATGTTTTTTAGGTTGGGATTTTGCTTTCTTTCACTTTTAATATACACAAACACAGATTTTTTCCTGCTAAGCTGTCCTTTTCAGCTGGATCAGCATTCAATAAGCACATTGTGAGCTACTGATGGAAAAAGACTAGATGAGATTTGGCTTTTTCTTTTAGATAAAAATCTCCTAGGTACAGCACCGTGTGTTTAAAAGCAAACTATGAAAAACACCATGCCACAATGAAATTGTTTTTTATTTTTAATCTGGTTTTTGGCAGTGATTTAGATCCTGTTTAAAGGGGAAATGAGTGGTGAATATTCTACACATTGGCTAGCTTTGACTCTTTTGCAAGGTGCTAAGAGTCTTTTTCCCCTTCCTGACTAATATTTTTAACTTTATCATTTTTTGTTGATCACTCCATTGGAAATCTGGGACATCTCTAGAAAGAAGACAACTTAGTCTGAATATGAAATCAGTAATTTCTGTTTAAGAAACACAACATATTAATGTTAAGCAAGAAAGAGAGAAAGGAGGGTGGATTTTGCATGTCTATGTTTAGGATGCAAACTGAATTCTTTTTATGTTCAGAGACGATCATCAAAGCACTTATTTAAGTAGGCTCAATGTGAATGTGAAGACTCCAGGATTGCTTTTTGATTTTTTTTATCATTCTGTTAATCTGTTGCTAACCCATTTAATATGCTTAATATTTCTAAAACATGTCTAATATATGGAGAATATGGTCTTGGGTGTAAATATGCTAGTCTAAAAAATAGCTGATCCGGATTCAGTTGCTGGCTTGGATATAGATGTCTTGTGTGTCATAAGTCAAATGGTTTGCTATTTCTATACCTGTTTTTAAAATGGGGTAGCCAGTCCCCTCCTCACAGGGGTGTATCAAGAGAGATAAATTTTATAATGATGCTGAACACCACTGGACAGAGAGTAAAGGTGGCTTTGAGCTCAACGCTGTCAATTAGGATAGCCCCAGGGCTTGTCTAAATAACGTATTGCTTCTCATAGCCGCTGTGACGTTAATGAGCTCTGACGGGGCCCCATTTCTGGCCTTGGCCTGACTCTCTCCCTCCCTTCAAGACTCCTGGCCCAGCTCCTCTCCTGTCAGCTGAGGATGGACATAGTGATGGAGCTGGGCTCTTTGTCATTTGTCGTGGTGTTTGCTCCGTGTTTGGCATGACCCCTTGCTGGGGAGTTTAGCAGGGTAATCTTTAAACTCAGCCAGCTCCAAACTGTGCGCCTTATACGATTGTGAGAACATAGACCTGGAAAAGACCCACAAATCCATCTCCCCACACTCCACAGAACCTCCTCGCCTTAGGGAAAAACACATCACAAATCACAAAAGATGCTCTGACACCTTATAGAAAAGTTAAGAGGTGTGGTAAAATACCCAGAGCGATAACAGGCTCCTGGAATATAGAAGTCTAAGGCTTTGTCCCATACCTCTCTGGCAATGAGGAATTGTTTTAGACAATAGTCCTCAAAATGAGGACAATTTCCCAGAGCAAAGAGGGAGGTTAAAAGAAAATTCCTCTTTCACCCTAAATCTAGAGATGAGTTTAAAATCTAGAGGTGAGTTTAATTCTGAGTCCATAAAAAAGGGTAAAAAAGAAATCATAGCAACAGCAGATCTTTCAATCTTAGCGTACATAGAGAATCTAAGTATTAATAAAAGAATTGTGATATCTGGGATGAGAAATACAGCTGGAATATTATTATTTTAGCTTAATACTTAAATACTTAAAACTAAGTACTTAAATACTCAAATACTTAAATAAAATAGAAGAATTTTGCCTATTCCCAAACTGTTAAGAACAGTTGCAGCTAAAAGGAATGCCTGATTCAAAACAGCAGCAGGGCTTTGCAGTGTTTTTTATGTAGTACAGCAACAGTTAGGACCTAGTTCATTTGTTGACAGTACCTGTGTGGACACGAACCTGCACTCATCACAAAGTTCTATAATATTCCGGGGTAACCACTTCATATACTCTCTTATTGGAATGATTGCACTTTGTTTAAAATATTTAAATATTCAGGACTCTCTGTCCTGGTGTTTGGATGATCACTTGGGAGGTGGGACAGCTGCGTTTCAGTCTATGCTCCAGTGCACGTTTCATTATTTATGCAAAGAGAAATAGCACCAACAGGAATGACTGAAAGCATTCCACCCCAGGGTATGTTCCACACTGATGATGAAGGCACTCGCTTACCAAGTGAAAGATGAGGGTTCCAACCCCTGTGTGTGAAAGAGAGGAACTGAAATGATTTTTCATATCTAAAGTGAATGTCCTACCTTCCCACTTCTTCAGTAAAAGAGGATGGACTACTTCTCTGGCAAGGTTGTGAATCAAACTTTTTTATGACTTTTATTTAACAAGTACCTAAAAATACATTTTGCATCAGATGGAATAGTTCATGTAATTGTATATATTTTTACTTAAAACAAAATGTGACCTTCAATGAAATTGAACCTCTTCTCTTTCCTAATTCTGTTGCTAAACCCCAAATCAATTATAACTACAGCCAAACTTGAAGCAGTAATTAAATTTCTCTTTCCAAATGAAAAAAAACTAATAGACAAAAATAAAACCCCAAACCCCAAAACAAAAACAAAAACCAAACCCATGATGTGTAAAAGAGTCAGTAAAAGAATATGCAAGCTCACATGACATAATCCAATGGCAAGCCAGGAAAATGATCTTTGCAAGCTGTTTCTGGTTAGATTTTGTCAGTGCAAGATTATATTTGTGAGGAGGAGAGAAAAATCCTGCAACCATTGATAAATGCAATGATGGCTTTCCAGTGGAAACTTTCAGCTGTGTAGGTGGATGAGACATGTCTTTCACATACTCTGCAGAAAGGTGTCTACCCTATAGGCAAGTCCTTGTCAAGGATGACACCTAAATCCTGAGCTCAGTGACAGCAGGACAGTAATACTCCACATGCTGTAGAAGATGAGAGGTGTCAGGGAGGTCCTGCAGGCAAAGGCAGAGAGTTCTCTTTTAGGCAGTGCCATCATCATTCCCACCCAGCCAGTTCAGGCATTATAACTCATAGACTCAGCCTCTGCATATAAGTCTGAGACAAGATCCACACAATATTGAGTTCCTAAGACTTACGTTGTCCAAAGGCTTTTTTCAGACCCTCTGCCTTGAGGCAAATTTCTCCCACTTCATGATCACGCTGCCTAGGATTCATTCACCTATCTTTAAAGTCAATAACAAAATCGGCACTTGGTGGTGGTGGCGGGTGATCATCTGACCTATTTTAGGTGTCTACATGAGATCAACTGCACTACGGAAATGCTTATTTCTTCCCATTGACTAAAAAGGCAGCCTAGGACTACTAGCTCCCATCTAAGCATTTAGAACTCAAGAAAAGCATTCCATTCCTAAATGCTTTTCTGTGTACATGGCCATCCCGTAACACTAAATCCCATACTAATAAAGCTACTCAGAGTTTGCTGTTGACTTCAGTAGGCAGCAAAATACGGTTATCTTTAAGTCATGGGTAAGATCTCCACTGCAAAGCAACAAATTTTTAAGCTCAGCTTTTGGATTTCTTTTACTGTGTGTCTGTTCTCTCCTCTAACTTCTGATAGATGGTCACTCAGCTTCAGCTTGCAGTATCCAGGGCTCCTCGGGGCATTATTCAGGGCCCATTACCTTTTTAGCTCTAATGATATCCTGCCAACAGCAATCCTCTATGCATGCCATTTATTCCATTACACTAAACAGGGGTAATTTGGTAAATTGAGTGTTTAAGTAGCCTTAAGGTAAATATTTTTTTTCTTTTGCAAAATGATGATGTTCCCTTTGGCCTCAGTAGATTCTTCTATTTTTGGAAGGATTATTTTAATTTGCTTTTAATTGTTCATAAAAGTGAAAGGTTAAATAATGCCAGATAGAGAAAGGTTAAATCAAGCCCTCAAACAAATGTTAAATAAAACCAAAATCAAGTAATCATTAGATTAAGATTTTTTTTTTCAAATGTAACTTTGGGTAACTCCTGCTCCCTGTTCTTTTACCCACCAACTAATCTGTTAGTGCTAAACCGTCAAGGGTAGTTATACGATATTATCTTAATTACTAATTAAGGCCAATAGATTATAGCTTTTACAGAAAAAATGCTAGAAGAGATTATTTTGATTAATATCTCTAAATAAAAATAAGTTAACTTGCTTGTTCCAGTCAATTACCTTTTTAATTGAAGGTACTGCAAATTAGTTAAATGAACAAACACAAACTTTTGTAGTGCTCACCACACTAATGAACTGCAGATGTTTTAAGTGTGTTGGAGTCAATGCTGAGCTTTTTTTATTCTCTACAGATCCTAATGTAAGAGAACCAGGATGAAAACTTTAATGTCGAAAGCAACATCATGAAGTGTCCAAACGAGGCTACCAAGACAGTCTCATCTTCCATCGACTTGAGCAATGACATTTATCCTGGAATCTGAATTAACTTTTAAACTTCTCTTTGGGGGGAAAACCTGTGATTTAATTTTAAGAAGTAAATCAATTACAACCCTTGAATTTGTCCTGGTATTCAACTCTTCCCTCTCTTAGAAAATTGCATCCAGCTTAGAGGCTGAATTTGTTCCAAAACCCAAACATTCCCAGTTTTCACATGAGTTTCTGTAAATTGCAGAACTAAGAGGAAAGTTGAGGTGGGATGGTCAACCCTTTGGAAATTTCTCTGTACAAACAGAAATTAGTTACCAAGCTTAGGTCAGACACCTAACTTTCAGAAAGCTAAAATTTAGTTAGATGAATGTCACACCGATCCTCCAATGCAGATGCAAGCAAGAGGTGAGAGCTGAGGCAGTATCAGGAAATTGCTCTTTGTCTTTTCATCCAGGCAAACATTAAAAAGGCCTTAAAATACCTAAAGGAAAAAATTCCTTTTCCTCACATCCCTTCCCTGGAGTATTAGTTTTATCCCGTGACTAAATGCCACAGAGATCCTATCTCATTTATCTTCATACAAGCTCTCCTTTCCCACCAATAAGTTATTTGCTTAGGAAAGCCTTAGAGCCACAAAGCATATTTAGTTGTTGGATCAGGTCCATAGAAAAGCTGTGACCCACAAACAAACCACATCAAGAAACATTTTAAATTTCTCCAAGTCTCTGAGGAAGCAGAGGTTTTATTTTACTCTACTGTGACATGTTTGTTGATCCCCAAAAGGACAGTGTTTTTTGATTTTATATGATGAGAATAGATAACCAAGAACTCAGAGGTGACTAGAGCTTCAGGCTAACAAGAATTAACTCCAGCATAAACGCTGGTCTGTGAGCTGCTAGGGCTTATTGCCCTTAGTAAAGCTCACTGAGCCTTGGGGTAAAGGAATGCACAAAGGTCAGATGCATCCCATTTAATCACAACTATACAGAAATTAACATTCGGCCAATTGTCTGGTTGAGGTCTTAGTCAATTGACATATAAAAGCACCCCCAGAAGATCACTCACTCCATCTTAGGATAAGGTCTATCACCCTTTGGAATGCCTTATCCCATCCCCAGGGAGCCTATAGCAGCTACACAGCCTAGATGGCATCTTTATATTGGTTAAGCTCAAGCAAAACTTGCCCCAACCTTTATCTAAGTGGCCCAAAGCAGTCCAGCTTGCTATCCAACCATTTAAGAATATGGTGGTGTCCCTGAGCAGAGGACAAACCGGCCCAAAAGGATGTGGGTAGGAGCACCCAAGGCACGTGTACACTAACAGTGCTCTGCTCTATCCCAGGCTGTGGATAACACATGCCCGACTTGTGCTACAACAGCTAGTGACTTATTTTCTTGTACACTGAATTCACTCCTTTTTAGATGCAAACACTCACATTTAAAGAGCTTGCTATGATTAATATTTTAATTCATGGTAGAGAAGGAAGCAAGGGTTGGGGTACTGGAAATGCATGTTAGGCGTGTCTTCTCCTGGCCATTTTGAACTTTTTGTCCTTTCAGCAGTTGAGATGTGTGACATGAGTACATTGATGTACAAAGAAGGTGAGGTAGGGGAAAGATGTAATCAGTCGTACAACATGTAGTGTACTCTCTGCATTAAAAGTGTGTTTTCCTCTTTGCACAAAAAAAAAGAACAAATCATTCACATGGAAATGGAATGGATCCCTGTGGTGATTAAAAACTCCAGTAGAAAGATACATATTTAATGAATAGATAACACAGATGAAGAAGAAGAATGCATTTACAGTAGAAAGTAGCTAGAACAGCATGAATGTATAGCCTTTATGACAGTGCAGAACCAACTGAAACATGGGCTTATTAAGTTGTTTTAAGTACAAGGGCAAGGCATTTAGGAAGGAGAAGGCAAAAGCTGGGGGCATGTGAGTATAAGAAGCATGTGATATTATGGATGTAACTACAGTTTGGCTGGAAAATGACACTGGGTGAATTCACATTCAACTATTGCTCTAGGAGAGAAACTCAGTATATAAAAGGAGGTGAATTATGGCCTCTGATGCTTGAAATATAGTTTGTCTGTCCTATATTATCAGTAATTGGATAGTCTGTTCTACACTAACCAAAATAAAAGTAAGAAGCGCATTCTTTTCTGATTCTTTGGTTCTTTTGGAATAAATTAGGTGTAACCCAAGGGTCAGACAAAATGATCCCAGTTTTCAAGGCACAGTCATATGACTACATGCATAAATACAGTAGTATAGTCTTTGTTACGAAGGGTGTATATGATCATCTTTTCTATAGCAAGTCTTAACTAGTGTTGAGTACAAATTACAAAGCCTCCTGGTCCAAAACATAACTTAAGTCCTCAAAGAGTTGTTAAGAAATTTACACCTGGAAAAGGTTGTTCTGTAATTTGTGCTTGGGAATGGCATGATGCAGGTTGCTGGACCACTCAGTCTTCCAGCAGTGTGTGATGCAGCAGTTCTGGCGGATCAGAAAGCATACGGTGCCAGCCTGACACCTCAAAGGCAAGAATGTTTTGTCTCCACCATGAAACAACAGTATGTTTCATGAATGACCTTGACAGGTGCTGCACTGGTGATGTACAACCTCTTTTTCCAGTTGCCCAGTATTCTAGAAGAAGCAGTTGAATATGAGGTCCCACACCTTCTCGTGTCATCCTTTAGCATAGAGAGAAGTTGGGAACAAGGCAGCACCTGTTTAGCCATCTAAATGGACCTATAGATGTGAGTTAGCTATTCTCACCTCTCTTCATCATCAGTAGAGAAGCTGACTTTAATTGAGCAATACACCTGATCTGTTTTAGACTTCAGGACTGAAAAATTACTCCTTGAAAATGCTTATTTGTCTCTGTTACCTTTAAAGGGACAGCAGGTACCAGATGACTCTTGGTGAAATGAGTCCCACCCCACGTCTCTTGCCAGCCTAGATCTAGTTGGATGCCTTCAGTGTCAGGCAGATAGCAATACACCCTGGGAGGTATGGCTGAGAAATAGAAACTGGTAGAGAGCCAGGAAATGTAGAGTGGAAAATTAGTTGATTAAGAAAGGAGAAGCTCAAGGTAGCACAAGGGTAGATGGGCCTTTTTCTCGTTTTCTACAGGAAAAAGAAAGGTCTTCCATAAAGAAAGCTCCTCTTTTCTCCTAAAACATTGCTTTGAAAAAATTCAAACTCAACACGCTGAATTAACAAGTTCAAGAGTTTAGGATATTTTATTTAAAAAAAATAATAATCCATGAAACCAAGAAAAATAAGAAACAGTTTTGTCCAAAAGTTTTAAAATCAGCACTAGTAGGATTTTTTTCAGTCTGCCCTAGAGCCAGTGGGACTTTTCTTCTGGGATGCTTCTCCTGTCTTCTTACACCCCTAAACCTTACTTTTGCAGACATTTTTACAGTGAGTAGGAGAACTAAAATTATAATCTGAGGAAGACTTCCTAAATAATAAATGTGCTCACATTTGGGGATTGTTTCAGGTGTGCTATAAACCTTTGTGAAACAGTGTGAGTAAATAGAAAGTCGGTATTAGTCAGTTATAATTAATCCCGATAGCTTTAAGGCAGAATCTTCCTGCTCCAGGGGTTCAGAGAAAGAGATAGCTAGAAAAGCAGGGAGAGATTCTCTGGGTAGGAAACTGAACCAATGTAGCAAATAAGTTTATTCAAACCTTAGCAACATTTGATGATTTACAGAGCTCTTGCTTCTTTCTGACTGAGACCTCTGAGCTGCACTCTGCTGAGGAAATTAGCATTTGTCAGGCTTTGCTTTCACCCTGGAAATGCACAAAATACAAGTCCTAAGCACCTTAAAGGAAACGACTGCTCAGTAAAAATAGATTTTTTAAAAAAATGTTCTTATGTATTAGTTTTCCTTCATTTATTGAAATTATTTGCCAAAGTAGAATAGTCAGAACCCATGTTTTCTAGACCAAAGAGACTATTGAAATCCACTAATCTGATCTAATTTTTGCAGGCCATGGAAGTGAAACAGCTGATTCCTGCCTAAAGTCCTATATTGTACTGTTTAGAAACCTTATAGGTGATCTGAGGACCTCGTCGGTCAGTCTGTCCACCCGTCTATCTGTTGGTCCATCTTGCTAGTTTCCAATGAAATGCAAATGGCAATTAAGGGAATGTTTGAAAGCCAAGTTTAGAAGATGCGCTGCATTATCCAAGTTAACTCAAGCTATCACAAACTTACAATCACATTTTCAAAACCTTATTAGTAGTTTGGGGAGTTAATTTGAACCATACCTAACTTGCTGCATATAGGCATTCTGGACTTTCTGAAAAGTGGCCTTTGTTATGTTTTGCAAGGCGTATGTTTACTATTCCCCTTGCCTGATACTGATATGGCTTCCAAGAATGGTCATGATGCAATGGAGGATTAGCTTGGTCACAATGAAGTAATCCATAATAATAATTATAAAAAATCTTAATCAGATGATTAATGCTTAATCAGTAAACCGTCTCCTTCTTTGCATCAGACAGGTGAAAGGAACACAACTAATTGAGAATAAATAGCAAGTGACACATAAATCAAACAAAATCAATAGATGAAAAGAAATACAAAGTCCCTTGTAGTTGAGGTACATTTTAGAAATGCTCCAAAGGTGCAGTTCTCAAGGACATTCACGCCTTTCTTTTCCAGTCTTACATTCCCTCAGCCTATTGTCTGCAGAGCAGATAAAAGAAGTAAACATAGATGAGATTCGCCTCCTCTAAACCAGCTAAAACCTAGACGTGTAAGAGAATTCTCTACGTTCCATGTACAGTCCATGGAAAAAGAAACTTCCAGAGGCAATTCATCCTACCTTAAAGTAGATGTGTAAGATGATATTTCTGTTTTGGAGGTGTCTCTGTAAGGAGTTGGCTTTCTTCCCAGGTGAGATGGAAGTTAGATGTAGGTAAAATGCACAGCTGGTTCCAGACAAGGACAAGAAGGGGACAGAAGTCTCGTCATGGCATAAGCTTCAGCATCACTGGATTTTCCCAAAAGAACTCTTAACAGCCCGGGAAAAAAAAAAAACCAAACCAAAACAACAGAAAAACAAAAAACAACCCCCAACCAAACAACAAAAACCAACTAAGAACTGGTCTTTGTGAGGAAAGAAGGAGATGGAGGCATTCAGAATAATATAAAAAATGAACTGGCAACTGGGTGAATTTGAAATGCAACAGCAAATATTTTGTATGATAGTGGATTGATGAAAAAAGATAGGAGAGGGATAGAGAGAATGTTGCAGAATCATGATCAGCTGCAGTTATAAATCTGTGAAAGAATGGATTTTTTTCTCTGTGAACAGGAGGGAGAAACACTAGCTCAAAATAATAAAAACCAAGTTTATGTAATGAAAAGAGTTAAAGTGTTGGAGTTCTGAAAAAGCAGAATAATACTAACCTGTTTCTTAAAAAAACTCCAACCAAACAAACCAAAATCATTGGAAAACAAAAAGACCAAGGGAAAAAACACAGATAGGTATAAAAAGGCATTCTAAAATCATTATTATTTCTTCTGGATCTCTCTTATCTATATGAAGAACCTTCATAGGATATATTGTGTCACCTTCTAAAAATATGCAGCTTTCCTCACTGTGGAGGTAACCTTAATGATGAACTTGGAATGGACATTGGAATTTCGGTACTTTAAAGTTAGAATAGCAGATTGACACTCCCATGATGTGTCTCTACTGCTGGACACACCAGCACAGACCTGTGTCCTGGAAGCCATAGCTGGTGCCTACTGCACCTCATCTACAGAGTTACAGTCAGAAGTGGTTTTCGCTTTCAGGTTCCAGTGGAGGCATATTTTTGATCTTCCCATGCTTCATCCCACAGTTTGAAAAATCAGCTACTTAGGTGGAAAATCCTACAGGAAGGCAAGCATTTCTTCCACCACATTTCCTGAAGGCACTGCCACAATAGACTATATGGCAGGACAGATGAAGGAAAGCATTTTTAATTAGGTCATGGTAAAGGCTTTAATACTTTTTTTTAAGAATTAATATGGGTCATTTAACAATAACTCATCTGTGTAGCTTGTACATTAAAGCATGAGATGGAAAGCTGGGAAATATTTAGGACAATTTAAAAGTTGGTCCTTCCAATACAACTACAAGCTAAACGAGATATGTCAGCTCCGGATATGCACAAGTCTACATGTGTCAATGTCCATCTGCTGTATGTGAAAAAACGGCTACGCTACACACCAAGTCTTGTTAGTCATGAGACTTGTTCAGAAGAACTATGGCATTAAAGTGAGAATATCATGAAACCCACTGTCAAATAAGCCTGCCTTCCTTTCCTAGGTCATTTTGCCAGCGGCTTATTGGTAGCTTTCAACCTAGGACCTATCTTTCCAATTTATTAGAGAGGATATTGAATCTGTCAGTGCATATGCAGTTATTTTAGGGTAACTAATTGCAGACAGTTCATCCAGCTGGACAGCCAAAGCAATAATATTAAAGATTAATGCCCCAGTTCAGCAAATAACCCGGGCATGTGCATAATCCCTGTGGCTTCACTGAGACACTCTCACAGGCAGGCCTGTTGAACTATATATATTGCTGAAACAGGCAGGCCTTAAAAATGATGAATTTGTGTCACAGATGTCATGCAAACAATTCTAAGAAGTTCGAAAAATTACTGGCTTTAACAACTCAAAGTTTAAAGCTCTAAATATTGGTAGAGAATATTATAATGTTAAAATATAAACAGAAGAACCCATAGCTCCTGTTGCTGGAGCTTTTTTCTCTGAAACAATTGATACCAGTGATAAACTGATTTGGCTGATGATAAAGTAGGTTAATTTGGACCTGATCAGGATAGGAATCCTTCCATTTTTCCACTGGGATTTTTCTCAGATGATTTCAGCTGTATGAAAGTGGGGTAACTGATCTCAGCTAGAGATCAAAGATCTCTCCGTAGCCAAAGGACATCAGTAGATACCTCAAGGGGGCAACCCATTCCATCTACTTTAGGATGTATTGAATTGCCTTCTGGAGGTACCTGGTTATTTATATCATTTGCAAGGAGCAAGACTAATCACCACTTTTGGACTTCAAATGTTAGGTGCACTGAATGCTATTTTACATGTTCACTCTCTTCTACTGGATTTTTTTTTCTAGCGCTTTAATATTTCTGATATATATGTGCAGCAGAAAAAACCCATAGAAATAGAAATAAGTATGCTAAATAAGTCTTTCCATCAACACCATTCCACTCCACTCACGCCAAGATGGGTGGAAATATAGATGACAGCAATGTTTGGCCTGCCACTGACACCTATCCACACATAAACAGTCACAGTTAGATGAGAAGCTTCACAGTTTCTCTGAATATTTAATTAGTACAAACTTGGTTTCTTTGAACTCCTTCAAAAATAAAATTAAAAGGCCCAGCTTCATTTACCTCGCGTTGACTATAATGAATGTTAGAACTTCCCCCATTGCCGCGGGTTTAGCTCTGTGGCTAACGCTGAGATGTTGGCAATCAGAAAAGACTTGGGGCAAATCACACTTCTTTATCACCACAGGGATAAACTTAAGTGACAGACATGTATGGGCTAATTACTTTTAATAGTTTCCCATTGCTCTCGCTGATGACACAGTGCTAAAAAACCATGCCCCCCCCCAATAAGCCAGAATTCCACTTACATGGCACTACGTCTTTATTACTGCTTCGTTACTTCACAGGAGCCGCGCTTTCTAAAATGCCTTTCCCTGTGGCTTAAAGTAAAGATTTTTTAAATAAATAAATACAGTTTATGTTGGGCATCTACCACTTGAAGGGCTAATGATTATTGACTACCCTCCAGCAGACATCAGGGAGTCTAGCCTCAGGCCCTTCCCGCTTGCCCCCAAACATGCCGAATGTTAACACATGTTTCTAGATCCTGGCTGGGATTGGACACAAACAAGGCAGTCAGAATGGACCATTTAGTGTACAAGTCAAGATGACAGATCTCTGCTTAATAGAAGGAAGACAAAAATTCGTATCTTATTGAAAAAGGTAGAAGAGCCCCGGGTGCTTTCGCTTTGTGATTCTGCAACAAAAAGTGGGTTGTGTCAATATAAGTCTATGTTACCCGCTCGCAGCTGCCACACTGAATTGACCCTGCTAGCTGCAGACAGAAAGGCCTTCCATTTCCAAATTCTCTCTAATGCTCATCTGTGAGAGCGAGCACGAGGTGGAAAAAAGCCAACAAGTTAGTCCTAAGTACGGGAGCGAAAAACAAAACAAAACAAAACAGAACAAAAATGCCTTAATGCCATGAGACTCTCTCTGCTGCCTGTTTCTAATGAAACGCGAGAAAAATTTTCTCATCTGAAAGCATTTCAGAGGATGCTTTGACAACGTGAGCTTTATGTTTTGTAAATCATGTTCTTGTAATTCCTTGTAAGTCTCCAGATCCTCTTCAGACAGAGCAGCAGAGCATTAAATATTCTTGCAACGCTCACCAGAGCTTAATTACTAAAAGTTGAAACATCTTTTAAACTCTGCAATTTTCCCCCCCCCCCGGGTATTCCCCAAAGAAAAGATACAAAAAAGTTGAAGAGTGTGCACAATAACTATTAGTTAAGACCATGCTTCCAAAGTGGGGAAAAGAAGATAAACAATTTTGAAACTAAAAATAGAATATTTCTTCATACCATTATAGTTTAACATGATAGCATTCACTGATGAGTCTGTTCCTCATATGTATATTTTACTAAGCTCAGATGTTCACACTGGTGAAAAGATTTGACTGAATCCAATAAAATAATATTAAAATTAAAAATAGAAAAGCTCCCAAGTTCCCTAATATGGAAAAAATAAAGAGACAGAACTTCAGTTAGTTGAAATACATAATTCTATTGATTTCTGGAGAAGTTTGATAATTTAAGGAAGCTGAAGATACAGCTAAAGTTATAGACCTCTTTAAAGTACATTTTTGAGCATTCTTTTTATGGACCCACTCAAAGTCCATGAAAATGTACAAAAAAAAAAAGATTTTCTTTGCCTCAGATCAACCTATAATCAGGCGAGTGGTTAATATAGCTAAAGACAGGCAGTAAGAAGTGAGCGTATTTATTAGGGGAAGATAAAGATTTTTTTTCTTGTTTGTGTTTCAGTGGAGGGCTAGTAAAGCTTTCATCAGCTCATTATCTAAATTTATTATAAATCACTGGCTATTCCAACCCAGTACTCTGACTTGTAAATATACCTCCCATGACTGTGAAATTTTCAGAGGTGGCTGGGTGCTGTGTGGATATCACAGAGAAGAAAAATCCTCACCTAAATGTAACCACCTGAAGGCAGTGGTCTCATCTAACTGGTTGTCTGTGGTTTTGCGATACACAAGAGAGAGAGAATAGCAAGGAGGCCATTCATCACACTGGTCTTGCAATGGCTTTCCACAATCCTGTGGAAACACTTCTTTTTCCACTGAAAACAACATGTACATGGTTGGCTCCAGACTAAAAGTCCGTCTGCCAGGCAGCTGATATTGGGTAAGGTGAATGCTGTCGTACCAAAGAAGAATCAGGTTTCAATTACATCTAGCAGTTGCAGGGATTGAAGGGTTGTCTCTAAATTAGGACCAAAGAAAAGTTAAGGGGTAGGAAAGGCTGAGCCACATCAGTTTTTCTCCGGTGTCATAAAAGGCAGTGTAGAACAATCCACCTGTGAACATATTCTTCATTTATACCAGCACCAAGTCCATTCTCTTGCTCTGCAGCCTGATGGCAAGGTCTGGCCATAATCATAGTGTGAAATTAAGGTACAACCCCCCCCCTACCCCCAACATAAAGCAATGTTTCTAAATAAAAATTCTCTTTTGGGATTGTTTCTGTTTATGCTCTGCAAATTGTTTGGAAGAGTACTAACTGACTGGATGCAAAATGGAAGTTTTCAGTTTTGTGGTAATTTGGACAATATCAAATGAACGAAAGGTCCCATTACTTTTTTTCAGCTCCAAGTAGATCCTTCAGGGGAAAAAGTTGTGATTCAATTTCAGTTATATGTACATATAACCAAACCTATTTTCAAAAGTTGTCCAAATTATAATTAATGTAATTTATTAACAGCATTATAGAAAACTTCCAATCTGTTATCATATGATGGTTAATGTTTAAAACATTAACTTTTTGTCTATTATGGAAGAGTTTGAAGAATTACATGATTGCATGAAAAAATGTTTAATAACTGCAGACTTATAAAAGAGCATAGCTGAGTCAAAAGAAAGATAATTATGTTATTTCTGGACTGGGACCTCGCTCTTACAGTGTTCACCTACCCCAACGCTATTGGAAAAGCAGTGTGATTTAGAAGGACGTGCAGTCTGGGCTGACACAGCTGGGTTTAGTTTCTTGGAATACTGAGGGGAGAGGAATATGGAAAAGATGTGTATTACTTTCTTTTGATTTCATAATGTTGAGATGTTCTTTAAAAGTGGATGATTTAACTGGGAGTTAACAAGAGCTATACTCTGTGACTATATATACCATGTGTCATTGCAGTGATTGCCAGAGAGCCACCCCAGATGTCTCCTAATGTCAGTGAAATCTGCTGTTTAAGGTTGACTCTTTGCTCATAAATATATATGAGCCTTAAAAACACTGAGGACGACATTGTGATATGGTTTATGAGGCCTTACCTCATAGCTGCGCTCTTTGACATGCAGAAGAATTGGATAATAAATCAGACTTTGTAAACTGAAAGTCAAAGACATATTCTGGAGTCACACACAATACACAGACAAGTGTATCAAGTGTTTGCTGAAATCCCTAATAAGCAACGTATCAGGCTTTTTTCCTCTTCCCTTTTTCCTTTCTGCAAAGGCAGTTATGTTTGACTTAAAATTTGCAAGCTTCTGCTTGAGCACCAGTTGAAGGTGTTTAACGTAGCCCATTTTCTTTGAGGAATACTGACAGCAACTCTCCACTGACATCAGATCAAGCCAACAATAGGGAAATGACTGTGTATAAAAGTTAATGTTGCTCAGTCGTGTCTCAATAGAATGGGCTGACGATGCAGAGAATTAACAGCCTGAAGCCAGCAAATGTTGCTTTACATCACTGTACAGTCTTGAAAGTGTGGTCAGCTGGAAGACTATCAGTCACGAGATCTTGCCTCGTACCTTACATGTGTTACTAATTTGCCAAGCAATGTAAGGGCAAACAGCTTATTTCTTTGTGCCTTGTCCCCATCCATCTCGAAAAATGGGATGATCATCATCCTGGTGTTTGTTATTTAAGATAGATGGATGGAAAGTTGCTAAGCCACTTAATATAATTCTATCTACAGGTCTGATTCAGTTCTTGGGGATTTTAGCTGTGTTGCTTGAGCTGTTGTCAACCTGGACACCCTCTTCGTTTCACTGCTGAAGGTTTCACTCCCATAGCCCGCAAAGCAAAATGTGCCCACACTTCAGGCTCAGCGGATCACAGGGTATTAGCTTCAGCCACTGATGAGCAGCGAGGCTGTGAGATATCACAGCTGAATGGCTGGGCTTTTGCTGCTGCAGGTCCTGGCGAAGAGCGTGGTGGTGGGCCAGCAGTTTGCTGTAATCACCAGAGATGATGAATTCCAGTCCTGCAACGTGTGACGGCCCACGGCCAGTGACACACGGGGAGATGGGGTGGCTGAGGATGGAATGTCCCCGAATTACTATATCCTGATTTTAGTATGCATTAGAGAATCTGGAGATAAAATCCCACAGAATACAAATGCTTTACCCAAGCATTTCCCCAGTTGTAGTGTCTGTCATTAAAGCCACTGAATCGATTGTAACTTCTTTAAGAACACAATGAATTAGTTTAGAGATCTTCAGGACACAGACTTAATCTTCTCTTACATCTAAGAGGAAACAATCTTACGCCGTATTACGGTCCCATAAGTCTCTCTCAACATTTCTGGACTGTACATCAATGAAAAAAAAAAAATCACAGCCAAGTATACAGGAGCAAAGCGGGGCATTTTTTTTGTCAGTCTTTCAGCTTCTTGACAAGTTCACTCTCCCTTTATGAGCTCACTCAGCATGCCTTGAGAGCACTGGCCTTTCTTCCACCCGCTTACTCCAGCCTCAGAACAGACCTTCGAGGCACGTCCACACCATGCAGAGCTGAGAGCTCTCTGCAGATGTGCTGACTACAGAATAAGAAGCCAGACAACTCTCCCGCTAAGCTACTTGCTTCAGAGCCAGATGCTTTTGTGCTAGACTGCAACCTACATAAGCAGCAGCTCATTTGGAGCTCAGTCAGGTATCCACAGGAAGATGACAGATTGTTATGGTTTCAATTCAGTAAGAAGAATTTAGTTTCCTGAAGGCAATGATCTGGTGTCATTGGAGATGCTCTTGGGTATCAAAGGATTTACAGGAGCCCTGAACCCTTCTGGACTGGCAGGATAGCCCATACTGCCTACAATGGCACTAGACGTCTGTGTTTGAGGAGCTGAATCCTGCTCATTGTGTCCTTTGTGGACACTGAACTTTAAGGTGGGATCGAGTTCCCCAAATAGAGATGTCTAGCGTCATTTTAAGCACTGAATAGGTGTCTCGGATACCCTAGAGTGTCTCAGGCGACATTATACTACTGTGTTTAGGAACTGAATCCCACTCTAACAATGCAGAGCCAGCTAATGAAGTAATTATACTCTTATATAATAACATTCCCCATCTCTCTGGCAACATTATAAGTAAAGTCTGTCTGGTTTAGTTGCAAAGTCATACATGCCCTTGTACTAAGATGCTCTTCTAGATCTCAGCATGATGCAACATGTACTTGTGGGAGAAAAAAAGAATGCAAGTGCTTGCAACAGTTAAATGCCAAGGAGAGCTGGTCCAACAAATCTTCACACCGACTCAGCTACTAAGACTCTGCTAAGCATGTAGCAAGCACATTTATATTATGAGACTTGAAAGGATAATCTCCACTCTTAAGTTGGCAAGTGACTCTGAATTAGACAAATAGGATACAAGCAGAAGAAAAAAATCTAGCTATTTTCCTCCGCATTGTGGAATATATTGATAAACGTATGTTAGCATTTAACTATTCATTCTTTTGGAGAAAACTGGTTAACCCCTTAAGTGTTTTGCCCTGAAGGCAGACATTAAAAGTTAATTATAACCACATGGGACAAACCCCTGGAGGACTGTGACAGCATTAAGCTGCTACCAACCAAGCATGCAGGATGCGCAGCACTCTCAGAGAACACCATGTACAAAAATGATGCTGTCTCCTTGAATGAGTTTTCAGAAGTTAAAAACATGCGACTTTTTGCATGCACAGTAAAAAGGCAGATTGCAAATGTTATACTCAGAGCAGAAAAAGCTTCCAACTGAAGAAGAATTAGAGCAAATGAAAGCACAGAGTAATGTGATTAAGCAACGTGGCACAGTGAGAGAGGAGTACTGCAAGTACTGTTTTACTTAGTGCTGCAAGGAGAATATGGTAAAACCTCTTCTAAAGACCTTGGATTGCTACCTCATGATAAACCTTTCCAGTACCATATATGGCCTATGAGGCATTTTGATTTTACCACTATAAAAAAAAGGAGAGGAGATGACACTCGTCCTTGGAGAGGATTATTTAGACCATAAGGAAAAAAAAAAAAAAAAAAGAAAAAGGTTAATTCTAAGGGAGAGATCCTGATGATGCCTGTGCAAGTAAATTAAGTGTGGCTGGAAGGCATTGAGGTTAAGTAACATGGAAGGGCCTGCACCTACACCATTAAACTTTCTTCTGCTTAAATTAAAATACCTGTATCTAAGTTAACTATCAGGAGCAGTCCCTGTGCTATTTCCCAAACCATGCTGGGGACAGTTTAGGAGAAGCCCTATTGTTGTGGACCCAAAAGCATGCAGGGAGCTTTTCTTATAACTTAGTGATAGAAAAGGAAGAGTTCCAGCAATGGGGAATATTTCTGACTGTTGCTTTTTAATACAGAAGTAGTCACCATGTCCTGAAGGTAAGTCAGGAGACTTTCAGGAAACCTAATTCTGTTTTCTCTCGCATTGAGCACCTGGAGTTGTATTACGAACACCAGAATGAGTGTGGCCCAGAAAGGATGTGCCCAGCTCCTGCTAATATTTAGGAGGAGCACACCCCTCACCTACTTCAGCCTTCAAAAAGCTGGGCTACATCTATATACCTAATTTGAAAGTTAACCTGCTTTAAGCAGCAGGTTGGACTAGATGATTTCCGAAATTTGCTTCCAACTTAAATGACTCTGCGATTCTAATTGCTAAATAAAACAGGGATAGAGACAACCCTATGGCCTCTAAGTGTGGTACGCAGGCTATGTTCACTTTGCATGGTACCTGGATTTGAATTTCTTTGTGGTCTGCTGAGGTACCCTGTGGTTGTAAGATATGTTTAGCGGTTTGTGAGTATGTATGTGTGTTTAACACAAAATGCTCCTAAATAATGAGAAAATTCTGTTGCAGCCCCCCAAGGGGTGCATTCACAACATGAAACAGAAGATGTGCTATGTGGTCTGTGTTTTAGCATGAGAGAACATCAAGGTGTGTGATTCTGTAAAACTTGCTGGGGTAGTGTTGGAGGGCTATGTTAACTGGAAGGAGCCAACTCAATCCATTTTTGTCCATATTAGAAAGAGTCCATGAGGTTTGTTGCCCTCTAAACAAAGATTTAGAAAATTCCAGTGGGGACGGATCAGGAACATATCAGAGAAGATGCTAATAACTAAGCAGTAGGTTGAACTAAGACTTGAGCTTGCTTGCTGGCTCCAAGCCAAGTCCTGAAGCACCTAGTTTAGCCAAAATTAATCATCTAAACCCTAAAGAAACTGGACAATGCCAGTGGGTGTTTAATCCCTCTATCTTCGAAAACTGAGTGGATTTCTTGCTGTCTGGAGGTATCCCTCCGTCTCTACCTGTTTTTCCCAGAGGAGGTCCAAAGAGTTATATGAAATGTCTGACTCTTAAATGGCTACGTCTGGGTAAAATGGCATGCACTTTTGAGGATCAGCACTTAGATTATCTGAGAGACCATGTCTCTCCTAGAATCCCATTGGTCCTGGCTTAGTTTTCAACTCCAGGTACAACCGTAAAGGCAAGAACAAAAAAGCAGTATTACTAAAATGAGGTTTAATTCTCATCCTCTATCTTTATGCTTGTTTTGTAGAGAGGAAAACCATATTTTCTGATTTCCTTCACACAGACTTCCACAGTAGGGATGACATAGGGATTCCATGCACAAGGCACGGAATTTCAAAGTGAGACAGAACTGTCTGGGGGGTCTAAACTGTGCTGGATGCAGACGACAGCTTTTAAAAGCTACGTAGCTGCCTTGGCAAATTATGACACCTAATTAAAGGGAGTTTGGCTATTATATATTTCCAGTTTGGTGCTAGCACAAAATCTCTTCACTGTACCACATTCCACAATATAGCCTGTTGTGTTTCGGTCCATAAGGTCAAAATGTAAGATCATACTTTTGGGGAAAAATGACAAGAAGAAGGAGAAGGACCTGTAAATGAAATTTATTTACAAGATACCCAGGACCCAGTAACATAATGCAACTGTGAACACAGGGCATATGTAATACCCAGGTACCACAGAGGAAAAGTTTCCTGTAGAGACTGGAAAATATTTATGATTTTGTAAATGCAGACGAGACCCAATCATAAATATTTGTAAAATTTGGTTGCTCAGCTTACAAAAAAGATTATTTAAATGGTAATTAATCAAGGGGGGTTAGATCCCAAAGGCAGGAGAATGAGGAGTCTTTAACATAAAACACAGTGGAAAAGACTCATTTAGCTTACTGGAGCAAAAGGCTTGTTTCTACCAATACTTTGGGAGACCAAGGGAAGATACTACATAGTGGAGGGACAAAAGCATCCCAGTATTTTCGAGTTGGACCTCAAAAAATTGAAAATTGTTGATGAAACTAAGCAGAGACAACTGATTGCACAGAATGATGCAATGGAATAAAGATGGGATGATGCCCAGGATAAAATCCAGTTGACTCAGTGACCTGGTCCTATAGTCCCACGTTGTTGCATGACAAGGAGACATCTCAGAATTTCTTATATGGTTGATACTCTATCAGGTCATGTAATAAGAAGAGGGAAACACTCTGTGTGTCTGGTCACATTGTGGATAAGGTGCAATGTGCTAGGGCTGAGGATGAGTGTCCATCACCAGATCATACTGTGGAGGATAAATGTCATTCCTGGTGCTCACCACTGGGCTACATGGTTCAAAGAACAGGCTCCTGTGTCCTATCCATCAGCCAGGGTATTGCAAACAGTAAGTTAGCAGTACCAGACTTTAAGAAAGTGAAATAAAGGAAGTCCTGTGTCCAAGACCAATGTCTAAGATAATACAGTACTCTAAATGTTTTTGTTGGGACCTGGGCTAGTGGAAGGCGTCCCTGCCCATGACAGGAGTTTTGGAACTAGGTGATCTTTAAGGTGCTTTCCAACCCAAACCATTCTATGATTCTGTGATTTGTTTGCTTAGGCTGTGCCTCTAGCAAAGGGACAAAAGGCAAGGGAACAAGAGGAATGGGACATGGATAGAAACTTGGCTCCCTACTTCTCTTAATCTCTGGACAGAGGAATAGAATATTAAATAGGGAAAAACAAGGGAAACATTATGGAGATGTGCAAGGACTATGAACTAAAAGATACTGTCGTAGCTCCAGAAAAATGAGCAAAAAACCCATGGCAGCTGTTCTAGACCTAAACTTGCTCCCATGCTGTTTTGAGAGCAAAAAGTCTCCTGTGACAAAGTGTTATGTGGACTTCGAAGGCCTGAGTCAGCACAAACTCTACCTTCTCTGCTTTTTGTGTAATTGCATGGGGAAGATGCCCTCAGATGAGCATTCAAAAGGCTAAATGCATCCTTTAGCTATTGCTATGCAGTGTACCTACATGCCTACCGCGGGCTGTAGCCATTTTTTCCCTCTTTACTCAGTAGAACTCCTTCTATACTACTCCTGTGCATGGGCCAGGTTGTACCAGATCAGCTCTGCTGTTCAGAGACCCTATTTTGGTTCTCACCTGCTACAGGTGCTGTAGTGTCAACCGAACCCAACTTTAAAGACTGTGCTGTTACCCACACTGACACACTGAGGGTCATGGGGACTTTGCAGTCACGTAAACCTCATCTGTTATACACCTGAAAAACTGCTGAAGCCCAGTGTCAGAAGTCCCAGCAACATGTGAACCTGTGAAGTGGCAAACCCATCAGCTATATGACAGCTTCGTGCCCAAGGCTAGCAAGGCTGGGCGTAGCAGGAAGGGACGACCCTTGCAATGTCTGGGAAATTTTCTAAATGGACCTAATAGGTCTCTTCTATTGTTGTCTGTGGGCTACATTGCGCCCTTAGGCTGAGTCTTGAGTAAGAAGTGGCATGTAATTATGCTTCCCTGGGAGCAGCCCAAGGAAGGGACTGTGATGGAGAGAGTTATGATCCTTTCCCTGAATCCCTTTACCTACAGGGTGGGAGGCAGTAAGTCATAGTGACGTGGAAGCAAGAGGGTTTACTGCTCTGGCAGCTCTCCCCCAGCTTTACCCATTTCTGTACTCTCCCTTTCTTCCTACCCACTTCCCTGCTCCTTCTTTCTTCCTATCACACGTGGTGAGACAACGTGGCCATTGGCTGGTGCTCATACTCAACACTGAAGCTAAATCTCCTCTGTCTGAAGTGTCTTCTCTGCTTGAAGCCAGTAGGGTACCAGCTGCCACATCCAGCACATGAGGTTGTGTAGTAGAGTACAATGGTTCTGCTGCCACTTGGCAGGTGGACAGTGTCCTGGAGAGCCAGGGGAGGTCCCTCCTCTCCACAACATGAGTGACTGCCACAGGGACTTTGTATATGCAGGAAGCTTACCCTTACCCGTAGAGGAGTATGCATGAGCTTCAAAGGAATTGCACTCAGTCTCAGAAACCAAACACATCTGCCAACTTATGGTCTTCATAACTCCAGCAATTGGAGAAGCATTTCTTCCCTGTCAAAGATGTAATTACAATCTCACGCTGTGATCTGGGGGTAAATTCTGCCATCCTTCCCCCACAAACAGTCATACCTTTCAAGAGGTAAAATCCCCTTTGGAGCAGCATGGCTGAATTCAGCCTGTACAAGCAGTGAAGCGCATGCCGTCCGCAGAGACACATCTCTTCACTGGAAGGACATTAATTGCAGTTGATCAGTGATTTTAAGAGCTGGAGGAAATAAACAATAATACTACTGAATCACAGCCTACTGCCTCTTTTTATCTATCACTGTGTATCACTCCTTGAGACAAAAGAGATTAAGAAAGTTACTATCCGTTTATATTTTCTCATAGAAACCAAGCTATCTAAGGACTCTGTGTAAATATATATATATATATATGTATACCCAATATGTGCATCTATTTTAACTTAAAAGTCATAGTATTGTGTCTGTGAGCAGAATATTTAAAGCAATTATCACCAAGCATTTTGCAAATACACAGAAGTAGCTGAGACACAGGAGCTGCAAGCTGGCATTCTTCAAGAAGACTGAGAAAATTGATAAAAAAAAAAAGAAGGTAAACATACATACAGGGAAAGATAAACAAGAATAAATGCTCATGTAAATAGATTCAGTCTGATGGGACTCATGGGCTTGGAAAAGGGCATCAGGTGATGCTCCTTTGTGCTTGGATTTCCATTCACTGGTGATTCTTTCTCTCCCCTGTCTTTATTATCTGAGGTAGTGACCAAGTTGTTAAGATAACACAAAGCCTTTTAAAATCAAACAGCCCCCTTCAGTGACAATGATAATCTGTGGTTTTACAAATGGAGACACTAAAGCAAAAGAAGTTAACTAGTTAGTTAGAGGAAAAATAACGCAATAGGTGCAATTCTCACATGCGGGTTTAAAATAAGTGTTCTTAACCCAACTGATTAAAATTTGCAGTGCCTTATAGTGTGACACAGGGAGCTGATAGTACACAGTTGTACAAGAGGGACAGGATCATCTTGATGTTATTGCCTGATCTTTGGCCTTTATTTCAAAAAAGGTGAAGCTTTCCTCTACCAATCTATTGGGGTAGAAAATTTCTCACCCTGAACTTAACCCTGGTAATGTAAGTCAGAATCACAACAATTAAGTGTTTAATCTTGCTGGTGCCCTCTTACGTGCAAGGTTTATCCATTTTATCCCCATATAGATTAAACAAAGTATAGCAACCAATTATTTTCTCTTTTGCCTTGCATAGATCTTCTATATTGGACTCTTTTATTTTCCCTCTATTTCTTACTATTTAAAAACTTTTAAATGAAGCTATAATAAAAGTCATTTACCTAATAAAGATTTATTATTCAATCTGTATGAATGAACTACATAAAATCAAGTTGGAATGAGAATAAACCCAAAACAAATAAAAAAAAGGTGAAAGCATTATTTGGGATGAGAGGAAACAGCCTCAATTTGCACCGGGGAGGTTTAGATTGGATATTAGGAAAACTTTCTTCACCAAAAGGGTTGTCAAGCACTGGACCAGGCTGCCCAGGGAAGTGGTGGAGTCACCATCTCCGGAGGTGTTTAAAAGACGTGGAGATGGTGCTCAGGGACATGGTGTAGTGGTGGACGTGGCAGTGTTAGGTTTATAGTTGGACGTGATGATCTTAAGGGTCTTTTCTAACCTAAATGATTCTATGAATCTATACAAAAAGGCCTGATGAATAAAAGCTCATCAAAAGAAAATCCAAACAAAGCATTATTCTAAGACAGCTTTTTATTTTCTCTATGTGGGCCATGCTAAAAGTGGGATTCATGTCACTTCAACTCAGCTGCCTAAAGATGGTGCTTAAATTAAGCTAACTGTGATCATTCCCCTTTATATTATTGGAAACAAAGAGGCATCTCCAGATGATTTCTCTGTCTCACAGACCTACCTTAAGAAGGAATAAATTATCTCAGGAACTTCTTGTTTCTTTCATTAAGTACAGAGGGATCTTAGACAACTGGTTTCATCACACACCTGAAGTCCACATTTGAGTTATGTTATGGATGTGGCCAGCTTGTTCTGTGCCAATGAATCTCACCCTAAATTATTACCTTAGGAAGCCAGAAGATGGCTCTGATGTGAAAGGTGAGGCTAATGTAACTAAAATACCAGGTAGATGTTATGAGGGTCACGGTGTCTTTCATGGTGGTTTTGAAACTATCAGGTGTGGGTAAGGCCAAGCAAGCTTCTTCCTGAAAAAATTTTACTTAGTGAAAAATGCATCTTTGTAGCCTCAATCTATTTTTCAGCTTAGACTGAATTTAGTGTATGATTTCAATGTGGGAAAGATATTTCAAAAAGTCAAAAAATGTTAAAAATATTTTTTTCAAAAACTAAATATTGTGTTTTTTTCTCATTTAAGGTTAATTTATTACAGAATAATAACTAAAGATTATATACAGTTGAAAATTCCAGCAGAAAACCTTAAACCTTAAATTTTGTCAACTGAGTTTTTTCCTGAAGCAATCTTTTTTTTTTTTCTTCTTTAGATTTGAACACTAAACTCAGAAATCAATTTTTCATGAAGTTTATTTATGAATAGACCTGGCTGATGAATGTTTTTTCTGCATCAGAAATTGACTTTTCTTAAAGATTAAACTTTTCCTGAAAAACTGGCAGTGTTAAAGACATTTTCTGTAATCCAGTAAAACCTTTTCACATTCTCCAACATGTTTTATCACGGATTGTGTTTACACTAAGCCACAGTACTGTCAGGAAGTTTTTTATAAGTTGTGTTTATTTTTAAATGGTTTGAAACAGGAAATATGACAGAAATTTTCAAGAAAATCAGACCATGACTCTATTTGCTCTTTAAAACCAGTAAAGCCCCTCAGCATTTCTAAAATAGTATATAAAGCAAATTCAAGAATTTCTAACATGCCTGAGTCCTTGGGCAGTTTATTTCCTTTGTGTATGAAGTTCTTTTTTTTTCTTGTGTCAGGGCACCTCAAATTCCAGTTAGCATGAGGAAGACAGTGTGTGGAGGTCATTTTACTCAATGCTGTAGAGCTAAAAGTTAATCCGTTCAAGCTCTCTAAGCAATCATCTCCCTCGCCAGTGAAGAGAGACAACCATTTCATCCCACCACTTGTGAACACAAACTTTACAACGGGAGGAATCACCATTTCCACGAAGTGACCTCCTCCTGGTGTCTGCAGAATAGATAGCCAGTTAGTGTTTAATCTGACTTTTAGCTTTAGAGGGCTTAACAGAAGTGAAATGGATACCACATCAAATAAGAAATAACATTTTTAGTGACCGTAAATCAGGCGTCAGCTGCAGCACTCGGCTCATCTATCGCAGCTCCTGCTGCAGCTTGATCTAATCTGAGAGGCGAGATAAATTAATGCCAGAACAACACTAAATGGCTAATTGAAAGAGACCTATGTGCTGGCCCAGAGCTTTTTGATCTGTTTTTGCCTTTACTTCCTTCCCATACCCAGAAACTCAGCAGAAGTCTGGCCAGAACCTGGTTTAGCTGGGGTTTATAACCTGAAATCACTGGGCTTCAGACATTCATCCTTTTTTCCCCAGCCTACTAGAGGTTCTTAAATCCCTTTGTCCTAATCACAAGAGTAAATAAGTCAAATTTTAAGACAATCGAAATGGTATTCCAAGACAGCTATTCAGGGTGAGTTAAGTCTTCCTTGGAAGCACTTCTCTCTCGTTTCCTGTAAACCATATGCTGGGATTCATTCAGCAACCTCTGTTATTAGCTCATCTAAATCAGCAAGCTACTGCTATTAATTTATTGCAGCTGAAACCAGGCCCCCTGACACTTTCTGATGGCTGCTTTTAAAACCTGATGAATTGCAGACCTGCGTCCTACATTCATCTGCCAGGATTTTGAATGAGCATATTCAATAAAAATTATGATTTCGTAGAGACTAAGTCAGGTTTTCAAATTCAGCTTCAGCTGAGTCTGCATTTTTGGACAAAATCAAACACAGATAAATGAGAACCACTTCCACCCCCCCAAATTGAGGTAAATGCTAGATAGAAGAAGAGCTTTCACTGGACTTTTTAATGATAGGTATGTTTCATTTTGGAAAAGCAGAAAGATGTTTTGGTATTTTCAAAATAAAATTGAGGCAATATTTCATTGAAAACATCCACCTACAAAAAACCCCTAACTCGAAAAAAAAAAAGATAAAACCAAAACCAGCTATCCAAAATAGACTTGGGTTAAATCATCATTTTAAATCCAACAAGAATTTTCTTTTTCACTTCAGCACAGCCTAATACTTTTCCTCAGGCTTGTTATTTCAGCAGCAAACTGAAAAACATTCCTTTATCCAACTCTTGTTACTACTAAAAAGATTGAGTTATGGCCAAAGAAGCATCAAAAGCAAATGTTTTCAGTGCTGAGCATTGGAGCTGGAGCTTGGCAGAGATGACAGACGACTCTTGCTGTTTTAATCAGGAAGAAATGTGCTCCATCCATGTGCCAAGAATACACAAGCAGCTGAATATTCCATTGTTTTTATTTACTTATTTTCCAGGTAGTTCAGGTATCTCTAACTATCCTTAAAAATGAGGAGGAAAAAGACATTATATTATTTGTATTGCCATTAGCTAGAAAATGATGGATTCCCACAGAGTGGCTGGAGGGGTTTTATGGGATTTGATTTTATTTTTTTTAATCTTTCCTTCATTAATATTTAAGTCTAAATTTAGGGAAGCGAAGATGAATACATAACAAACAACAGCCCAAGTTACTCTTTTCAGGTCTAGTTTGAAATTCAGAGCGCTAGTAGCTGGTGAAAGTATCAAATGGTAAATATTTATTCTATGGGATGTATTTTTACTGCACCTTACCAAGGAGTATGTAACATTTCTTGATGCAATGCTGTACTGTCTCATTCACTAATTACTACAAATTGGCACAGCTTCATACTGTTAACAGAGTACTGCCAGATTACGCAAATGGATAACCTGGATCACTGTTCAGTAATTTATTTTGCAGAACCTCATAACTAAACACTGTTTCTCTCTTGGAGAGAAAAATAAATCTCTGTTGATGAAACTGAAGTTGGCTCTACTTGCTTTGCGCCTGATTTCTGGAGAGTTTACCATAAAATTATTTTACGGGCTTGGTGTATACTAGCAACAAGAAAAAAATAGAAGAGAAAAACTTTTTCATGTAATTAAAAAACCACCCAAAACCTTCAACCTTGAAATGCTTAATTAAACAGTTCTAGACAGAAGTGGCTAGAGGCTGAGTTTGGCATGGAAAATACATTGAAGAAACCTTTCTAAAGGACCAAATGAAAATGTGTTTTGATTTGATTAGGTTATAAGTTTTCTGGGAAAAAAATAAACAAAACCCAAACCCATTCTTCAAAGCAGTCAACTTAGTAAGTTCCTACAGGACTACTAATGCCAGGAAAAAAAAAAAATAACAAAAAAAAAGTCTTTCTAACAGGAGCATAATTTGGCCTGAAAAAAGAAGGGCCAGTTTTGAATTTTACAAGCACCATTTCCCAGGAAAGAGTCTACCCAGTGCTCATCTTGTATGTCCTAATCAACTCATCTTTTCAGTGGTTAGTGTTTTGGTTTTAGAGCAGTCTATAGGGCTACTCCAAGAGCCAGGTGTTGCTCCAAGAGTGTGAAAAATAAGCAGAGTCTGCAATCTGTATTTTTCTGTACGCACCTCTCCTTAGCTTTTGACTTGGTTTGGAGTTTTGAGCCAAGGCAAACAACTGCCACAGTATTACCATTAATTTATGATAGTGATATTTTCTTTAAAGACTCAGCTCTTGAAATCAAGTGATTGTTTAAGAATCTGTTTCTGACAAACAAAGAAACAAAAAATTGGAAAGAAATAGAAGCTGCTATTTTAAAAATAATCTATTTTTAAAGCATGAAATGCAATAGGGACTGATTCAATTTGTTACTGACTTACAGTTAGAAGAACTGAATAACCAGAAGAAAAAAAGATGAATAAAAATCTTATGATAAACTTGCATATAATTCAGGGTCTATAAGCGCTTATTTCAGCTTGATGAAAAGGCAGTGAAATGAGCAAGCTGAAGCAAGTGGGACTTTCTATGCAAATAACTAGGGGAAAACAAGGCAAGTTCACAATCTGACCCTCTCTCCCTATTTTAAAGCTGGTAACTCAGTCAAATCTAAAGCCAGCTTTCATTCTAAGACTAAAAGCCTTTTAAGTGGGGACAATTTCCAGACAGGCTTCACCCTTTTGGCCCCCAGCCATGTCCACTGTAGAGCTACTCAATTAAATGTTGCAGCTTTGACTGTTAACACTGACCTAACAATTTATTTTTTCACAGTCACTTTGTTTACAACTGTTTGAAATGCTTTGGAACAAACATTTACATGTTATTGCTCTAGAAATATACATAGTAACTTAAGGTAGGAATTTTTGATCCTTGTTAGTAGGAAAACCTTTTAATGGATAAAAATCTTTCTCTTCAGAAAATATCTCCATAATATAAAGAAATATTACTCAAATGTGCATAAAGCAACTTGATGAAGAAAACCAGGGTATTTCTCTTGTACCCATTTCACAGTATAGAAAAAGTACCTACTGCATCCCGCCATGCAAATACCGACCTACAACTTCTGCAACGTACCCACGGCTTTTCTTATGTGATCAAGCTAGATACTCTTCTCGTTTAAAAGGTAGCCATGAAACATATTACCAATGGTTATTAAAGAGTGATTCAGGGTCTTCACTCTGATCTAAAAGCCATGAACGTCTGTGGCAGATCTGTTGTCTTCACTGGGCTCTGCAGTAGGTCTTTAACCCACTGAAGCTGAGAGAGGGGACAGAGCGAGGCAAAGGGGCTACCTGGGGTCCCTACTCAGGCTAGCTGGAAGGGATGAAGAGAAAGATTTTGTCCCAAGTTTGAAGTGCTTTACCCAAAACCTGTTTCCAAATGAAAAGACTTGTAATAACAGTCCTAAGGGAAGCTGCCCCCAACATGCTCTGGCTTTGAAAAATACCAGATTGATTCACCACATGAGCAGTGCAGGAATTCTGGTTTTGAAGGCTGATATGGCTTGAGGATCAGGTGTCGTTTGTGCCAACAGCCTTTGGGGATTCCCTTTCTGTTCTGGGCATTAGTCAAGAAATCTGCAATCCAGAACCAAGCTATAAACCTCATATCAGGGTTGATTCTCTCTCCTAGTGCATTCAGCCATCTCCATCATCTCCAGCTGCTCTTCCTGCCATCACACGGGGTGAGAAAATGGCTTGGAATAGCGCAGAACCATAGAAAGCAGGCAACATGGGATGCCAAAGCAGAGACGAGCGTAATTCCTCATCTGCCCTGAGGGTCTACTGTCCCAGAGGAGTTATCTGTGTTAGCTCTGCTCTTTTTTTGTGTGTGTGTGAAGCCACTTGAAGAATAAATACAGCAGCCTGGTGGAGTCTGTTATTATTGTGCCAGTGATACCCAGATCTGCAGCATCACCTCTCACAACAGAAATTCATCCCTGAGCAGTGATGCTGCCTGGCTGGAGCAGCAAGCTGGGACTTGGCTCCTCATAGACAACTGCAAACACGGGAAGGACTGACAGGCTGCTTGTGCCATTGTACCACCCTGGAAACTTTTTAGAAGCTGAGGTAGTTTGAACCGTCTTCCCTCTTTCCAGGCATAGAATGAAGTAGCAGCAATCCCCTGCCCCATTTTGGTGCTAAAACCCTGAAGAAAGTGTGAAATCTAAACCTGATGGTAGTCTGCAAAGTTGACGCTCAGCTTGAACATTACCTTCACCAAAGTCACAGAGGGATGAAACAGATGAACAATCCTAGGAACAACCCATGTGAAGCAAGTTTCTCCAGAGCAAGGAGAAACCCTGGAACGGGGGGGCAGTGCTTCATAAAGGCTGAACTTGTGTGGTTCAGTAATTCAAGCAGAGGGGCACGACAATGTTCAGGCAATGCAAAGCAGCCCCCTCTTCCTTGTTTGGTATCTAGGCCTCAAGAGGTGCCTCTAAGTCGCACAAGAAATCTGAGGTAAAGCAAAGTCTTGGACATACTATGCCTTGCAGCTACTTAGAGATAGCTCTATTTCCTCTCCTGGAAAAAAATCAGTATGCTAGAACACAGTACAAAGGCATTTCAATGAGATTTACCCTTCTACACTAAGGACCTTTTTCTTTCTCTGTTTTAATGAAACCCAGACAACATACTTTTCTACCTTTGTTAAAACAGAATTAACAGCAGTTGCAGAAGTTACTCGTGATCCTGCTCTGAACCCAGTGCAGACTTAGGGGAGTGGGGAGGAAGAGCTGCTTTGAACATACAGGTATTAATTATTATCCCACTGCATCACAATTACCTTTAAATTAAAGAAAATTGGGCAGCTGAAGTAGAAGGGACAACTGGGAAGTGTTTGGGTCACCGTGGAGGTGTTTAAAGGACGTATAGATGTGGCTCTTATGGAAATGGTTTAGTGGTGGACTTGGCACTGCTATGTGAATGGTTGGACTTGATGACCTTAAAGGTCTTTTCCAACCGACATTATTCTATGATTCTCTGACATTCTACAGTCCATGTTGCGTTGCCTACCTTCACCCTTTGGATCCTCCTGCAGCTCTGGGTGCTGCTTCCAGCCCTGGCCATTCGCTGGTACCAGCTCCTAATTTGAACCGAAATGCCATCATCTGTTGTTGACAGATGTCAATGCCCCTTGTTATAAATGTTTGTCAGGAATCTGTCTACCTTCTGAAATCTTACAGTAGGCTGTTTGTGAGCTGGTAGCGTTACATATGAATAATTAGGTGAGTATTTCTGAGGTTTTCATTTTCTTCTCCTTTTCTTTCCTCTTTTCCTCCTGTATCGCTCCCTGGAGCTGCACCAGTAAAACTGGTGGCAAATCAGTCTTTCAGAGCATGCCTGACACACAGACGGTGAGATTCTCATTGATTTCAGATGGAGCAAGACAGAGAACCAGGAACACCTTGGGACACAGGGAGGATGTGTGAGAAAAGGAGAGCTAGCTGTCAGAAAACTGAGCGTGGGACTCGCAGGACAAGATACGTGTCGTCAGGACTCTGCAGTGTGGAAGAGCACTGAACCCGCGCATACCCTCGTGGTTATGAACAGAGATGCTTTTCTCCCAAAACGTGCTCTACTTTGTTCTGCCTGGCTACCCGACAGCTGGTTGAGCTGCCTTAAAACTTGAGAGCTTTGCAGTTTCTCCCCACTCCTTTTCCCCTTCCCCCAGTCCCACCCTTCCTGCTCCTGCTCTCTTTATCTCTCTACCCTGAAAACGTTAGCAATGTTAACTAAACTTTTTAATTTTTTTCTATACCTGAATAACCTCTTGTGTGCAGGATATTTTCTGCTTTAGGGCACAATCTGTTGCAGCGCAGTTATAACTGTTGCTAAGGCACCTATTGTCATTATATATGCCTCGGCAACAAGGCATTCTGTCGTGTTTCTCATCTGTGAATCCGGTGATTTATTGATAATGCTAATCTTGTTTGAAAGTTATAGAGCTTGTAAGTCAAATGTGTTTAAAGGGAGAAATGGAGATTCCTACTCCCCAACTTTTTATTGTTTGCATGTCAGAATAATCAAGTTTTTCAGCCACTGTTAGAGGAGCTCAAGGTGTTTCGCAAGCATGAACGAAACCTCACAACAGTACCAAAAGGAGGCTTTTTACATACTCATTAAATGCGACAGAGAAACTGAGTAGCAGAAATGACAATACATAACTTAACCTATCTCACATCAAGTAACCATAGAACTTGGCCTCAAGGGGATGTTGGGCAGGTTTTGCATTATCTTTTCTACAATATACAGTAATTGATTTGTATGCCCATATCCTCCGTTGAAAACACAATTTTCTATTAAAAACAATTTGGATAGGTACTTTTTTATTACCTTTCCTATATGATACTCTTCTATGGTAAAAGATGGTCCCTGCCCTGCAGTGCTTTCCGTCTGATCAGCTCAGCCAGACAAAATAAGTTTTACAATCTCTATTTTACAAATGGGGAAATAGGAGACAGAGACATTAAGGAGGCAGCTTTTGCAAGATCGCAGAAGACAGGGGATTCTCAGCATAAAGGAAACTGCAAATTCTGACCACTTATGGAAATACGGCTATTAGGCAGATAAATAGATAGATATAAAAACTTTCCACTTCTTCCTCTCCCACTCCTTTTTACAGAAGGAACTGGATTTTACTGTCATTGTGGTATTCAGCTCTCCTTCAACATGGGAAGACACTGTTTAACTCCATTTTTCAGATGGTGAACTCTGGCATAGAAAGGCTAAAGTTTCATTCCAGAAGGGATTTGAGCACTCAAATGCCTCTGTAGTCTCCTGAATTCGATATTCTGATGTTATTGGCATTTACATGAGTCCTGTTCAATTTTGTCCTTGCTCTAGAGATGCCTGAAGTCCCTTAAATATGTGTGTTGGTACAACATTCCCTAGGGTCTGATGCCACCAAGCGATTAGAAACCCTAATTATATCTAAACCCAGTGCCTTCCCAGTGTGTTCCCTTGCCTAGCTTACCTGAAAGGCTCCTTAGAGGCAATTAAGTTTTTATTTTTTACTTTTTTTTTTCCTCCTGAAAGATGAAGTGGAATTTTCATCTTATCAGCAGTTTAGTCTATAATCACTTAGGATACAGATACAAGTCTCACTCCAAAAATAGGTTTTACTGTCTACTCATAATGCAACTGATTTCACAAAAAAACCCCTGCAGACAGACAAATGCCTTTTTCTTAGCAGCTTCCACACTCTTGTGACTTTCCACAGGTTGCAAGGGCCCAGATCCCGCCTAACTTCAGGCTTTCAACTGAAGTGCTCAGTTTAGGGTTTAATTCACTTTGTTTTAGTTTCCCAGGAGTCAGTGAGGAAAAGAAGATCTTCCCCATCTGAGATCTGAACCACCTCTTCTGTAGGTGCTGGTGTCTCATGACAAAGAGGAAGGGAATTTTGCTGACTAAGCTCCTAAATCAGGTAACTCAGAGTTTTCACACTGTAGGTAAGACAGTTATATCAATAGCACCGATCGCATCTTCTTCTTTTATCTCCTGCCTCTGGCTAAATGCTTCTCTTGCATTGTGTGTGCCACTCTCCTGATGCCCTCCCTTCCCTCCACAAATCACTTCTAGAAGCTAAAGCTTAGAAAATGAAGCCTAAAAAAATTAAAAGAACGCTTCCCCAACCCCCAAAACCCAACAATAAGCATCGTACTCACACTGAATGAGGGCTCAGATAAATGCCAGAAATGACACAAAGGAATGGCACAACTACGCGGCTGACGGCAACGGCTAGGCTGGGGGCAGACCCTCCCCTTTAGCAGGGTTAGTCAGCAAATAGGTTCCGCTATAACATGAAACCCTTTGGTTAGTCAAGTGCATAGGGACAGTGAGGATGTATCTGAGACAAAGACACAAAAATGTAGACCAAAGCATGTCTGGTCCGAAGTGAGTTGGCCAGAAATTGTTCACCAGGGAAAGGACTAAAACCCAGATCCAGCTGACTATCATGTCTCTACCCCCCAAAATTCTCTAATGGCAGTATATATACTTCTGTGCAGTCTTATTCATGGGTCATCTGCTTGGCATTTCTAGATCATTAAAATGGTAGGTACTAAGAAAAATTATCCAAAATGAGGTAAGAAATCACTGGCAAATCTAGGAATCAATGTCGGTTTGTCTTACACACTTAACTCCAAAACCACTATTCCTGCTTAGTTAACTCACCATAGGTCTATGTAGATTATGATACCCTGTGCAGCTTCACTAATGCTACCTCATATAAATAAGAAAAGCAGACAAAGCACTGAAATAAAGAATCATTTTTGCGCTTTAAAACTATTGCTATATATATCTATCAAGCCAGCTCCAACACTCTAAAAAACACTGAAGCTCCTCTCCAACCTTCTGGCTTTTGTCTTCATTGAGTGATGGGAGGCAGCCAGCCGGCATGAATCAAACATTCACGACTGCAAAATTCTATCCCATCTGTTGTAAAACTAGTGCAAGCATGAACAACTGAGAGGTGAAACAATTTTTCAACCTCCTCAGCAATCTCATAAATTATCTGCAGCTAAATAACCTAGAAAGCAGAGCAGAATCTCCCAGCCTTAGGTAACAATTACACTATGTGAACTTTGAGAAACCTCTTGCTAGAGCTCAAAATTAGGAGCTTAATACACAAATGAATAGTGAAGGCATGGTGACAGCAGTGTTTGGAAAATGTTTTTGCAACCCACCTAGGTGTTGTGCTGATTTGTTTCTGAGTGGGGAAGTGGTGTAATTGGTTTCACTGGAGAAAAAGACGTGTAGACTGGTATTGCCTGTCTCTCAAATACTGAAGTGGCTGCATCGGTTTGCTTGCCCGTGAAAGGCAAGGGAATGCTCAGGTCACCTGCTTAGTGTTAGGTGCTTGGTTTAGACACCAGTGCAAGCGTACAGCTGTCTGACTTCTGAGCTGTTCTCAAAGTCAGGGTGAGATTTTAGTTCTCAGTATGACTGAAAATACAAGGAATCGCTAACAGTATGTTTTCAAAAGTTTTTTCCCCCAATTCAAAATGCATCAATTTTTTATTTGGCCAAGCACTTTTGATCAAATAACTCTTAAGTTTTCTTTTGTTTACTAGTCATCTCCTTCCTAAATATTCTTTCTTCTGATGGCCCTCAAATATTATGTATAGCTCTTTTATTCATGTTCATTTGCACACAGCTGTAGACAGTGTTGTTAAACTCAGGAGGTTCTGACTCCCCACAACCATAAGCACATCCGCCAAGAAATAATTTTATTCAAGAAAATCACACCTTTCTCTTAAAAAGTGCCCCTGTCTTCTGAATTTTTCAATAATTACCTTATTTCTAAATAACTGCTTTTCCTCCAGTGCCTGATAATCCCTTCTACTCTAATTTTTATTGCCGTTTCTATTTTTTTTTCCAAGGAGTGCAGGCCTCAAGCAGGTGTCTCAGGTGTGTTCTCATGAGTAGTTAATAGTAGCATGCTAATCTCCTCTGGCTCTTTGATTTAACGCCTCCTAAAATCACATTGGTCTATGTCATTTATTTATTTTCTGCTATAACACATGGCAAGCATGTAACAACTTTCCTGCTTACTCTCATCCCACATTTCCTTCAGCATTCACTTTTTCCGAAGCCTCTGCCTGCCAGCAAATAGCTCTATTCCTGATTATTACACCCAGGTGAAGCAAAGGGTAATTTAGCCCTTGTTTCTCAAAAATACATCTCTTCTGGTAACCATAGCAAATTGTTTTGGATTTTTCTCTATGAATTATTCATGAGATTCAATTTAACATGATTATTAATTCTATCCTCTGCAGTGTATGAATAAGCAATCTCATTGCTTAATATTACTGCCTGACCATTCTTCTCTACAACTAATGACCTGTCATAGATATCTGGGTCTAACAGTCATCAGGAAGCTGGGAAGTACTTAATTACTATTAATTTAATAAAACAATGATTGAACTAATAGTGAAAACCTGTCAGTGCTTTGCCCCCAATTAATAGGAAAATACATTAGTAATACATCTGAAGTGACACATCAGCAATCAAAATAGTTTTTGATACAGGGGCAATTTTGAGCCTGCATTTCCCTGTGCTAAGTCTTGCGCTGTCACATGTCATCTTGGGAAAAGGCACAACTCTGCCATCCCCACTTTTGTACAGTTTGCCGGGAGAACTCTCTCATGCATTTCTTATTACCTTTAGCTTTTCTGTGTGGAATATCTGATAGAAAGGCAGTTTGCCCTATTGCCCAAATCTCTGTCTGAAGGACACAGATATTGAGAAACATTATTTCGACCCTTTGATACTCAAGATTTTTTAAACCATGTCCAGTATTTAATTCCTCCACTTTATCTGCCCTAACCTTTAAATTAGTTCAAGCTGATATCTCAATTTTATCATATGGATATTGGTAAGTTCACTGAGCAGTCTCACAAGCATCTGGATAAGAACAACTGAATGAGTGATTACTGTACGATGCAGGTGTGCAGTGGGAGAACAGGAGATCCACCATCTGGCTTCGCTGCTGAAGCCAATGTCTTATCCAACTACTGCCTTTGGGGTCATTGTAACCTGCGAATCTTCCAACTAATTCAAGGCTCGGTACCCAGGAATGAAACTGTTTGCAGGAAATGGCACAATTCAGAAATGAGACAATGCTGATAATTAGGGAACACTTAATGAGAGTGACTTTAACTTAATTGTTTTCCAGGTTTGGGAAATTTTCCTTTTATTGCCATAAGTTCATGTAACGCTCACAAATAGTCACAGTCTTTCATAATAAAGACACACACAAAAATCATTCATTTTCCAAGGGAAATCTTTTGATAGCAGTAATATTAGTGTTGGATGAAGCCACCACCAATGTCAGGCTTTATGGCTGCAGACAAACAAATATGCTGAAGCGATACCCTTATCCTGAAGAACTGGTATGCTGAGAAAGTTTCACCCCTGAAAGAAGGGGAAACCGGTAACCAACTGCTAAAGATCCCAGAACTCCCGGTTTCCCAGCCCAGCACCATGCTCAAACATCTTGCCAATTCAGACTGGAGTTCCAGGGCCTCCAGTAGCAGACTGCAAGGCTAAGATGTGACTCATCACTATAAAAGTGCAGAAGAGTAAGAGAAGTGACAAGTGAAGAAGGTGAATTTTCAACATGCTGATCTATAATTACATATATATGTGTAGACATACACATACACATATATCTTTCATGTAGCGTAACACTGAATGTAGGTTAGTGTTTATGTCCTGATGTCTTTTTCTGATTTTTAACCACATAACCATAAATTATACACTCTTGTGTATAATATAAATATATGTGTGTATATAATATAAATTGCATAAATACAGATGAACTGCTGCAGTTGTCACATCATCGTTAGACAGTTTAGGCTTTGAAGTCATTCTTTATTACTTGGTTACTGTGATTTTCTGACTTTGATTGCTATAATAACATCAAAACACAGTGCAGCTTTTAAATATATTCACTTCAGCCTTTGTTCTTAAAAGAGACCAGTTATTTATTTCTGTCTTCTGAAGAATCTCAAAATCCAAGTAAGGAGTCAAGTGTCAGGAAAGCTATGAAATGACTGAGGATTCATGTCCATGCAGATTTCTACCTAATAAACATGTGTGTGATTTTTTTTTTTTAAATACATACATTTTTGTATCTGTGTTGGAGAAAAACAAACATTAAGAAAGTGCATGCTTCTGTATATGTGTGTAATAAGTATATAAAAAATTTGGCCGCTGAGTGAACACTTAAAAATCTGAAAGTCTTGCCGGCATAAAAAAAAGACATGAAAATACCAACTATTATGTGTTGTGTTCTTTTTGGATTTTTATGATAAATCTAGACATTTTTACTCAGGTAAATGTTTGCATCTGGTGAAATTTGCCCATTCAGTCATGAAAGCTCTACTAAGGGGAAATTTAAGACATTCATTTGGATCTTAATGGTTGTGTAGGGTTGAAATATCCAAATATATCTTCTTTGCATTTACCATAAAGCAATTTTGTTAAGCAGTGTCCAAACTTTCAATTCTTACAATTCTCATAATATCTTGGGGGTTTATGTGTTTTATAAAGAGACAAGTTTTATAGGATCACACTCTCCGTTTGTCTGCCTATCCAAACATCTGCACCACTTGCACCCCTCCCTCTGCCCAACAGTTTGTGAATTTGTCAGATAATCTTGACCAAAATGGCAGAAACATATCCTTTTAAAAAATGTAAAGTCCCTACAAAAGTCATGAAAACGGGCTGCTGGCTGAAGGAGAGACATCAAAATTAATGCCCTAATTACAGAGAATGTTTCAGTGTGAGTTCACCAGCTATCTGTCCTGCTTAGCCTCATTGCTGGCCAACTAACACGCTTTTAGCTGGAACTGGAAAATATCACTGCAGGTGCTGCCTTTTACCTAGCCCAGTAATTGCTAGCCAGAGGAGGGTGGTGAGGATTTTATGGGGAGGGAGCAGGAGAACAAGTATGGAACTGAAGAAATGGTGGGGAGAAGGTGTCTCGAGAACAGGAATTTTTACAGCGTGTACATTTTTACAGTTTATAGTGTGCTGGGATATAGATTAAAAATATGTACAAAACCATTTTCTGTTAATGGAGCAATTTGTTAGAGCTGTCTGCTGGAGGTACACTATTTTCTGCAGATCTTTTTCAGAGAAAAAACTTTTTGCTTACATTGACATGCATATAGCCTGATAACACCTAAAGGTTCCAAACCTCCTCCTCCCTAAGTACCAAGCACCAAGAATATATCTCTTTATATGAGCTGGGGAGACATTAGAAATGTTTCTCCAGTGGTTCTGGTTCATAATTCTTCACATCCTTAGGAGACCCACAGGAAAATGTTCTCTCTTCTCTTTCACTGGCTGAGGTTCTCTCCTTTTCTGAGTTTCCTCGGTGAATGACTTCTCTCCTCCTCATTACAAGGTGATAACCCCAGACTAAGTTCATTTCAAGCCCTGTAGACTAATAATGATGTAACTGGGATTGAAATCCAGATGAGCAAGATGCCATAAGGAATGGAAAAAGCCCCCAGGAGAAAGCATTTAAAATAGTATCTTTGGGCAAGTGAAAAATCCCTTGTTATCATAATCTTGTTTGCAAAAGGACTCAAGAAAAATGGTGACAGAGATAAAGTAAATCATGAAATCTTCTATTATTTAACTTACAGTGGAAAGTGAATTAAAATGTCATGTTTAAAATCACCACAATCTGCCAATGTCTGCCTCAGAGTGTAGTTTTGTACACAGCTCAACAGAAGGCGTAGTTTTTCCTCAAACCTCATAGGCAATGAACCCTTTTTTCTTTTCAGTTGGCATAGCAGTCATGTAATATAGGTTAACCATATCTCACAGCATCAAGAGAAAGGTGTTTGTGTGCCTAAAATAATTGCTTTTTACTCAAAATATCAGTATAGCTTTAGAGTTCTGTATTTGCTAAAAAAAAAAAGGAAGACGTGCTGGTTCTCTTGAAATAAATAGTAAAACTCTTATTGACATTAAGAACAGGATTCCATATCTATAAAATCCATGCTTCTGTTCTCCCCATGTAAAAAAGAGGACAATACTACTTTGTCCTATAGATTTTTTCAAGGGAGAAAAGAGAAAATATGCAGGAGATGCTCATTTGACATAGTGATCGGGATATATAAATACAGAGAATGATTTTTACACATGTAAGCAATTTCCTTTTCTTGTTCCAGAGGCCTCAATGATTGTGTCAAATAGTGGTTTAACCTCAGGGTCCCAAATTTGCGAGATGCAGATTTAAAATATGAAATCAGTTTAACAAATGTCATAATAACATGTCTTAAATGGATGTAATTTATAAACATTTTAAAGGACTGAATTTTGACATTTCAGTCATGGGTTTTTTTTTCCCTGGAATATGGATATTTTTTCATTATTATGCAAACATTAGAAATAGTTTTACTAATTATTTGACTAAGCATCCCAAGAAAGTACAAGGATGGAACTCATATTCCCAGTGATGATAATTGTGCTCATTTTGGGATCCAAGATGAATACTAATTTGACAACTTTTTCTAAATTCCATCCTTGTCTATAACAACCACCTTAGCTTAGGTCAGTGGTCTTGAAGCACTATGCAGAAGTCCTAACAGATTTCAACATTTTTTATCTTCCTCAGAATTATGCATAAAATCTATATCTCTCCTGTGAGACCATCTCGAATAAATTGCATTAATTCTTGTATTTGCTGAAACTGTCTTTCTCTTGCTAAGCCACGTGCATCCAATTATGTGAAATGGGAAATGCTTTAAAATATCACATTCTGGCACGAAGTGTTTGAAAATCTTTGGGGGATGTTAGTTTGTCTTTAATAACAAGTCCCAAATTGTGCCTAGTGGGCCTCTTCTCTGAAAACAAAGATTCCAAACTGCTATTAAAAAAAAAACCCAAACAAAACCCAAAATTATCTCATGGTTACTATCTGTCAAATGAAGAATAATTCCATAACTGGAAGAAAGGATGAAGGGTAAAAGCTATATTTATGTATTTCAAGAAATACAAGGGGAAAAGCTATATTATTTTTAGGTCCTGCTTTCCCCACCTTACAATTAATAGTTTCTCAGTATTTGAGCGGGCTTTTTTTTTTTTTTTTTTAAATTAGAGCTATGATAATTTCCCAGAAAAAAAGAAAAGAAAAAAAAGACTTTTAAGAATTTCTGCTAGGCATATAAAATGCCTCTTTGTTCTGCATTGTGCTACATTTTGCATCTGTCAGACATGACATGGAGAATGTCAGTGGGCATTGCTGGCTTGTTTGGTGAGTACATTTTATTTTCAAAAATTATTTTCTTCCCAAAGAACCAAACAGCACTTGAAGCATCTTGTTTTATTTTGTGTCAGACAGGCATTTGCTTCTGGGTGTATGAAAAGTGCAAATTAGCAACCAAACATCAGAAGAGAGAATGAGGGAGGTCCCCATTGGGTAAAGATGTTTTTTTTCTTTCTTTTTTTCTTTTTTTTCCCTGGGATCTGAAAATGTAGATATATCCATGGGGGAAACAGGAGAGGAAAAAATTATTGCAAATAACATTCCTACAATTTGGCCAATCCTGCTCCTAATGGAAGTTACACTGCATCCCTTGGAAACCACAAAGGTGTTACCTTTCTCTCCAAAGACAGATAGGTATGAACCTAAAAATATTGGACTGGAAAACATCACAGGTTTCCATGCTTCTTCCCCAGTTATTGCAGAAACATGTTATGATCCTATAATAGATGTACCAAGTTCCATCTGAAAAATAATTAGGCTTTGGGGGTGTTTTTCTGCTCCCAGTACTTGTACTGCGGGGCTGTTCCAAAACCTTCCTCCTCTGATGTTTTATTAGCCTACTTCAAATTTCCGTAATAAATATACTCACGGGCATTTTACACCCAATTGTTCTTGGGCCAAAACTGCTCTTTGATGTGAATAGTCATTCTCTTTCTCTGGTGTACACATCCTGTTGTATTTATAGACAAGTGGGAAAAGCATGAAGTAGCTCACGCGGGGCACAGTGGGACCTTAAATGTATCCTTTAGCTGCCCTTCCTGCTTTATTCAAACACCAAAGCCAAACCCATGAGGATTCTTGATTCCAGTGCCATTTCTTGAGCCCAAAGGTTACTGGAGCCTCTGGGCTCATACACAGCATCTGTAGACCAAAGTGAGAAGAAAAATCTACCCAGCTCAGAACAGATACAATGGTGTTACCTGTAGGATCCCTGATATTTTGCCTGTTTCCAACATTTCCAAAGCTTAGTACAAGTAATACAAGTAGATAAATAAACAATATGAGTAGATCTACCTTCTAATTTTAGGCATCTGCAACGTGATATCCTCCTTCAGGCTAACTCAAAGCCACTTTACAGCCTCTGGAGAAGGACATGATTGCCCGACCTGTATAAGATCCCTATTCTAGCATGAAATGAATCACAACCAAGGAGGTTTTTTTGGCCTCTTTTTCTGTAAAAGAAATCTGTATTGTTACCTCAAACAAAGGTGCCTACGCTATGTGTGACAATGGTCAGATGAAGCCGCCCGCCATCTCATAAAAACATTTTAAACTCTCTATCATCTTTCTGTTTTGGCCTTCCCCAATCTTTTCCTGCTCTTTCATTTTCCAGTTTCTATCCTCATGCCATCATCTTCTTTTCCATATCTACTTTTTCTTCCCTCCTTCTTTTTATTTCTGTCCTTCCTTGCTCTACTCTCACTGTCTTTTTATTTTCTCTGTATCCATCAAATCTGTCTCTATTCCCACAATGCACAAAAAAGCAAAGAGATACCATTGTTTACTCCAACCTTATCACCTCCATTGCTGCATGCTCACTTACATTTGTTTACTTTTGTTTTACAGGTTTTGCTCTGAAACTCACTGGTGTCATTGGAGTGTTGACTTTGACTGGCTGCAGGTCAAGACCAGCAGGAAGGCCAGTATTAAAACCTCTATGCAAAAGAAGCTTTGCAGCTTACTTAGCTGACTAATGTCCTTTGGAAAAATGTGGAAAAGGTTAACTGTGAAAGATGTAGGAATACACTGAGAAGAGGTTATATGAAAACAAATCTGTTTCCTTGTGCCTAGAAGTTGGCAGGTATTTGGCTGGTAACAAGAATGCTTGCTGGGGATGCTAACAGAAAGCAAGCTTCTCAGAACTGCACAGTGTGCAGAGAAATATTTGCAGAAGTGGGAGAGTTTTGGGCTGGTACATGATCTGAAGCTCACTTAAGTCAGCAAAGTCTTTCCATCATCTTATAACTTTAGGATATGCCCCAGGTGTTGGAGCTGAAATTTGATCAACAGCATCACTGGCTTTCTAACTCAATGGTTTTATGACTTTAACCTTAGTGTTGACTAACTCCTTCAAAGAGCTCACTACTGACTTCTTTTGAAGAACTAACTTGAATCATGAAACAACTAAGAAACTAAATTCAAATAATTAGTTCCAATCTTCAGACTCAGTGAATATCCAAACTACTATTAATTACCTGGACAAACAGGCTGGGCTTGGCTTTCTACAAGTCATTACTCCTTGATCAAAGAGAGTTGACCGACCTTTGTTTGATGAAAGAAAATTGTTCCTTCAAAGATAGTGAGCCATTAATACCCATATCCTTAAAACAATCCAAATTAAGAGATGGCTTGTACGATTTAACATTCCTTCTAACTGTATCATTATTCACCTTTATACTTCAATACTGCAGATATCTAACCATCTCCTGTATGTCCCTGGGTACAAGAATAGCAAGTAAGGAAACTAAGGAACTGATCACTCTTTGAAGCCCCTGTAACTAGGTGGAAGGGCCATGCCAGCAATTCAGACATTAACCCTGGATTTGGGAAATGAAGAGGGTGATTCCTGAGCTGCTAAAGACTTGTTGTGTGACTCCGGGGAAATCGCTTTAGTCCAGACCGGACTCTAACTCTTCCTAAATATCAACTAGAATAGATTTTATTCTGCTGGGCCTCAGAAACAGATTCAGAGTGCATGCTCTTGGGGTCTCAATCCCAGAAACAACTTAAAAACAACTAGTGTGTCTACATTGGGACAGGTAATTCCTTTGGTGGTTAAATACCAGAGAACAACACGGGAGGAGAACAACAAAGTCACATAGCACTTGAGTAAGGTGGGCAGAGCAGGTGAGGTGGTGATATCCAGGTTTGGCCAAGAGTCCAAATAAGCGATCAAGGCCATGGTGACAAAGCAGGTCCAGGATCAAGACAGTAAGCCTAACCTATGGGTCAGATCAGTATCTGGAGCAACAGAGTACGTAGTCAATCGTGGCCTGCTGGAGTTAGTCACCTGTTTTGTCAATATTGCTTGCCATAGCCAAGCTGGATGTTTTGAGCAGATAGTCTACACGTGTCCCTCGGATCCTCTATTCAAAACAGGAACTGACAATATTTAGAGTATCTGAAGCACCTTACCTTAGACACATATTTTGAGGAAAACCACAAAAAAAAGTGAGGTGTCTATCAGGTACTATGGCAGATTACTGAAGGTAGACATAGGACTAGCAAATTAATCAAATCTCATTTGCGGCTAATTAATTCAAGTATGTCTCATAAAGTCACAGAACTTGATCTTATAATGGATTTAGTATTGCACCTATTCCTTCCCTACAGTACTCCTTGAAAATTATAGATTATGTTCTATTAGGGGCATAATATCTTATTACAACTCAGGAAAAGGCACAGTCACAAAAGTCAGTCTGAGCCTTTCTGTTTACAGGTGTGAATATACAGAGCTAGCACTTTGAAGCAAATAGCGTTTCTGTGCTCAAGTTGATATGAGTAGGAAAAGCCTGTGGTACTCAGTGCAAGGAGGGTTTTAAGTCATTGATGGCAATTAACTGGCATGCTGGAAGAATTTTCATAGCAAGAAGTAATGGATATCTAAGATAGAGTACAAAATTATGAAATCTCCCAATATAAAAAAGACGATCTGTTAACAGGAAAAATGCATTATTTGGGATCAGAGGGCATCACGCAAAATGCTTTTTAATAGATTGAACACTTGCATAAATAAATATGCCATGACATAAATAAAAACCACATTTATAATTATGGCAGTAAAGATTTTACTTAGAAATAGAAGCCTGGGAAGGACATATAGTGAAGGACATGCTACAGGGCATAAGACCACCAGAGTTAATGAGATTAGGAGACAAATGAGTTGCGGGACAATTATTCTGATCTTGCTTCTTGCAACAGCCACCTTCGTAGCACAGATTCCATACACCTTCATTTGGCTGTACTCAGAGACAGGCAGATGAACACTTGGGTTCAGTGGTTGCGCTAACGAAAATCCTAATGGAAGAAATTGTGCATTGTGTTGGTCAAAATTGAAATACAAGACGCACACCGATGATACCAGTATCATCAAATGACTTCTCATAAATGTCAAAGAGATCAGAAAAAAAGAAGGCATTTGTATGGTTTCCAAACCTAATTCTCTCGAGGATGGGGAAGGAGTAGCAGTTAGCCCTTCCTACCTCCACACACACTTCAGAGAAAAAAGGGTGATCTAATATGAAGTAGAACTGTTTCATCCTCTCCAACTGGAAAACAGACATGAATGAACATTTTCCTCTGTTAAGCAGCATCAAAGACATTGACTACCAGGAGAAGGTAGGGCTTTGAGGCGCTGCTCTTCCATAGAGTGACAGGCACTGCTGACCTCATTAAGCTCTGCCCTCATAAGCAAGGAACTTCTGAGAGGTTAAGAAGACAGAGTAATAAGCACAGGTCAGTGTAACAGGAGGAAAAAAGTAGGAGCTGTATATTAGGCAGCAAAATCTTTTATAATGAGGGCATAGCTACAGCTTATCATCTGAAGGGAATATATCTCCATGGAGAACTCCTATTCTCTGCATTCCCTTTTTCATTATAATTTTATTCATTAGTGTAATTTCTCCGTTATAGAAAATGAATGTCAGAAACCAGAATGCTTTGCTTTATTTGTACCCAAGCCAGTGCCAATCAATACTAGAAGTATTCCCAGTGCCCTGTCAATGCACTTCAACCTTACCTTGTTGAGAGTCCTTCTTAATTGACTCCAGTGAAGCAAATCAAATTTCCACATTCTCAATCCTTGTACACGTATGCTAAGACAGCTAAATTTAAACTATTTCTGCTCAGTTTTGTGGTGTCTACTCTGACACACACGACAGAATGAGATCACCTGAATTTGCTTTATATCTTATTTTTAAGACCATTTAATTGGAATGATTTTCTGCCATTGTTTCTGGGTGATATTAAAGTGATATCCTAGAGGAAAAAACCAAATACATTATTCTACCCCATCATCGACTCTCTCTGAAACCACCTTCTTTACTTTTACTGCCGGATCTGATTTATATCTGAGACATAAGTGTCAATAACTTGTTTTTGATGGGCAAAATACTGCCAGAAAAAATGGATATAGTTGAACATTAGGCTATAAAGTGGGGTATGAAGTATAATTCAGATGGGCTTCATGACACTTGTCCCTCACATGACACACATTCTTTTCATTTCCAATTTCATTGGAACAAGGGGAAAAAACTGTTTCCAATCTGTCCCACCTCATAAAAATAGACCTGTGTTTAATTCTTCAGGACCTAAAATTATCCTTTAGATATTGTCAACCAATCATCCAAGGAAAACGTTCAGGGACAAAGTAATAGAGAAATCTTCTAGGTACAGAGATGGCTAAAATATTGCTGTAGCTTCAGTATTAAAGACAGCACTCAAAGTATTAGGAGAAAGCTAAATGCACTGATAATAGCGGGATTGTCTGGCATATGCTTTTATTTTGTTAGTAAATGGTGTAGTTTGGTCCATGTATTGCTACAATATATACATATAAATGATTTCACAAAGAGAAATAGCTAATAATGTTCCTTCTTTATATCCAGTGGAGGAACTGCATGCTCTGAAAAAGAGCATCCAAATACTACTTGGCAATACATGATTATAAAATTAAAAGAATAACCTTTGTTATGCATGGATGCCTTGGTTTGAGTTTGTGCTTGTCTGGTGAGCAGCAGCAGAAAAACCTTGATGTACCCTGGCTTGGGTTTAATTGCTATTTACACACCAGGGACAGAAAATCAGAAAGAAGATGGCAGCAGCCCAAGGGCCAGCTGTGGTTCAAGTCATCTTTTAGGTGAGTTCTGGACATTTTCCTAGGCAGGCTGCTAGTTATATCGAAGTAGAGCTGCTGACTTTATGAAAAAAAGTATTTTGGGGCCAAAGGTTGGCAATCTTCGTCATGTTGGGGAGCACTTGAGCCAGAATCTGGAGTGTTCCTGCTAGGCTTTCTTCCTGGACATCAGGGTCATATCATGGTGATCAAGCAGGTATAGAAACTGTAGAACCAGATGAAGGATCTCCTTCATTGATACTCAGCTACTCACAGAAAAAGTTGCATTAGTTTCAAAGAAAACTACTTTGCAAGTAAGTACTCAAAACTGAAATAAAAAACCAAGCCAGGTAGAAATTTTTCTCCATATAAATAAAGCTGAGGAAAGGAATGATTTGACACTCTTCTCAGGATTGAAATCCATTAATGGTCTTTACAGTTACAATTATGGCAATGTAGTTGTCTCAGATGCTTTAAATCTGGTCACAGTGCAACTACTGATGGTGGCCTGAACTTTAGCAGGAGCTGAGCTAGACCGCCTTGGAGTGTTTCTGAAGATCTCACAAATTGCATTTAACACAACACAGGGTACAGCCATACTCAGCGGTACCTGTTTTCAATGCCTGCATCTGATGCTAAGGAAGGACAATTGTTATTCATTTTGACAATCCATACCTACTGCGTTAGCTCTTTCAGGAAACCAATTCACTACCCATTAGCAGACCACTTTAAATCAGGTTATAAAGACAGATGACAGAAGTACAGCTAAAGAAATCTGGGTTTTCTGCAATCTGTTTTTTCAGTACTTTAAATTTCAAACCCTACTATGCCATTTTCAGCACTAGTAACGTGGATTCGCAGTCAACTGATTTTTTTCAGGCTCTATTTTTGTAGTAGACCACACAATTCTTTCCCTACCTCATCTGTTTTGATGTTAATTTTGGCACTGGTGCTTGTGTCAGCTATGAAGTAGATGTTTAATAGGAGTAGAAATACCTAACTGTGGAAGACTTTAGAAGAGTTCTGTTATTCACTTAAACTATTCTGGAAATACTCAGCAGCTCTACAGTGACTAAAAAAGTTGTGTAAATCTGTGTAGATTTACTAAAGACAGAGAAGTCATTGCATGGAAGCTGAGAATATGGTCCCTTGAGCCAACACTATGCTTCGTATAGCTCCACAGGAATGAATGGAGGCACACCAGAGATTAATTTAAACACATTTCCGCAGCTAAACGGAAAAAAAAACCCCTATGTATTGCCTGCTACAGCAGAGCTGAAAGACACTATTCTTTTGAGTATCAACTTGCAGGGTAAAGAAAAAGCTGCTGATTTGACCCTGAAGGATTTAGACTCAAGATTTTTTCCTGATTTGCAAACCCTGCAGCATCACAGGATATAAATCAGCCCAAGAAACTGGTCTTTTATCTTTTCAGAACCAAATTAAAACTGTAGGATAAAATGTAAAGCAAACTAGGCATTTTGAAAGATAGGTCATTCTATAGGGGACCATGCTAAAGGCCTTATAGGAATCCAGATAGATGACATGCATAACGTTCCCCTTCTCCACTGATGTAGTCACTCGATCATACAAGACCACTAGGTTGGTCAAGCAAGGATCTGTTCCATGATCTTCCCAGGCACAGAGGTTACAATTCATTTACAAACATAATTCAGTTAAATCAAGTTGAGGATAGTGTCATTCAGAACACACCAAAGATGGTAATTTGAACTGAAGTTTAAAATTAGTGTGGCTTAGCTAATACAGTCATAAATTATATGATATGAGGATTCAAACTTTCACTCCTATTTGTAGTTAACAAAGGCTTTTGATGACTATCAGACATAGTACCTTCTTCCTCCAACTCATCTCCAGTGCATCATGTCTCAGTTTTTATTCAAGCTGTCCCTCCAGCTGGCTTGTTGCCTCGCGATTTTACTCCTTTGGACAAATTGAAGCAAATTGCTCCCAGGACATATTCAAGAGTAGCAAAACCAAGCAGGTTTTTTTTTCCCCTTTTCCTCCCAGGCTAAAACGTGCTTCTTGACTGCAGGTGCTGCTGGGTTGAGCTTGCTCCCAGGTCTCTGGAAACTCTAAGCATGGCCTCCTGAAAAACACATGCCTCATCAATTATCCCAGGTGATATCACAAGGGGTCCCGTGTCTCTTCCTTACAAATTAAAATATCACAAATATTTCAGTTGTACCTTCTTTCTATTGCCAAGATCCTGTAGCTCAGAGCTGTGAGCAAATCTTTTATAACCTTTCCAGTACATGGTCCTCAAAACCATTGGCCTAAAGATATCCTTTCCTGTCCTATCCTTCAACAGGCTGTATACGCTAACTCCTAAAAATAAAATGTGCATTTGATTCCTGTTTGGAATAATTTACACTGCAGCCTTTTAAGCAGTCTTCCTTAGTGTGGGGCTGAGAAGATCGCTTTAGCTGGATTTGGCTTCTTATTTCACATGACTTCTTGTTCCTTTCTTTAGAAATTTAATTTCATTTTGTGGGTTGCTCATGGAAAATGTTTTTCAGAGGGTTTTTTTAAGTATTTCTTGCTAAATAGGAAATAATTATACTGTTTGTGTGATTCAGATGTTTCTGCAATGGGTATGACTCAAAATGCTACAGTTGACAAAACTCCAGAATTTCTTTGTTCTCTCTTTGTAAACGTTAGAAGGAAAAGGATGACTGGTATGTGTGCTTTTAGCTTGGCTATACTGATTATTTTTTTATGTGTTAATGTGGAAGCATACAGGAACGAATAATTCCTTTAAGTGTACTTCTTAGGAAAGTGTGTACAGAGTAATTCTGAAACTACAGGACTAATTTCAGATTAGGGAGTGTAAATTTTGTAAACTGAAAGAAATAGGAGTGTAATCAAATGTATCATGTGTCATATTATATATATATATATATGATAATATTTTGTGGTTCAAAATCCACATGTCATCTTGCCTGAGATGGTCACTGAGTATAAAGATCATTGATCTTACTGGTTTTAGTAAGTGAATAAAAAATAGAAATTGCTATTATGAAGATGATATTATTCATATTTATGCAAGTCAGATGTTATACTAAATGGCTCTAATCATGCAGATGTCAGGCTGAAATTTTTAATTGAATTTTAAAGCAATCTTTCACAGTGATTGGGGAAAAGAATAATGATTAGTCATTACATCTATTATTACAAAAATTCCATCTCCCACTGTTACTGTCAGAGTCTCAAAAATATTAGAGGTAACTGGAGTCTGACCTGCACACTGTGAATGGCAGATAGAAAAATGATAATTATATACAGAACAGTAACAGTTCCATGAGAGACATATGGCCCTGATATTTCTTTCTGTTAGCTGGGACCAGCAGCACTTTATGGTTCAGTGATCTGTTGGATAATCACAAAATAAAATAAAAGATATCATTTGTTACAGAGAATAAGCCTCAATAATGCTGTTGAACTACAAAATGACTCCTCCGTAATCACTGGTTGTAACAAGATGTGAATGATCCCCATGCCATACACTGACTCTGACATCATGCTATCATTTACACTACTAAATGAATAAGCATTTACTTTCATATGAAGACATTACTTGTGCCTCGGAAAAAGCACTGTCATAAATTTCACTTGTTATTTTATTCATATTTTTATTTTTCCCCTTAGGAAAAAAAAAAGTCATCCAGTAGAAAGCCTCAAGATTCTGGTAAAAAAACCCGAGCATTGCCGATGGCTCACTGTAATCTTCAGTGGTGTGCAGTGCAAATAAAATTAGCAATGGTCAGAGTTTTGTCTGTATAGAAACTTAAGATGTTTCAGTGGCATCACTGTAACTGAGAATGGATGTGGTCCTGAACATCTCCTTAAATGTGCTGAACTGCCTTTGTTTTTACTAAAATCAGGTATTTCTTTGGACATAAACTGGGCATAATCCTTCATGTGAGAAATCTACACTTCAGTCTTCCTCCTCTTGTCTGAATTCGGCCATTGGAAAAATACGTCCCACTCATATGGAAAACAACTTTCTGCTTTAAAGCACACCCAGATATATTGTTTCCGTGGTAAGCTTGCTGTCTAGATTATGAAAGAAATGCCTGCCGTTGATCCACATCATTAGGAAAGGAATTTAAAGCCCTTTGCATTAATTCAGGATGAAATTCCCAAAGAGAAAACAGTCTAAGACTTTGGCTAAAGAGCACAAGTCTGTTCTCTGGCCCTGAGATGAACACTTACCATCTATCCATACGCAAACTCTGAATGAATTTTGCATCCCAAAGGAAGATCACAACATCCAAGCTGGGACTAATCCCTGGATCGTATTAATACATAAACCATTTCAGGAAACAGGAGAGTGCTTGCCAAATGTGCCATGGACCATGCTGCCAGCTGAACGCTGGTTTCCAGTGCCTCTGCCAATGGCCCTGGGATTATTTAATGTAGTAGGATAGATGTAGCATGTGTGACCTGACTATACTTCTGAAGTCTTGTGCAGATTCAAGCTGCACGCTGCTCTGCTGGTTTATGCCTGTGAATAAATTTTGCCATTATTAACTAAAAACACTGAACAGGATTCTCAAATGCAATTGCCCAAACTTTGGTTTCACTTGTATGCATTGAAAAAAGCACCTTGATTTTCAAAAGTAGAGTTCAAGAGTATGTTTTCTCAGATATCACAGATCTTGAGTTTCGCATCTTTGACTGAAGATAAAAAATCTAACAGCTGTATAAACTAAAAGTGACAGGTTTTTTAAGATAAAATGGTACCAAATACTTCAAGAAGTTTATCTAACCTGTTTCTGCTAAAAAATTACAATGTCAACATAACTGAGTTTTTGTTCTGGAAGGTTAGTTTACAACTATTTATCACAAGTTATATCAACTGTATTTGATTTTGGGGGCTTTAGGGTTTTTTTTTACTGCCTTTTCAAAGTATTTGCACAAGAAACTGCTGAATTTTGAATCAAGAACCCTCCAGATTTTTATGTAGACTTTTGTTTGGCAACAAATAGCCAGCAAGTCTATTATTTTTCATATAATGCTTGAGATTGCAAAAATTATCTTAAAAATAGTGAAGGATTTTGTTTGCTTTTGTTTTGTAGCTATTTATTTAAATCCAGTAACACAATTTGATTCAATAGTGATATTTCAACATAATAAAGATTGCTAATTACATAAAACTTAATTGAAATTGCAGATTTATTAATGCTTGTGCATATGAAGTGTTTGTTGCCATCATTATTCTTTTCTGAGGTTTTCTTCTTCAAAAATCTTCATCTGAATTTTTCTGAAATGTTGTTTTACATATTTTGGTTTGTTAAACATAGGTGCACACACAGACATAGGAGAATATATTCCTAACCTATCATATATGTCTGACTAGGTGTTCAGTGAACTGCAACACCACCTCTAATTATTGGAAGTAATAACTCTGCTCCACCTCTGTGCCACAGCAGCCGGAATACTTAACAAAAAAAAGAGGAAGATATATCAAAGAGTTTGAAATGTTGTAAGGACATAAGAATATAAAATTACCAGAGAATTTGCAGATATTTGGGAAAACTACTATTCATTCATTAGTCACCTCAAAATTGTTCCGTGCAATAAATTTTCTAGAGCTCCAAATGGAGTTGTCAGTTACTACCCAGTGATTGTAACCCACGACCAGTTGACGTTTCATAGATATTTCCTTTTCTACATTTCTTAGACTCTCTATTAAGGAAGAGAATGATGACCCTGATTATTCTTTTACCTTCTTGACCAGTCATTCACACTGTTTCCTAGCTTTTCTTAGCCATTTACAGGGAAAATCTGGATAAGAAACAGCAGAAAGACGTTGTCTTCAGTGAGGTGTTTGGATCCTGTACGCTTACCTGCAACCCACCTGATCTTCCCTCTATAACTAATTTATTCTCTTATGCTCACCACCTATGTAATCAAGGTCTCAGTGGTAATAGTTTAGTTACCAGGTTACATTATAGATCTTTAGCAGACATTTCAACAAAGCTGTAGTGACATTTTAATGTCTGGGGTGCCCCATCCTCAAACCCAAGTTCCCTAAATTCTCTCATGTTTATCCACATATATCAACTCTTTGGTAGCAACAATGGTGGGTTTTCTACATCCCTGTATTACTGCTGGCTGTGATGGGAAAATCCCCTTACCAGCACCTATTGCAAATACAGACTAAACACCGAGAACTTTCATGTATATTTACATATACGTATATAATTTTTTTTACACTTACGTATAGATATAGATGGTATGGATAGTTGTGTACAAACATTTGAACATAAACATGTGCATCTCCCAGTCATCTAAAATGACAACTAGATTTGTCAGTTCAGCACACCAAAGTTTTCATAAAATGGATCCTAAGTCCACAGCAGCACTGCGATGTTCTTAAGTTGTTTAGGATTTCTTTCTTGCTTCTAAATTTAAAACTAGGCTTTTGGGGCACAGGCTGTACTTTCTCCGGGGGTGTAATTGTCATGTACATATTAATATATGCAAATAAAATTGGAATTTCAACAGCCACTATTCCTCCAAAGGTTACATTCTCTAATTAGAGCCAAGCAATTAGTTCTAAAAAGTTTCCTTTTTTTTTTTTGTAGAAGCCTTGCGTTTCCTTAACAGTGAAATTACATCTCAGCCATTCCTTTTTGTTTCAAGATATGAAATAATTACAACTATACCTTCATTTCATCTTGCCTACTAATTGCCCCCTTTTAACACAGATCTTTTCAAATGGTGCCTCTTTGAGATTTTATAGCTGTCTAATATGTACATGAGTATAGGTGCAATGTTAGAACAAATTGAACTGTTCTTTGTCATTCTGACACCTTAAATCCCATGTTGCTGACTGATGTGACTAGGGAACCAGCAATAACTAAGTCTCCAGGCTTAATCTCCCCCCTTGACATTTATTTTTTTTTAAATAAAAAAAATCTTGGTTTGATGTAGGAATATTGTGACCCACCGAGTGCACTCAAAGACGGATGAACAGCTGAACTTTTTTCTTCCTTTAGTATGGGATCTTAAATTTTAAAATAAACTGTATTTGACCTTAGCACGACTTTCTGATTCTTTCTTATAAATGGAAGAATCAACAATGATCAAATGAAAAAGGTCAGACAGTGAGAACAGCAAAGCGATTCATGTAACTTTGAATGATTCATAGTACATGATCATTTTTATCATAAAAAAGAGTAAACAAATCAATGTAACATGCTTGTCAGTTTGTTGTCTGAAACAAGAACCCACATCCACAACATGTAACTGGAGGCAAAAAGAGTTTATTCTCCCAGCATCTCCCTACAGGGAGATACAGGCAACTCCAGAGGGTAAGTCATCACCCCCAAGATACACATTTCTTTCCAGTGTGCTCGTCTCTCTCCACTGATTATTTGGGGAGCTCGGAGTCAGCAGGCTTGTAACGTAGATCCCTCAGTCAAGTGCCTAAAATACCGCATACCCCGGCAAATAGAAGTGAAGCGAGTTCCCTGTGTGGCACTCGGGCAGCCAAAAATAAATGCAAGCTCTTCATTTGCAGAAACCGGTGGGCAATAGATGGGGGTTTTAATCCACTTCCTCAGCTCACAGAGGTGCCATGCACAAACTAGCTGAGCCCGCGGAGTTCACCTTGCGACCTGTCCCCCATTTCAAGGTAGCGTAAAGAGACGTATAAATACTTACCCAAAGAAGGTAGGGAAAAAAAGGAGGTGGAGACGCCCAAAGAGAGCTACAACAGGGTTGACGTAATGAAGACGTGACATACCTAAGCAAATATGCCAAGGGTTTGTCAGGTTGCGCTTGTCCGGAAAGAGCACCTAGATGTCTACAGCAATCTGAAGTAGCAGCAGAAGGAAGTGACCTGAGGGAGCGTGAAAGACCTGAGGAGGCTGGGACCCCTTGGGGACTGGAAAGGATGAGTGCCTAGGGAGAAAGAGAGTCCAGTGCTGCCAAAATGTCTCATTACTTCTGTTCAGAGGTACAATGACACTCAGAAAAGGCTGGAGGAGAATTTTGCAATTAGCCTTTTTTTTCCTGTGTTTCCTTAGGGGGAGGAGGAGAATAGTGGAAATGAAGGGAAGGAAATAAAATCCAACCTGTTCTTTTTAGTTTATGCACCAGCCCTTGCTTAGGGCTGTGCCTTAAGGCACAGTATAGCCCATACTGATTATTATAACAATTTTAAGCTTATTCCCACTTCCCGAAAATTGGTACACTTATACATGTGCATACATATTAGACACGATAGTGACTATTTTTTTAAAGAAATGCAGAGAAATAGATACTGCAAGCACCATCAGCCACTCATCACTCCACAAGCCAACAAAGGTGTCAGTATATAGCTTCAGCCAGGACCACAGATCCACTTACCTGCCTGCCTGTAGAGAGAGGTAGGCTATGCCTTAGGTGTGGCTGACGTTCACAATCTAAAGCCTCATCTCCTTGAAAAGCAAGTCGATCATTCAGTAAGTAGGCAGAGAAAAGAAAAAGGTATCTTTAGAGGACCCTTAAATATTAGATACACTTTTTTTTTTTAATGAGAGAAAATACTTATCAGATTTATTGTGTTGATTGCATTTCTTGTGGATTATCATTTTCTCATGGATTTTCTCATGCATGGTAGCATTCATTTGCTCAGTACTGTAGAGAAAGCATCAAGAAAACAGTCCTTCAACATATTTTTTCTGACATTTCCAGATGCACTGAGAGGAAAATACTCTGGTTTTAAGCACTGCATCCTTGTTTGCCAACAATTGGTACATTCACTGGTAAAGGAAGGATCTACTTGCAAAGGAATGATTTAATTTTAACTTTGTGCTGTCATCTGGTAGCATAATCAAAGGTCCAGGGTACAAATAGGAGAATAAATGTATCTCTCTGGCAAGATGCCTCTTCAGCAAGGCTTTATATTCTTTCCCCCAAGCAGGTGACTACATGAAAGAGGCTACTGCTACAGTCATTGCTCTCTACAAGGCATTTATGTATTTGGAAGACTGTCGGTAGGTGACAAAGCATAAAAAGGCAGCCTTACCTGCAGCTATAGCAGTAATTTGGGGGCTACAGTGTATTGGACACCTCCCTATTTGTGTCAGAAGAAGAAATGCTTTTCTGTACACCAAAGGGGGCACACAAGTAGAAACTATCTGATACAGTCATGCACCCGGATGCATGTCTAAGAGCCAGGAGCTGAAGCATCTTCATGAAGCAATGGGTCCTACCTCTTCCCTGGATCAACAGCCACGAGGAACTCCTCTCCTACAGTCATGGTAATACTTCTTGGTTGCTTGGCCATTTCTTGCCTTTTGTAAGGTTCAGCAGCTCCCAAACCCTAATATTGTCTACCAGAACTCTTAGTCTCTAATTTGGGGAAGAAAGCTATAAACACCCCACCTTCTTACAAAGATTGTCAATCCTTAGTCCCCAGCTCCCTGCACATGAAACCACACTCAGCTGACATAGCCCCCAAAACTATGTTGTGCCAACCATGGACCTGCTGATGCCGGCTGGGGGCAGGGAGTGGATTACACGGCCTCTTGAGGTCTCTCCCAGACTTGTTTTCTACACCTTTATGAGAGGAGAAGCAGAAGATGGCTTCATTCAGTTCAGCCACGGGGGATCTTCCCTCCTCAGGTTTCTGTGGAGCCAAGGTGCGGTGTAAAGCTGTCATCCCTTTGGGTAATACACAGGGGGCAGGGACAAGGCAAACACCATCTGCTCTTTCTCATTGGCACTGCATCTTCACAGGCTCTGGGAGGTGCATTCGTACCTCCATGTGGAGTTAAATCAAGATCTCACTCATCAAAGATATTGTAATAGTCGGCCAGAAATCTAATATAAATGTCAAGCAGTTGTTCTCTGAAATATCATAGGCGTTGTTTGCCATATTGCTGCCTTTACCTTTCTCATGTGAATTTAGTTAGAACTGGTAAAAAAGTGTTCCAAAAGAACATGGGAGAATGCTGACTGGATAAAATGAAACTTTCTTCAAGAACATGACAATTTTGTCAAAATTTTCAGGGGAAAGTATTCAAATGTTTGGTTTCATGAAAAAAAAGAGGCCAGAGTCCTTCACTTCCACTTTGTCATGTATTACAGATTATATCATGCAAGCATACATAGTAAAAATGCAATACAAATGCCAAAACAATAAGATCAGCATGAAAACCTCAGAAGCTCTCTAAACAAAATATTTAAAAATATATTTTGATTTATAAACCAGCAAATTTCAGAATCTCAGAATTTCTCACACAATAAAAAAAATGAAACTTTGTCCAAGTCTATATATCAGACTCAAATTCTGCAGAGGTAAATTGTGGCTGTGAAGGTCATCTGCATTTTTCTCAGTGTTAAGCTAGAGAAATCCTTCTAAAACTTGCTAAAGTTCTTCACATATAGACTCTGGATGCATAAAATAGGACTTCAGACCTAAACTGTATATTTGTAGCTGCCAAGTTTTGGAAGAGGCTATGATATTGTGGTATTTCTCAGATTATTTAAACATTTCTGAAGCTCCTTGAATTCCACTTTTGTGCATGCTCAGAGATGTTTCTGTCTGATTGCTTTGATACCATCTTCACAGCAACATCCCCTGAGGCGGTTGAACTGGCAGATGTTTTCAGATTACCAGTTTACCAACTCAGACACACACATCATTAAGTAGAGATACAGACACTTTCTATTGAGAAGAGTGACAACATCCATCTTTCATATCATGACACAATGGTTAGAGCTCAGACACACGTGGGAAAGAGAGCCATCTTCCTTCTCAAGGACAAAAATTCATTTGCTCTTCAGTTAGAAGAGAAGCCATAGCAGCTGGTGAGTTCAAGCTGCTGCTGCCTGAGCTGTTTTTTTTATTTCAGATGGTGCCTTTTGCAATGATGTTTGATGTAAAGACAGGAACACCAAGTTCTTTTAGTGAGCTCTCATTGGATACTAGTAACCTGCATGACTGACCTCAGGCCAAGGGAAGAAAACCCAAGTTTCCTACTTTGGATGGAAGACTACAGCCAGCAGGTTATGATACAAATGGTTGGTTGAAGCATCTCTACACAGATTAAAAGCAAAGAGGACACAGTGTCTTTCCAAACATTGAAGAAACAAACTCTCTGGAGAAGGCTGGACTGTAAAAGAACATGCTTGACTCCAGCTCTGTCCAGTTGCGAAGCTCTGGAGATCAGCAGGATCTCAGAGATACCCGTGTACAGCCAACCAGCTCCTCACCAAGAGATAATCCTTATGTTTAGGTTTTCCTGCCTGAGGTGCACAACCTTCCCTAGTGAATATGTAGAGAACTTCAGCATATAGGACATGGTTATGGAGTGTGTTGCACACTCAGGACCAACAAGGCAGGTGCCCATGCTAGACTGGACCTAGCCATTCTCCAGGTGCCTTTGGCTGCTGACTCTTCTGCTCACACTACCTGCAGCGATACAGGGAATCCGTCGGAATGGTTGCATGATTCAAATGAAATTTAACTTTGTTGCGAGTTCAGAGTTCATTGCTTTTCATGGTGGGTACCTTTAGAGCAGTGGGGTTATTTCTCTAGTCATGCTGCTCATATTCCATGGTACTGGAAACTTCAGTAGAGCTCCTCTCCTCATTTACATTGTATTGTAGGAGTTTAAAGCCTCTTTGAAGAAGTGAGGCTAGAGAAAGGATTTGGAAGATGAGAGAATGGACAAGAGAGTATATCAGCCCTTTCATTCTTTAGATTTGAAGGGCATGTGAGATCAGTATTCAGTAGAGCCAAAATACAGTCACAGTTTCTGGATCCATTTACGAATCATGAATCATACAGAGAATTTTCCCCCCTCGGTGACTGAGACAGACTTCAGGGTTCTGATATTAAACTGGGGTAAATTATCTTAGTTTCTCTGACACCAATGAAGCCTTGACAGTTTACACAAGCTGCTCACAGATGTTCGTCGCTTGCAAACACTGCCATTGTAAGCCAAATTTTAACGGGTGACCTATTGATTAAAGGCTTATGTGTTTCTACTGTCCTGTTCCTAATCCCTCTATCAAAACTGTTTTGAAGAGAGAACTTTTTGAAGCATGCAATGTTAGCCTCCAGTAAAAAGAAGGCCAGTCTTTAAAAAGGAGCTCTTAGTGAACCAGTAAAGATTTCTATTTCAGCAATTTTGCTTGATTAAACTTCTTTGGGTCTTACCAAAACATAAGTTACAGTAGATCATGACAGCAATGCTGAGGACTAGCTTGGAAATTGTGTCAGATCTTTGACCAGAAAGCTCCTGAATTGGTTTCATTCCTATTAAACCAACGGATATGGCTTTGTGTCTGCAGGAGATGTTTTGTTCCTCTTGACATTGCGTGTTGCCGGACCCCTGCTGAGGCATTCTGTCCCATTTTATTGTTGACAGTTTACGTGTTGCTACTGGGCTGTCAGTTGGAAGCATGGGGTGGTTTAGACTGCATTGTCATGCAAATGAAATCCAGATTTACATATTACCCCAGACTAATATTCATTGTGATGTCTCAATAAGGTTGTCTTTGATGGATAATAATTTTTCCAAGACTACAGTCGTCTTTGAAAGTGCAAATTAAACAGAAGCCCCATTAATAGGATTTCTATAGTCTTTAAATGCTGTCAACTGTTCAAGTGCATTGTGGTGTTTCAGGGTCAGATTCTGCCATCCGGACTTATATTGGTGATTAGTGACTGCTCTGCAAATAACCTACTTACAGATAAAAACCCTGTTACTCAGAGTGAGCCCAGGTGCTAGAACCTGATCTTACTCCAAACAAATGCTGGAGAAGTACAGACAATTTGGGTGAATGTTTCAGTTAGTGGAAGTATGTAATTCAAGAATTAACAGCCAGGACCTGTACTACCTCAGAAAAAGTGCCATCAATACTTTATATTCAGTACAATACACTGCAAAGGACAGGATATTTGAACTTTGTAAAGGAAGACTGCTACACACATGATATTCAGTGGTCTCCACACTAGTGAAATGCCAATATCCAACCCTCCAGTGAGCTTTGGAGATGTAGATATACCCTACTTTAACTGTCCCTGTATGACTCTAAGACAGGCTCTTACATATCACCCCTTCTCAGGAACTTCATTTAGTAGCAGGAAGCACAAGGAAGGCTTTAGGAGAAATGCAATCTCTATTTAATGTCTCCTGTTTCATCAGGAACTCTGCCTTTCATCCAGACCCCATACCTGAAGGATGTTCACAGTTTCATATCCTTCTTTTTTCCAGAGCTCCTGCAGTCACCATGCAGTTCCTGATGAGTGGGCTCCTACACCTACTTAAGAGGATTAGCCAGGCTTCCAAGCAGGGAGTTATTTTAGTTTTGTTTGTGCTGCCAGGAAAAGCGAGTTCCTGCTCATTGTGTGTGAAATAAGGCTGTCATATTTTTCTCCAGGATTTCCAGAAAAATGACTGCTTTTACTGTACTGTACTTAGTCAGTCCAATACAACACATACTGACTTCTGTGGACTATATGGACAGGAAATCCAGTGCATCATTAAAGAGAAACATCCATTTCACCTGTGTTCAATACAAGAGAGACAGATGGAAACCTCTAATAAATACCCTTGGTTCTGAAATTCCATCTAAAGAAAATTATCATGTATGAAAAGAGGACATCTCTAAGGGTGTGCCCTTACAGGGTACACAGTAACTTTTGTCTGACCAAGTTAAATATAAGTCTACAACTTATATATTTATATCTGGCCTAATGATTCTCAATTCTGATTATAAGCAGAAGAGAAAAAATAACACAGAGCTAAAAATCCCTGAGAGATTTGTCTTACTTTGCCCTGCTTGCTTGCTTGCTTGCTTGCTGTCTATCTATCTATCAAGGGATCCTAAGGTAATGTGCTCAGATGTAGTTGTCTAAAGTGTAGATGTAGTTAAGAGAGGTGGACCTCCCCTATGTTACCCTTACAGATCCTTAGCCTGGTAGCATTCTTTCTACCTATAACAGTGACTTCTACATTTCTTCTTTAGAGGCAGATCCTTTGCAGAACTCTTCTGCAAATGTAGATCTTTCCCAGATAACATGTAAGAGTTTGAACCTTTCAGTGGACTCTTAAAGGAGTCCTAAGTAGAAACAACCCTGTCCAGCTGAGTTACTAGCCATTTGTCAAGATCCAAAGACTTTTAAGTTTCAAATACCTAAGTCCTAATTTATATGTATGTGGGATAGCCTGGATTCTTTCCTATTTAAAAGTTAAACATCTAACCTAGGACCTAACCTAAACATTTAGTATCACTCCTAGGCCAGTCAAAAGCATGAGACAGGCAGTTCAATTTACCTACATCAACGTGAGACAACTTCTTTTCTGATAATGGTCATCCCTCTTCTCTTACAAGAGACTTAACTTTTAGATAGCAAATGTCTGTGATTAACTGACGTATATCAATGTATGTTATAATATTAATAGGTAAAGTTATTCTCCTACTTAAATGCTTACGCTAGGCAGGAGGTAATCCTTATTTCTTTGCCCTTTCCTCCTGAGAAACCCTAGAAATTAGCTGTTATCTCAGAGAATCATATTATAGTTTCTGAGAGATAAATGAGATGCATTGCACTCCCTCTAGCCTAGCAGAGAAATACAGATTGCTCTGAGAGGATTAAGGTTGTGTTGTATGCTCTTTCTCCCCGTGCAGCAGCAATGACTGCCTGCATGATGAAATCCTGCCCTTGTGGAAGAGAGAGGTGAAGTTATTCTGGATTTGCAGAGCATGAGGATTTCAACTATTAATTGCTCGGTGGTGAACGGAGAAAGCAGGAACAGAGAATTCTGGGTACACATAACTGATGAAAAAAACCAAGCAAAACATACAGCCTTTGATATAGCTTTATCAATTACAACACTAACTTATTATTTTCCTTGGCTTCATTAATCTATAACTAATTTGAGTGGGTTCCAAGCTTGCTCTCTCTCATTCCCAATTAACCCAGTGGCAATTATCACTGGCTTTAGTCTTTAATATCTAAGAACTCTCTTTTACCTCTTGAAAGAAGCTTTTGAAATCTGAAAATGCCAAACCAGCTAATGTTTTATTTAAGCATAGAAAATGAACTTTAGGTTATTCCCCTTGCCATAGGTTAACTAATTATTTATGAAAAAGGGAATGAGAGGAAGGAGAGCAAAAAGAAGAAAAGGAAGATTAACATCCAAAATCATCTCAGTTGTGCACCCTAACTTGTATGCTAAAAAGTTTGTTTCCATTGTCTGGGCATTCAGTGTACTCTCAATAAATGTCACTGTTAATTTCGGTCAATATAGCTACATCTATATTTAAAAACTAACATCTATTCTAATAAAAGTAACACTCTCTGGCCCTAAGAGCGTCCAATAAGGTCTAGCCATGTCCCTGCTACTGAAGTACAACAAAGTGGCTGGTGGTAAACTGGTTACTGGGAGCAGTTCTTCAATCCATTATAATCCCCAGCACTCCTGGGGAATTTTCCAGGTCAGTGTCATTTGGTCCAGGCCAAAAGTGTGCCAGGGTCTGTGCTAACAGATCATGTACCAACAATCAAGTTTCAGTGCTTGTTCCCAAGTGCTAGCAATGTTTAGTTGCTTACAAAGTCATAACTGATGTATCTGATGCTGATGTAACCGTAAATCTAGAATTTGGCTTGATTTCTCTTAGGACATCAGTGAAATTCCCATTGACTTGATAAGTTGGGGTCAGCCCTTAAGTTTCTTACTGACACATAATACTGTTTTACAATATGAACAATTTGACTGAAACAAACGGTATATTTGTGGCCTAAATCTGCACCCAAACAGGCCCAGCATGTCCAGGCAGGAGGGGTGGGGAGGGGGAAGATCAGTGTTTTATGTGCAGTACAGCCAAAATGTCACATGCTAAGGGCATGAACAAATGACGATTCCTGAAGTTCTCGCAAGGGAACTCATATTTATTTAGGCTTGAATATAGATGGAAAAAATCAATTTCATATATATTTAGCTCTAACTTGACTTAAACAGGTAACCTACCTCAATTTCCCTCTTGTTTTTGACCCTTCTCACATCAATACAATGACGTAAAGGCAATTGGACTGTTGATTATTGTTTTGGGGATACTGTGAGCAAATAGTCATGGAAAAAGGTAAAATAAAGGGAAGAGTGTTATTGTGACTAAGGAGAGACAAAGTATCACAAACAGTAGCGAGAAACCAATTTAATTTGTATTCTTCCATGTCAAGGACAAGTAAAAGTAGTTCATTTGGTCTAACGTTATTATAATATAGAAGCAAAAATTATATAAAAAGAGAGGTTGAGCTCAGCAAAAAAGGTGGAAAAACAAAGACTGAATTTGTCATTGATCTCCACTCGGAAATTGAGCCATTGACTGCAACTTTTTCAGTGTGGCCATCCAGCCAATTCCTTATCCACCCAGTGGTCCATCTGTCAAATCCTTGTCTTTTCAATTAGAGACAAGGACGTTGTGCAGGACAGTGTCAAACGCTTTGCACAAGTCCAGGTAAATGACATCCATTGCTCTTCCCTAATCCACCAACACTGTAACCCCATGGTAGAATGTCACCAAATTTGTGAGGCACAATTTGCCCTTAGTGAAGCCATGCTGGCTGTCACAAATCACCTCTTTATTTTCCATGTGCCTTACCATAGTTTCCAGGAGGATCGGCTCCATGATCTTGCTGGAGCTTGATCTATTCTAATCTGCGTCACAGCAAAATCAGTCAAATGAGCTAAAAAGTGTTATTGTCATGAATAATATGGAGGACACCTTATGTTTCACTGAAGCAGGTGAGGAGTACTCACACAGTCCTGTAAGAGAATTAACTTCCAGCTAAGACTATTGACAGAACAACCTACAGGTGACAGGGCTTAAAACTGTGTTTATTACACACAAAGTGAACACAAGTCTAGGGTCTGAATGTGAGAGCCTGTGTGGTTTATGAGGGTTTAGTTTTCCTACTCTAGGATCACAGCCATTTCCACCTGTAAGTAGGAAGAGAGATTTGAAAATGTGAATAACTTGATGCCAGAAAAAATTTGATTTAAAAATATAGAAGTGTATCACAGGAATGTATCAATATTTAATCACCACTTTAAAGGAAAAAATAAGCACACATCTTCCTGACTTAACCTTTTCAACATTTCCACTACATTGAACAATACACAATGTGTTATAGAAATCAACAGAATAAAATTTAAAGAAACAGAAATATCTCAAGCATAGCAGGTGTTGCAATAGAAAGGAAGATCCAAGGTGGTTTCCACCTGGTTTACTCCCTTCATGCAGTAGGAATGCATTTAGATTATAAAGAAAATATTGTGAAAATTTCTTTCAGCAACAAGCTGCCAGTCATGTCTGCTGAAGGGGATGTGACTGATACATCTAGCTGTCATGGGCTAGTTTCTTTCCATGAGAAAAGAGGAATCAGGAAAGGAATCCATGGTCTAATGTGGGGGCAGAGAAACAGTATTCGGGAGAGGAACAGTACATTACCCTTTATACTGTTTTCCTAACAGAGTTACTTGCAAGACCTTGAGGACTTGTTTCAGTGAGCTAAATTCTAGCCACTTCTGTTAGTTTTAGTGCTGCATGGCTGTATGCCATCAACAAATTCTTAAATACTAAGAAGTAGTAAGTACACAAGCTAAAATGGATTTTAAGGTCCATATAAGCACTGTATAAGCATCATCTGTTTTCTCAGTTCCTTCATCTTCTAGGTGATGTTAGGTAGGAATGGCTGGTGCACCAACATATACTAGATTGAGTCCAGTCCCCTTGCAATTTAACTATATATGGCCCCTTAAAAGAAACAGCAATGCATAGTGTTGGGAAAAAGCCAATACACTGTTTTCTGGAGTAAGTTTAGATGACAATTTCAAAACTTAAGTTTAATTTTTGCTAAGAAAACAAGCTTTCTTCGATGAGAACAGCATTACCAGGGAAAATTGTTCAAAAGAGAAGAATTTTTTTTTTTCTTTTTCTTCTTATTAAGTATGAAAGCTGTTTTGGGAAACTGCTCTGTCATGAGGACAGCGGGACAATCAGGGAGCCAAGCGAAACTCTCTTCAGAGAGTTTCAAAGTGATGTGTTCTGTCCTTAGAGTAGCTCTCTGAGTCAGAGTCCCCTTCTTGTGCTGCTCCCACTAACAAGGTCTAAACTGCATTTCAGGCTCAGAGAACCATGTGGACACCTGTAGACACGCTACAGGCATCCTGCAGGCAGCAATCCACAACATTAGAGCTGGGTCAGACAGCATGCTCTATCTGACGTGGCTTCCTGCCTTACACCCCGAGGCAAACCTCTGAAATTTCTTCTCTCTCAGGCTTTGAGGCACCTGAACCAGGTAAAGTGCGTGGAGAGGAAAGCAGGAGAGCATCTAACCGGGGAGAAGCCACAGAGCTAAGCTGCAAGCAGGGAGGTGTGCATTAAAGGAGATACCTGGAGGACAAGGTCCCACCAGGTTCCAACCCATCTTGGCTGTGACATGTGGTGGTGGCCTCTGCCTTCAACCCTGACCCTACAAACCAGGCGCTGTCCCTCCCATCACGGCTAACGGCCGTCTGACGCGCTAGCCAGGGAGCAGAAGAGACGCTGCAAATAAGCAGGAACGAGAACATTCATCAGGCAGTCATTGTGTGAGAGACACTGGAAGCTTGAGTAAGGCCAGAGAAGATATAAATATCAAAAGCGTAGCAACATTTTCAGCTGAATCACTTTTCTCTCCCTAATAAATGATCTTGACAAATGAAAATACAGTATGAGACTATATCATACTAATTTTTCAACATCTTTCAGTAGAAAACAGCCTTTAAAAAGAATTTCTACTTTCTTATTTTGGTTATGTGGAAATTATGCATTAAAATTATTTCTCCAGTTAATTTCATTCTGAACATATACATATAAATATATATGTATACTTTCGAATGTCTGCTTTTGCATTCTAAAAGAGAAAGAGATATATTTTGATGTCTACATTTTAGCATTACATATATATACATATGTCTATACATTGTGCTTTAATATTGATATTATCAAATGGAAAATTCCGATTACTTGGAAAATATTCTCTTACATAATCTACATTTTATGCACTTTTTTTGGTGATTTTTATTTCAGAATGTCTTAGTAACATAATCCTAGGTGTTGAGCACCTTGAGTGAAGACAGAATCAATTCACATATTCCTCATTTTTGAAACATTTGTGTTTATTTTCCCCTTTTTTTTTTTTTTTAATATCCCACTATGGAAGACGTGGTCACCATTATTTATACCCATCTACATCCATGTTATACTGTAGCTTCATGAAAGAAAAACACAGGCAGCCACAAAGCTGTAATGAATTCCTTTTTCCTCCTCCCTATGGCCACTAATTTCTACCCCTGTACTACAGCCTGCCTTCTCTTCAGATATATTGGCACTAATGTTCATGGCCCCACACTTTAAAAAGCAAGACCTATCCATACTTCTTCTTGGGCTGTATTTTTTCTGGCTTAAGAAGTAGATCCTTTCAGTGAGGATCCAGACTGGTGGAAGGAAGAGGACATGTAGGACCATGAAGCCAGAAGAAAAGGGGAAAGACTATCAGGATTAGGACCATCCCTTTCAGAAAGCAGCAAGTTATAATATCATCATCTTTACTTTTTATCTAAATGACCCCGTGAAAATGCAGCAGGTGGAGTGTGGGGGAGACTTCCTGGCTGGCTCTATCTTTAAAAGAGAGATTGTTTAAGTATCATAAAATCAAAGCCTTGGGCTGAAATTTATTCTCAGAATGGTCCCTTGGCTTTAATAGGGCTATGTTAGTCTTAGGTATGAGACATTGTCACAACCCATCCTCCATCCCTGAAATCAAATGTCCTAGTCTGACTATATTTCAGTAGCATATTTTTTTAAATGCTCACAGACTCACTCCATTTCTATTTGCTGCTTGTGATTTTTTTTCCAGCATGATTATTAAGTGTTAGTAAAATTATTTTGATGAATAATTTTCAGACATTTCATTGCTCATGAGCTGTTTGCTGCAACTATTTGATGTTTGTTATTCAAGTTGTATGATTAGCTGTGCAAGTCATGCATAATTCTTTCTGATTCTTCCTTCGAAGATTTTTTTTTTAAAGTACATGTTGAATAATGATGTCTCTTACAAGTATTTGGAAGAATATTCTGTTGTAATAACATTTGTGAGAACATCAGGATTTATGAAAGATTACATAAATGCTCACTCTGTGTCCATCTGAGCACTCACTGACCTTTTTTTCAGTGTTTCTGCAGCTTCTAGTACATTTAGGGTTTTTTTCTTGATACCCTGTGATGGTGTATACTAGGCTCTGCCACAGCCAAAATGGTAAAAAAGAATAAGGAAAAACGGTACAGTGAACAGTTTTTTATATTAACCATAAAAATTTTTTTCTCTCTATGAAAAAATCCACAAATTGGAATTTTTAATATTTCTACTACTCTACTTTTTTTGTGGTGAGTTTGCTTGCTTAGTTTTATGAACAGTTCCTTCTCTTAATTGGAACAGCTGGATGTTGGGCCCACCACAAAGCTTTCCTAATTAAGTGTATTTTCCTGCACTATTTACTATCCTTTGATTTTCCTCCCACTAAGACTTCTGTAAAGGGAAAAAAAAGAAAAATTTAGAAATATGTTTCAACTAAGTTTCTCTTCATCCTTTATGTTTGTTTTTTTTTTTTATTTCATGCTCTCATAACTCTCAAAGGAAAAAGCACTTTTTGATACCACTAGAATTACCTCCTGAAGAAATAATAAGTAAAGGAGCTACTGGTTTCCAGTTTAACTTCAGAGCCCTTGAAATCTCCCACCAGGTATATCAACGTTACGTCTGTGGCACATTCAGTGGAGGGCTGCAAAGAGTTTGCCAAAGTTGAACGTGCAGTCCTCAGGAAACAAGGATGTGTACCTTTATTACTATTTAATGAAAGGGGAAAAGGAAGGTAAAAGGGGATCTCGTCAGTTAGTGAGGTGGGTGATTCCTCTTTATGGCTAAGAGAAACCTACCTCAAAATATACCTTTTCTGGGAACCTCATATAATCTTCACACCATAAGGTATAATGGTGCAAGAGGTACAAAAGCTCCAAGATGACTGTTAAGAAGGTGCTGGAGCGATAAAAATCAGCACATCCAACTTTAAGGCTCAATTTAACAATCCCTGTCAGATTTAGCAAGACCTAAACTGAGACCAAAGGACCTTAAATTAATATTCTGGGAGCATAAACCCATTCCGCTGCCTCTGGTAAAAGAACAGCGAGCTGCAGCCCATGACTACAGCTGACAGCTAAGCCGGCAAATGCCTCAGTCACAGCAACTAAATTTGACAGGGATCGTCAGTCAGAGTCTTTAGCAAGTCCACTTTCCCCCTCTCCAGAGAGGAGCTCCTGCCATCCCCCTACTTGCAGCACTCTGAACCTCTATCACATCACCTCCACCATCTGAACTACTGGAGACTTCTAGGCAATTTTTTTCTTTCCCTTGTTTCCCACTTCTGTCAAACCACCACTGCTTCTGTTTTACATTTGCAAGGACTTAAAAAAGTAGATAGTCCTACAGGGGAGCAAGAAAAGTTCTTACTTTTTTTTTTTTCCTTTTCCCCTTGATGGAAACGTTGTCACAAAGATTAGCGGAGCCCAAGAGATTAAAAAAAAAGATTAAAGCTTCCAACTGCTGGCTTAATTTTTAAGTGATAAACTCTCCTGACTCTCACTAATTCAATCCTGTTGATTTGGACAAAAACTTAAGTAAAATCTGTCTAAAGCTGTACTCTCACCTTTGATTTGTGACAGAACAAACCTGTAGATCTCCCATGAATACGTATCTTTTGTGAAAGCGGCTCCAAAAGAACAAGACTTTTGAAGTCCAATGGATTATGGTTTTGGTTTTATGTTTTTAGGTTTCCCCCCTGTCATTTTCTGGTTGTTAGTTTGTGCAGAGACGAGGCAGTGGATTTGCTTCTCCATGAGGCCCTGTTCCACTTCAAGCTTTGAGAAGATCTTTCTTGGCTTTGCCTTGTCCAAATTCAGCAAAATACCTGAAAAGGAAATTATTAAAAATCAAGGCCTGCTGTTGTTTGGGTTTGGGTGGGGTTTTTTGTTTCAGCTGGGGACCAGGAGCATTACACCGCTAATTTCAGTGACCTCCCAAGCACAGACCAGTTAACCGACCATTAACACTAGGGTTGCAAATAAAAAGAATAATTTAGCTCAAACACTGACTCCATCTTCCTGCCCAATTTTTTTATGTCACCATTTCTATTACATATTCTGATAGTTTTTAAAGACTGGCTTTGTTGATAGCACTTGCAAACGCCCAAATTATGAGCCACCACATTACCACAACCATTGAAATGCCCCGTCCGATTAGCAGTATAAATTCGGGGACATCAGGGAGATCTCCTTAGTAAGCTTTGAATCAAGACTATAACTTCCAGCTGCAACAGGCTAATAAAGTGCATTTTCATTGCTCTGCTACTGGTTCCACACCTACTTCTATTGAGCTGATCTTAGGTACTTTGAGCTCTGCAATGTTTATCCCAGGCAGCCAGCACGGATTTATGCTGGACCTCCATACGCGATGTATAAAACTCTGCTGAAAGCACTGCAGAAAAGTCACCTACTGAGTGGAACACGAACTGGAAGAACCGTGTTCTCCAGTTAGAGTAAGGATAATATATTAAATAGTGACAAGTTGCACGCGTAGTAGATCTCGGTGTACTTTTTGCAACACACAGAGGCTGAGCACATTGAGGTGAGCACATTGACACACACAAAAGTTGAACAGCCTTAAAAGTCTAGAGCAAAGGCAGTGCTAGAGAAGGAAAAGAAAACTCTCTGAAAATCAAGATCTGACTGGAGTTAAACTTAAAACAGATGAAGAACACTTCAGCATGAAGTGCGGCTTTGACAGCAAGTCTGCTGTACAGGGAAGAAAAACAGAAAACTGTTTCTCTGTGTTGAGCAGAGTAGGAGTTAAAATGATGAATAATCCTAATGAATAACCCCTGGAGGGGGGCTGTACGGTAGTAAACCAGATTTGTGTAATCAGTTCTCATTTAAGTTCTGCTGCTAGTTTAAAGAAATTGAATGAATTACTGAGATTCTTAATGAGACAAGCCTGTTTTTCTTGAGATAATTGATATAGTAGCTCACAGTAAATAATAGTGACTTTAAATATTGCCAGTGCTAAATGCCATAAAGTTTAAAGTGTTTTCATCAGTCAGGAAAGAAGGGAGCTAGGGAGGGCAGACCTCTTCTTCTATGTATAAACAAACATAAGAATTGATTGAATTTAGAACATTTGTTTTTGTAAAATAAAAAAAAAAGTACTAGCTAAAAATATTCTCCCCTGAAAGTTCTGTAGATCCTACAGAATAAATGTTGTAAACAAACTTTGTTCCATGACTTTGAAGTCCTCCTAACCAGTTTTCCCCAACTTATAAAAATTAGACTATTTATAAAAGTGCATAAATTGTAATTTAAGTAAAAAGCCTTGAAATTTTTATCAAAAGCATTCAAATTAGTCTCTCCCCAGGTCAGCTAATGAGTTGTCATGAGCTGGCCTCTTACTGTAGTGCACCTCCTGCAGACTAAGACAGTGAACCATGTTTTCATCAAAGGAAATGCTCATTAGTAGAGCTTTCAGAAACTGATTTGATTATAGTTTCACTTGTTAAAGTGAAATATTTTCAGCTCATTAGGATGATTACGATTCAAGGTCATCTTTTGAAGCTAGTCCTGTCAATATAAGATAAATGGGGCCTCATCTTTTTCCCTTCTTTACGTCTGTGCTTTTTAAACTCTTCTGTGCAAAAGTTCCATAGCCATAATTAATTTTTAGTTCTTCTTTTACAAAGCTGCCTAAAAAAAAAAAAAAAAAAAAAAAAAGAACAAATATTTTGGCTACCAAAATGGCATTGAAGAACTATTAAGAGGAGGAGGTGGCTATGTTGTTTTAGAGAAATCAGAGAAAATCCTTGAAAAGTTCAGCTTTTGAAATCCAGCTATATTCTCCTTGACCTCTTCGAAAGTTTCTAAAAGGTACTTTGTACATATTTTTGCATGTATCTTTTAATCTCAAAAGTGTAGCATGAAACTGAAAAACCACCCAAGAAGTACTGGTGGCTTATTAGAGATCTTTTCTTTTATGGCACATGATAAATTTAACACCTTTTAAAGTTTTTTTTTTGGTCTTCCCCTTTATATTCACCACTTAATCTCTAAGTGGTTAAAGAGCTATTTAAATATAAAGGGAAATACTACTAACTTCTATCCACATACTGAGGAATATTACATTTACACAGGGCTTGCAACTGAAACCTGATTGGTCAGATATTGCTTCATACATCAGCTTGCAAGATGAGGTTAGGAGGCCAGTTTTTGTGCCAAATATATCAGACTTGAAAGCTGTATATTAAAATGGAAAATCAGGCCAAAAAAAAAGTTAAAAAAAGGCAGATTTGGTCTCTCCAGTACTAGGGAAGTGAGTTTAAAAGCGACATAGATTTCAGTTCCCCACGGTGACTCTGCAAGTGGCCCACCAGTCTGGTTTATTGGTACAGAGTGGGGTATGTTTATGCGAGTGCTGGGGATAGAGGCTGGGGAGGAGTAAGAAGTGAATTAATAGACTTCCAGATTAACTGTCAAATGATAAATGATTAATCATTTTGTCAACAAATTATCCACAATGAAGCCTTGCCTTTACACCAAAGCAGTACCAATTATACCAGTGTAATTGCATCAGGGCAACCTCCCGAGCCGGAGCACGGTAATAGAACTATTTATCCAATATGGTTTGCTCCCAAAAGGGGAATACTCTTATGCAGCATCTTTATACTAGTATAGAGCTGCATTCATTCTTAGACTTAAATTATCAGCCTTCTGATTAAAAGAAATAAATAAACTCCCCTGTAAATGAATTATATATGTGAACACAGGATATTCTTTCTATTCACCCTCCTAAGATACCTTTTAGGAAGGGCAATTATAAAAGCTGGTTGCAAAATCAAAAAATTCCTTACACTTCTTGTTTGATACATGCCTTTCTCACTGTGGGTCCAGCTCTGAGGAGTTTCTGCGTTGTGGTGCTGTAACAAGTAGTTATACAATTATTGAACTAATGAAGCTTAACATCCTAAAAATGTATGTCTTCGGGTTGAGTTCTCAAGCTGAGCCTCTATTGATATCACGGACCTGCCTAATCTAACAGATCAATAGATCTTTTTTGTTTGGTTTGTTTTTTGGGTGTGTGTGGTTTTGGGTTTTTTTTTGTTTTGTTTTTTTTTAATGGGGACATTGACAAGCAGGCAGAGTTGCAATGTAATACCAGCTCCCTGGTAAGATGGTTCATTCTACCTGGAGGCTTATCTGCACTGTAGCTCTAGCTATTTTCACAATCGATTAAGTTGATCTGGGTTCTGTTGTTAACATTTGCTTGTCCTGTGACTTCTGATAAATCACTTCATGCTTCTGTGTTTCAGTTTTTTTTAATCATTACTATTATTTCAAGCGAAACAAAACAGAAAAAGAATCAAAACTTATGGTGAGTTTTGTATTGGCATTAGCCATATATGCTGAGGTATCCAAGCACACCTACTTTTCTGGGTTCCATGGATAGTGACTGGAGAAAGGTAGTCACTTTCAAAAATAATTATCAGTTCTGAAGAGAGTTATAGTGGGCAGGACAAATTACCTTTGGGATATATCTGCCTGGGGCTTTCTAAATTAGAAGTTTATTTAGCAGTTCTGGTCTTAAATCTGCTAGCTTGTGCGCAATCAAAGCACTTTTCCAGGAAAGGCTGATGGTTTTAACCTGAGGTCTCCAAGAAAGTGAAGAATTTATTGTTTCCTTTAGCAATTTGTCCCAGTATTGAGCAAATGACATTATTTCAGTTCTATGCCTTTGTTTGCTTGACTAACTTCCAGCTGCTGCTTTATGTTTCACTTTTCTCTTTTGAGTTACATGAACTTGAAATCATTGACAACACAGGACCCCAGGATAATTCTTTTCCAGAGTTTTTCTACCTTCGGTACCCTGAGAGTCATTCTACCTTCGGTACCCTGAGAGTCATTTAAGACATTTAAACTGCTTTCAGAAATTTTAAATGGTTTGTTTATGCACTTCACCAAGGCTTCTTCCAAGAAGAAGCCACCAGAGAAACAACACCAAAATCTACCTATTTCTCCTGCCTCCTCCCTGTGTTCCTAAAGAGAAGGGCGGAACCTGGACTGCTTAGAGGGACGGCACCAAACTTTTCTTTGCAACATCCAAACTCTACCTTAGTAGCATAAAGTGTAACAAAAGGCAACAGCCCCACATTGCAGCTTGGGAGCTTCAAACTGGACATTATCTTCATCAGGACAATGTCACACCAACTTGGGTACCGAGGGAGCTATGAAATCTTGCTTCATGGAACTTTTCAAGGCTTAACTAGAGAAAACCATAGCTGACCTGATCTAGTGTTGGTAACAGTCCTGCTTCAGGTGGGAGGTTGGCCTGGATGACCTCCAGAGAGATCCCTTTCAACCAGCATTTCTGTAACTGTGAATGTCCCCACTGTAACTGAGAGGATGGTATCAGTGAAGGGCGTACAGAAACAGAAATAAGCAAGTTTCAAGCTGATTATCTGAGTGTCAAGGGGAATAGAGCAGCAGCTGTATGGACTCTGGTATGGCCATGAAAGTGCCGAGAGCTCTGGGCAGGTATAGCAATTTTGCGTTGAAGGCTGTTAAACTGCAATTTCTTTGCTATTGGACTTTCGATCTTCAAGATCTCAACTCAAGTGGAAGCCACAGCCCCAGCTGAGACACAGGTCCTCTCCAGAAGTAACAGAATAGTGACAGAAAGATCCAGAGATGTTCTGACCTGCTGTTATTTTCCTCATCCTCAGTACAAGGGTCTGTCTGTATGCATCAGTTAACTTGCAAAGCAGCTCCTGTGTCGTTCTGGGCAGATTCATTTTTCCTTCTGAATAAAAAATTAAAAAAATGGATCGGGAAGAGGACAGGGATTCAAGCTAGATAAACCTACTCCCATATTCTTTCAGAGCAGGAAGAAGGTGTACACAGAAAGCTGAATTAAATTAAGCCATTTCAGTAAGTAAGCAGTTTGTCCAAAGTTTTGAAAATATTTCAAAACAATGAAGGAATTCAGACTTTTGGGAGATAGACAAATAACTTATTGCAGTGAGTAAAATGAGGTATATAGAGATGAATGAAGCATTTGTACTTTATTCCACAGGGTGTGTCAGAGCCATGAACAGAACCAGAACTCATCTGCTTTGCCTAATTTGCCACACAATGGGCTTTAATCTTTATTCAAAAGGGCAATAGGGAAAGAATTCTTATATTTATGATGACAGCAAAATTCCTTCATGTGGAATTATAAAATCATCAGGAAGGAAGTTGTTCTGATTTCTTTAACCAGACTAGTCGAAAGTTGCCAGCCTCCATAAAGTTGTTCCTTTATTTTAAGAGTCTGTGTGAAACTCTGTTTGTGTGGAACCCTGCAGGCTAACTCCAGGGGAATTTGGTTCATACCTGTCAAAGACCAAACAATAACAATGATGTGCTAATATGGTGATGCTGGTTTCCAAACATAGCATTCAGAGGAAACCAAAGCTGGAATAAATATTCCTATAATGTTTCAAGCAGTACTGATGTGATCTACCAAGTAATCTACCAAGAAACACTTTTACTTACAGTAAAAATAGGAAAACTATAGTTGTAAATATAGAAACAATTAATTGATAACTTAGTTTCAGCAGCAGCAGAAATTTGAAAGATGAAGAACAGCTCAAGAAAATGAAGGAAAGAAAATAAATTGTAGCACTGCAGATGCAAGGTAGTGATTAAAAATCAGGATCTAATGGGAAATAAAACAAACAAAAAAAACCCCGCAGGGAAACCACAAAACCAGGCTTTATAATCATCAGTGGCCACTAGAACTTACTAGTCTTATGGTCTTACTAGTTTTACAGTGTTACTACTGGCTAAATCATATGGTCTTGCTTTCATTTATTTACTGACTAAAAGGTTCCTTAAAGAAGATTAGTAGAGAAGCCATTTAAGATGCAGTTCATATCACAAGATATATCTAAATGTGTTCAGTGTTAACTTTCTCCAAGGGTGTGCCTGAGTTTTTTTATATTTGCAGAAGCAAACCATGCTGATGAGAAAGTTTTCTGGACGTTCTCTTCAAGATGGGCATGTCTATTTTTGCCAGGACTTAGGCTACCTAGTTTTCAACATCTGTATCATAATTTCTTGTGTATAATTAATGTTCCATTTCTCCCTTTTTCTAAGCCTCTTAGATGTATCAGAGAGAGAGACTGCCTTAAAATATGTTTGCAAAGTGCCTAAGCCCTGTCTTCAAAATAATCAGATACCAACAGGTCACTCTGGTTCAGGGCTCTTCATGACCTTCCAGAATAAGCCCCCTTCCTTATTTATCCAGAAACACTGTGGGTTTCACTGTACTTAACTATAACCATCTAAGAGTTCACCTCTGATCTGAGCCTGCCATCGAGTCTCACCCTCTGGTTAATGGAGAAAGATTCAAATCATCTCACCTTGGAAAGTCGTTTTGGGGAAGTGTTGCGAACACCCGTCTGGAGATGTTTGCTTCATGGAAAACTGAGGGAGCCTGACAACTCTTTCAGAGTAGACTTTAACCACCTAAAAGACAAAAGTTGAATGAAACGAATCCCTTGATGAAAAAGGCTGAAGCAAAAGCTGTCTGAAAACCACACCATGCAGAAGTGAAGTAAGAGAAAGGCAATAGATATTATTTTGCCAGCATGGGAAAGAGGAGCTGTGGAGGGATCATTTGTTTTGATTGAAGGCAGAGCATTTTCCTACCTTCTCAGTCACAGGGGGGGAATTCCGAGCCTCCTGAGCTCACCAAAATTTGCCTGAAACCAGTTTTAGCTCTGAGGAATTTGGCGTATATCACATGATACTTCAGGATATGGGGACCTGCCCCAACCTGAGAGAGTACTTCAAACACCTTGAAGAGCTTTAACCACTCTAGGAGTTTTCCCCAAATGCCCGATTTTCCTCAGACTAGCATTTCAGCCTAGGCGTCATCAATGCGGGGCTCTGAACTTTGGAGTTTGCTTCCCCCACTTGGCCCAAACTAGCTTTTCATCTATCAACTTGCAGGGCACTGCATGAAGCTCATCTATGTTCTCAGGTTTTTGCCTGAGGGGCTGGTGATAGGGAACATGTCTATCTTATCCTAAGAGAGTCTATTTAAGGCAGACATTAGTCAGCATGTTTGCATTTTGTATTTAAATTATGTAAATGTGTTCAGAGACTGATGGGGACCTATCTGAAAAACCTAAAACTGAGTAAATAAAAATAAAGAAAGCGTAGTGGCGTGAAAATGGAAAACCCAAATGAAAATGACTTTTCAGGGGCTTTACACATGGACAAGAAGACAAAACCACAAACCCAACAAGTTGGGGCAGGACAAAGGTCACAAATGGATCCTAGGCAGGATTAAAAGAGAGATTTCTTTTCTCATCTGTTTCCTGGTTTACTCATCCTGGAGCCTAAGGCACCCAGGAGTACAACAACCACAGGGAACATCCTCCCTCTAGGAAGCAGCAAGAGGAGTAAATGCTTTAACTGGTACCAAGGGCTTTTATATGCCTCGCTTCTCAGCAGAGATTTTTAGACATTGTTTTGTCTCCAGATTAGGAAACCATGAGGACGTGTGTCATGGACCACAGCGTTGGAGATGCAGTGGTAGCAAGGTAGCGTGGCTGAGTTCAAGTTCCAGGGAAGTTTGGGATGCTTCTCCCAATGTTGGCTTTTCGTCTTATTTCACCTGCCTGTGGCCAAATACTGACTAATGTGTAAATCCTGGTATACATGAAGGAAAATGTGATGGTTGGAATGACCCTTATTTCCAAGAGGAGTCATTTGCCTCAAGCTCCTAACATCAGATAATAATTTTTGAATGTGAGATGATCCAAGAACACTTGAAAGTGATACTTGGGGCTAAAATAAAGGGGTTTGATTATTTCCTCCTCTCTCAAGTGTTAAATAACTTTTTGACAGAACTAAAGCTACATCTGAAGATTCTCATTTGATCAAAATTTCCACAGAGAAATTCTAAGCCAGAAAATAGTTGGGGTTTGGCAGCTAAAATTGGAAATTTTTTCAGTCAAGAAAATACAAACCAAAATCCTTTGTTTAGTTTTTTGGTTGGTTTGGTTTTGTATTTGGTTTTTTTAAAAGACTATTAGAATGAAAAATCTTACTGAAAAAAATCATCACAGGAAAAGTGAATTGGATCCTAACTAGCTAGCAGATTCATTTTGCAATGACTATTTCTTCAGATTTTTTGCCAAAACTTTTCAGATGTCTAATTGCTAGGTATATTTTTGAAGCTCTTTATTATCCATTATTCTCTACTTCTATGTATTTCTTCATTTCAGACAGAAATTTAAAAAAAAAAAACAAAACCCAAAACTGTCCTGGTGACTCATGACTTACAACAGGAACATTGGAGAATCCAAAGAGTTCATGAAGAAGCCAAATTTTGCTTTCTTAATTCATGATAACTGTACTAAATGCATTTGGTCAATCTGCAAACGTGACAGCATGCAAAAATAAACTAATTTATTTAATGGGATAAAAACGGAAAATAAGTTCAAGTCACAATTTGTATCATATTACATTTTGCAATCTGTAAATCCCACATTAGACAGCAGATTGAGACAACCTGGTATCTTTTAGTTTTGAGGTTCGTGGTTCATAATCATGAAAAGCTAGACTCTAGTGAGCGGGTTTTTTTCTGCTTTTAATATTGCTCTGTCAGTATAATTATTTGTATATATTTGCATAAGAATATCCCAGGATCTGCTTGCGTTAGCTCATTAATTATATACACTATATGCCTAGCAGAACTACTCAACAACTGAATCAGTCCCATGAGTAACCTTGCACCTAACTTCTCCCTCTCCAAGCAACTCCTATGAAGTACAGACAGTGAACAATACTTGTCAAAATAAAACTAATCAGGCAATGAAATCTATTACTGACTTTACCGTTTTACAGTGTTCATCAGATTTACTACCTGAATATCAGGATAAGACACAAAAGTGTCTGTGTTTTACGACTGGGGTGTAAACAATCAGGTGTAATGGGACTGAAGCTAAGAAAGAGAAAGTTTGGAAGTAAGCCGCCGATTTTTGCAGCTAGCAGGATTCTCAGTCCACATCATTGCACCTAGGACCGCTTCAAACCCAGCAGTTCTACAGTAAGGCTGATGTGCTTTTACTGTTGTAAGAGCTGAACAAGAGAAGAGAAATGCAGAACTGGGTCCCGAATGTCAGTGAAACAGAGGAAGTGTCATCAGAAGGATCACAGGGAATTTGTGGGGGTATTACCTCAAACTCAACATTATTTTTTGCATGGGAATGTGAGTATGTTCTGATAATTGAGAAAGTTCAAAAGATGGGATTAGATTTTCAAGGAAACTGTCCCATCATATTATTAACTTTGACAAAAGCCAAGAGTTATACAGTTTGCATGCTTTAAACCTCAAATATTATGGTATCCGGCTGCCATAAAGTTACTGTGTTACAGAACAGGTCTCTGGATTTTGGGGTCATTAAGAAGGGAAGGTTGGTTTTTTCCATGTATTACCCCTTCATGCCCTTTTTAAGAGCGCATCTGAGGACTGGCAGAAAATGCTTTTGTGTTTTGGGGGTTTTTTTGCTTGTGTTCAAGTGAGATAAAAACCCCAAATCTCATAAATGTTCATCTACTAAACCTTTTAATTAAAAATAAATTTCAGTCATTTGAAATATTTCATTTAATTAATTTGAAATGAAAAAGAAAAATTATCATTGAAGATTCCTGTATTAGTGCTTTCCAACAAAAAGTCATTTTCAAATAAAGGTTCTGATAATATAAAAATGTTTCTACATTTTCAAGTCTTCTTTTTAAAATTTTTTAAAATGGAAAAATCATTAAATCTGCTTTCCCCAGCAATACTATTTTTCATTATACTAGTTAGGATTTCCCCACAAAGCATCATAACATTTGCTATCAATGTTATTTCTTGTGCAGTGGAAGAATTATGCATAGTTACTATCTCAAAAAATGACAGCTGAGGTTTTAAAGTTGCTTTTGTTGCCAGCAGCCAGGGCTTTAGAAGAAGAGTCTTACTGATGTGGGAGCCTGCTCCTTTGAAAAAAGGAGGTTTGCTTCAGACAACTATCTGAAAGTCAAAATTAGTATTAGTTGTCCAGAGTGGAAGTAAACTATATTTACCTAACATTTTTTCCTGGTTTCAGCAATCTGTCTGGAAAATCCTTAACTTAATTTGACACAATTAGTGTGAATTAATTTAAAATCATGCTTTGGAGTGGGTGGGGCAGAGGGGTTAGCAGGAATTCTTGGAGCATGAAATTCTTAAATACCAAAACCTAGGGTAGGTATATTGTAATTATAATGTGTCTGATATAATTTATGACATTTTTTTTTCTCTTGCTATAATCTCAAATATCACAATGCTTGCTTTTCATATTCCCTAAGTAACTTTTTCATCATTTTTGCTTTGAGTCCCAGATAATATAAAAAAGTGAGAGTAGAAAATAGAGAAGCAAAAGAACTTAAGAAATATTTCTTTCAAATCTAACCCATTTTCAGAAAGAGAAAGGTGAAAAAATGTTCCATTTCTTACTGTGCCATCATTCTGTTTTAATATTTTTTAATATCAAAATGCTTAGATGCTTTTATGTCAAGAGAATATTTTTATTGACTCTTCTTTTTGTTGTGCTGTTTTCCTACTTCACCCCACATAAAGAATTTACTGCTGCTGTCTTTTTGGGAGAAGCCAAGAACAGGAAGAATGTGTGGGAACAGGAATGTCAGACTAACATATAGACAAGTTTTTTTGCCTGGGGGTAAAAAAAAAAAAAGGCTGAAAAACACTTGAAGAAAAATGTGACATTTCTAAAAATCTTGAGTGGCAAGAGGATGAAGAAATGGTTGTTCCTTGTCTCTCCCAACACAAGGGGGCATCGAATGTAATTGTTAGGTAGCATGGTCAAAACAAAGAAGAAAGGTATTTATTTACACAATCCATAGTTAGGCTGTGCAGCTTTTTGCCACAGGATACCGCAGACGTTAAAAGTGTCTATGTGCTCCAAACCAACTACGCAGGTTGAATTTGGAAAAAAATTAGGAAAAAACCCTCAAGGACAAGAATACAAAGATCCCATCAGTTTGTTGTAACTGGTTCAGGGCAGGGATTTGAACTGTGACTGTTTGTGGATGGTTATCAGCTTTCCCTGATATTCAAGGGGAAAAAGAGGATCATCTTTTTCCACCCATGATTTTAGAAAACTGACAGTGGCTCTTGAATTTCTTTTTGCTTTTATCTTTGATCTTCAGCAGGAGCTTTGATCTACACTTTTTACCTTTTGATGTCACTGGTGTAAGGAGAAAAGAAAAAAAAAGGCAAGATATTCAGTATGTACAAATGGGCGTATCTCCTAAAAGGAGTTACAGATTGGTTTGTACAACTAAGAATCTAGGTCAACATACAGAAATTTAGTTGAAAAGGGTGGAATTCAACTCCCTTAATTTTATCTTTTTATGAGAAATTAGATGTCTGCAACAAACGTTTTTTAGTTGAACTAGTTACTGATTTATATTAGATGTCTATTTCAGAAGAAGATGAATCACAGACTGATTCTAAAGAGGAGTTCAGGATTTATATTTGGCAGAATTAATTCCCTTTAAGAGGACACAAAGTAGGATTTATAACCTTGAACTTTCATCAAATGTACATAATAGTTGCTCAGTCTTTCTGTTTCCCCTTTCTCCTTAAGTGTTCATTCTTTAATAAAGATTGCAAAGAATATCCTTTGTTTATCAAAATGAGTAGAGATAATTTGTTACCATAGTGCTACAGGATTCATAACTTAAAAAAAATAATCCTCCACACATAAAAAAAAATAGTGGAAAATAAGTGTTCTATAGAACAATGTAAAATTTCAATTCTGAGACTGAGAAAGAAGGAGAAAACAAACTGGATTGTATATTTTGTTACAGACTTGTAATTCAGCTGAGCTGAGTCAACAGATTGAATCTGGTTTTTGCTTATTGCCATTAACTGGAGCTGCAAAGGAGCTTTTTATGATGTGTTTTCACCAAAGCCACATGGAATGTACTTTTTCCCTGAAAGCTGTCACAACCTGAGACTAACAGGAAGAAAACAGACTTTTTTTTTCCCAAAACTTATCTTAGAAATATAACCTATCCTAAAAAAATTGTCCTATATCCTTGAGTGGTAACAAATCAACCTGTGCTCTTAGGTACTGCATAGACCTCCAAGAATCCTCATATCATTTGTGAAAAGTAACTAGAAAAAATGGGACTTTTTTCAACAAGCAGAACCTCAGTATTCAAAAGCAGTGTAAAAAAATGTAGGTGCCTGCAAATAGAGAGATAGATCATCACAACTACAACATCATTACAGTGTTGGGTCCTGCCTGTGAGTTTTGGCTGAATCCTTTGCTAGGTGTTGGAGGAAGTGAAATGCCACACTTGTTGACTTACCTTGATTGTATCTTCTGTTTGAGTTGAACCAAAGGGCTGGTAAACACAGATTAATTTGATTCCAGATGGCTCCACTACTGTAATACAAACTACAAAGGGTTTGGGACTGCACTAGATGTTACCTAAGACAATCGGGCCAGGTTTATACCAGCATGCTGAGTGCTCTTGTGGCTTCTTCCCTGAGGCCAGTTGTAATATTCTGGCCACACTATTGAACTCTTACTCTCCAAAACAGGTGGACACATCCTAAATGCTTGTTGGAACTGATCACTGCCCGAGCTAATTCCTGAACAGTGCCTACAAATTGGCTGGGGGAGAAGTAGTTAGATTGAGGCAAAAATGTGCCAGAGATTTTCTAGTAATGTAGGGGTGCAGACAATCCCATTTCAGTGTGGATGCTATCTGGCACAACTTAATTGACACAACAAGAAGAATGTTTGTGTGCTGAAATTGTTTCACGATTGGATTTTGCTGTATGCTTTCAGCATGATTACATTGAACCTTCAAGAAGACGCTGCATACGGGAGTGTATGGTGACATAAAATATGACTAAATTACATGTATTGGACTTGAAAATTACTGTATTGAGGTGTCAGGCCTCTTCCTGCATAATTTATATGCAGCTAATACAAATAGTCACATCAAATTTCCTACCAAACTCAGCAGGGAAAAAATAAAGGAAGAAAGAAACCACCACCACCAAAAGCCTAACACTGTTGTGATTTTTTGTAAAATACTCCTGAGTGAAAAAAGGTTCTTTGCTTTATGGGGCAACTGTTTATAATGCCAACTTGGAGACATATTACAAATTCAGACATTCAGGGGGCTTTTCTAATCCTCGACTGCAGTTTGTCAGTGCTTCAGGAATATTCCCTTGCTCCAATTGTTCATCCTCAGCAGGAGCTGGATTAGTAACATCAGAGTCTGCAGATGCGTATTGTTTCCCATTAGTCTCAGCTTGAGCCTGGTGTTATGTCCTTTTCATCAGGAACCTCCAACTCTAAGTCAGTGAACCAGGACTAATGATCCCAGCCTTCCTGGGAGACATCAGAGTCTGTGTACGTAATGTCCAGAGCTTTCACTTCTGCTGCTGTTAGCCATTTAATGTGCTTCTTAAGCCTCAGACCACTTACTCCCATTGCATAAGCTACAGCCTCTTCATAATGTTTCCAAGAAAATACACACTTGAATATCATTTTCGCTCCATGCCTTTGAATTTCTTTTATATGGACAGAAGTATGCTGAGCTTTTATTACTGCTCTCTCTCTTCTATTTGACAGCCTTTGTAAGTGAAATGGAGGCTG
>JANZLQ010000017.1:24995372-25026506 GCA_026212715.1 Elanus axillaris | reverse complement strand
AGGGGGTGGCAAGGGGGGTGGGGGTGGGCAGAGAAAAAAGAATCACTTTGCAGACACTTAAATGTTGATGGTCAACATTTGCAATATTACTGGCAGACTACGTGCAAGTAAGAATTATTTACAAATCATTATTTGGCAGAAATAGGGGACAAAAATGCCAGCATTCACATAGATGAATAATATCTGAGGAGGATTATTCAGCCAAGTCTACTCAACAGTATCAGATGCAGAAGTGCTTTGTAAAGGTTACTTCTGTCCTTTTTCTCTCTCTGTTTTCTTGCTAACCCTGTTGGCCTTTCATAGATATCAAATTCGTGTTTCCATCTCAACACAGCGAATAAAGAGCTCCCTTTAGAAACAGACTTTTTTTGATAGAGCTGGGGATATTTCTGTAATGGAACCAGCAACATGAACCTTCTGCTCTGGACTTTAATATGAACATATAAGACTTCCCCTGGCTGCCCTCCTTTTATAACCAGCTGCCTAAAAAATATTTTTTATGCTTTGTGATACTAGGTGCATTTTTTAATGAGGTTTTAAAGAATTTCCTCCAAAGTTCCTCTGAAGCCTGCACACCATAATATTTCAGTGAAGTCTGTTTCTTGATTTGCCAGTTTGTTTACAAGGTTTGTAAGACAATGTTGGAGCAGGAGAATTTCACTTTAATTGGCATTGCTCCTAGCTATTCAAGCAATGTGCTGAACTGTCTATCATCAAGCCTGGGCAGCCAGAACCTTTTTTTACCACCAATTTGATATTATCTAGAGTCAAATACTCACAGCCCAGATAGTGATGTTTGTGCTGTATCAAGGGCTTCAGAAATCATTGTGTGTAAGTACCCCAGGTATGTTTCTTATTCTAAACATTTTGGTTCAATAGAGACCATCAATATGACAAAAAAAAAATAATCCTTTGGCTAGTTAAGATCATCACTTCTGGCATTTATTGCTATTGTTAGCTGTGTTGTGGTATGACCTGGAGGTCTAAATAAGGATCAAGATTTTCTTTTTAATTGAGTGCTATCAAATTCCCCAAAAGGAAACTGACTTCCTGCTCTGCAAAGACTGAGATGAAAGAGGAGTTAGATATGGACAACTGGATGGCCAAAAAAATTGCTCGGATGGTTGGACTCAGAGAGTAGTGGTTAATGGGTCATACTCAACCTGGAGGCCAGTGGCAAGTGGGTAACTCAGGATCTCTCCTGGGACTTGTCCTGTTTAATTTCTTTACTGATGACCTGAAGGAGGAGATGGAGTGCACTCTCAGTAAGTTGTCAGGTGACACCAAACTGATGGGACCAGTTGATACAGTCCAAGGCTGAGTTACCACCAAAGGGATTCATAGAGGGTGGAGAAATGTGCTAACAGGAACCTGATGAAATTCAACAAGGACAAATGCCCTGCATATAGGAAGGAAGAGCCATTTGCAGTGATACAGGCTGGGGACTGACTGCTTAGGGAGCGGCTCTGCAGCCAACGTCCTTGGTCACCAGTCAACAGTGAACTCTGGCAGCAACAAGGGCCAACAGCATCCTGGGCTGTATGGACAGGAGCAGAGCCAGCAGACCGATGGAAGGGATTGTCCCCCTTTACTCTGCACTCAGCTTAAGTCTGGACTACTGCATCCAGTTTTGGGCCCCCAATACATAAAAGACTGATCAACTAGAGTAAGTTCAGTGGAGGGTCACCAAGGTGTTCAGGGGCTGGAGTACTTGCTTGGCACAGGAAGGCGGTGGCATTGTCCAACCTAGAGAAGTGTTTGTTTGGGGAGACCCGCGATCAGCCACTAGTACCTACGAGAAGGTTATCAAGAAGATGTAACCAGGCTCTTCACATTGGTGCATGGTGAAAGGATGAGAGGCAATGGGTGTAACCTGAAACAAGAGAGATTCCAACCGGAATAATGAAAGGTAATTTCCCCACAAGAGTCAGGTATTGGAGAAGCTCATTCTGAGAGGTTGTGCAGTCTTCATACTTGGAGGTTTTTTAAAACACAGCTGAACACAGTAACCTGGTCTGACCCCCAAGCTGACCCTGTTTTGAGCAGCTGGTTGGACTAGAGACCTCCTGATGTGAGTTCCAAGCTGAATTACCCTATGATCTTGTGATCTTGTGATTCTAGCCTGGAAGGAGGAAGAGAGCTTGACTTGGGATTTGTAGGCCATTGTTCTCATCTAAAACCCAAGGAACTCAATAGATAAGATTCCTCTTAAATTTTAGTATGTTTTGGATTACACTTTGTGTGAGAATGTGTGGATTCTGTTTTGATCTGGTATCTCAAGGTGATGGCTCAGCAGATGAAAGGAGTCTTTTTGCTGTAAGGATGGAAAATCATATAGGTGTTAGGATGAAAAGGTAGTGCCTGCAAAGGGAAAATACTGCTGTACTGATAGGTATCTTAAGAAGTTATTTTAAAATTTACCACTCCCTCTGTTTCTGAAAGGTGTTTGACAGCAAATACATATCCAAAATATTCCTTCCCCTCCAAAAAAAAAGCAGATTTAAATAATTTTTTATTTTCTCTCTAATTACATGGTCAGAGATATACTTTCTATTTTGTATCCAGGCTGCTAAGCTTTGACACTGAGACTTTTATCTAGTATTTCAGAAGATACTGTATTCACCAGGCTGCCAAGCTGAGGGTCAGGTCTTGCCTTTGCTTGAGTCTCACTATCTGTCATGGATGAGTAATTTAGATAGCTTAAAGAATTACCATCAAAGGTATTGGCAAAAGTGATTTTAATATGGTGTTGTAAAAGTGTGACTTAATAAAGTTCTATTGCAAGGTTCACTCTATTACTTACTACATGGAAGAAACATACAAAGGAAAATCAAGTTAGAATTGACTTAGAATGATTTGCACAGAGACCAGAGATGCAAAAGAGTAGGGGAGACCCTCCTGTTGAGTCACAAGGTTCACAGTGGACGACCATGCTTTCTAAACTCCTGGTGGAGCTTAGGTGTAGCTAGCTCCAATTTTAGTCTCAGACTTGGACAACGGTTTATGTCTAATGGAAATATGCATGGATTTCATTAGTATTGATTCAGCATGTTATCAGTCACTTACCAAGGATCTGTTGCAGGTAAGGGGTGTCTCCACCTTGGGCAAGGAAGAATCTCTTAGTCCCAGATAAGGAATCTCAAACCTTGAGAGGCGTCCCTGCTCAAGGGGAGAATCACCCGGCATGTGGTCCAGTTGGAATTTAGAGAGAAGTCTAATTGGGCTCATCCAAAGATCTGCTGTTGGTAAAAGGTCTCTGCCTTGAGGAGCAACCTTGAGAGGTGTCCGAGCTCAAGAGGAGATCCCCTCCGTGCAGCCATGCTGCCTAGCAGGGAAAGCTTAAAGAAGACCCACTTAGGCTGTCATATTTATGGGGTAAAGGGGTTGGCTCATAGTCATATTGCATACAGTGGGAAAGGTATGCATGAGAATCCTTGTACCCACAACTTTCTTTGTTCCTTGATAAGTGAGTGTTGGAAAAACCACGCGTAACGCATGCGTTAATCCCATGACTGGTGTTCCAAGCTCATATACATCAGTGCCCACTGGGCCACTCTATGCCTTTGTGGGTTTTCTAGAGTTCTTGGCCCGGCTACGGCTTAGGCCTTTACCGCCTTTGGAGCCTGTACCAAACTATTGCGAGTTTGGTTGAGGGGGTCAGTGTATCCGTCATGCTATCAACCTATAGAATTTAAGGAGGGAATTGGAAAGTGTATTTTTTCCTGAACAGTTTTGAGACTTTACTTGAAAATTTTATCATCATCCACACACCTTCATTAAATTAGCCTTCATTCCCAAGAAGTTTTGTATCAAACAACATAGTTGTTTGTGTTAGAGAAATTACTTGCTGGAACAAAAAAAGCTCATTTCCCATTACTGTGTGTACCAGTTTAACCTACTATTCATAGACATATTCTTTACAGGGTTTTCACACAGACAGCCAGAGTAAGCTACACTTAGTACAAAAGTGTAATAATTTAGGATATTGTTCTCAGTAAAGAATTTTCATTATCTTTTTTTCCCCCATTTATTAATCATGTCATTTCTTCCAGTTGCAATGTTGATTACTTAGGTGAACTTCTTCTTATTTCTTCATCTCTCAGAGCTTCCCAAAACCTAAACATAACAGTTTCATAGGCTTCCTGAATCTGTCCTTCATTACATGCTTCTTGGTCAGCTCTGCCTTGGCCAGGACCTTAAGAGCAAACCTGAGAAGGCTTTGCTACTGGGACACATCTCTGCTAGTAAACAAAAAAATGCCAGGGACTATTCTCTCCAATAAACCAACCAGCATGTTCTGGCTAATGTCATGCTATCAAACCCTCTTACTGTCAAAAACACTTGCCTCCTATTTCAGTGCTGACATCTATGTCTAAGCTACTTTTTGGGAATGCACTTTGACACATCCCGAGTCCTACACAGGGCCTGGGAATAGTTTGAGGGTATGGTAGGCATCCTGGATAAAAGCTGTGCTGGCCAGCATGCTGGCAGTGCAACAGGGTGGATGGTCAAGCTTCGGTTTGTGAGTACAAATATAGCTTTTGTGCACAGTCTTTACAGCTTTTCACCGAAGCCTGGGCTACTGGCTATGGGACTTCATTTCTCTCAAGTTTTAAGGACCTGTGCTATTAATTCTGGATGCTTCTGTATGGCAAATTAGGCTATATGGGAAATCTGGGGATGACAGTGTGGTTTTACGCCAGGACATTTTAGACCATAACACACTGTGATTCTCCAGTACTTCCTGTTTAATTTTATGGCCTTTTGTCCCCAGAAAAAGCAGTTTGAAATACTGATGATTATAGCCAGTGTTGCTAGAATCCAGAGCCTCAAAAACATTTCTGTCAAGTGGGTCATGTTTTTTGCTGAGCTTTTACTACAGTGGAAAGGCTGCGAAGTTCAATGCCTCTGCATGCAGTCTCTGTGAGTTCCTCCCCACTGCCTCCTTTCACCTCATCTGTGCATAGTCCTTTTCCTCTTTAGGAAGCATTTTTGATGCAAATGCTACAGGCTTTTCTGGGCTATTTGGCATTATGTGAGAAATCACCACTCCTGACCTCATACAGTGAAGCATCAGTAGTTTAACAGATTGGCAGGGACGGGACAAAGTGCACTAAAACCCTGGAGGATATAAGTGTCTGTTTAGCCAACTTGAAAGCATCTTGACATTCTTTTGACCAATGCCACTATTTATTTTTCTGTAATAGTTCTGTCGCAAGACTAACTATAGTAGACAGATTTGCTATGAATTTCCCTTGGTAGTTTATCATAGCCAGAGAGAAAGTTAATTTCCATACCTTTTTCTTTGTACATGAGCTTGTGTAATATACAGTATCCAGCTGCTTTTCTGAAAGAGGAGCAAAATACCTTTGCAATCAGAAACTTGACTGCATCTGTAGATTTTCCTAACCTCAGCCCTTATTTTGCTAGAACCTCAGTGACACCTCCAACAACTTAAAACCTTTCTGATCTCTCCCTTCAGGAGATAAATGGCTTGCAATCCCCACCTCTACAAAACACAAGTATTGATGAAAGCAGTGGATAATGGGAACACAGTGGGGAGTTATTTGTTATAGCAATTATTCCCAATAGTTAAAGAGCACTTAGAGTTTCAATGAGTGAGCCTCTGCTTTCCTACTTGAATGTGTTAGTTCAGTACATTGCCTTACAATGTAATGATATTCTTGTTTACTGCTGATCCTCAAGAAATTGCAAAGTGTTTTACAAAGGAGTTCAGTAGCATTCCTTTCATTTTATTGAGAATGTAATTTCCAGAAATAATTTGGTCTGTGTCATCTGGCTAGGCCAGGAACAGAATCCAGAAATCGTAGGTAGTCATTCATTGCTTTCCCCCCCCCTACAAAATCACTTGAATGCTTATACTAACACTCAAATGAGAGAGAACTACAGTCTGCTTAATTACAATAGCCTTAGTCCAAGCATAACTCTGTGTTTATGCTTAAAATCAAATCTCTTCTATAGGATTTAAGCATAGATTTTCCATTAAGAACAATGAAATAATATTTTTGTCAAAGGACAATACTTATGTCACATGAAACCCATAAGAGTAATAGATGTAGCACATGAAAAAGTAATACAGCTGTCTGCCAGCTCTCAATCTTATTTTCAGTGTTCACCTTTTTTGTTATAATTGGGAGACAGTTTTAAGGCACAAATAGCAATTAGGTTTCCAATTCTCACTAAAGCTATGAAAGTGAGCAAACTAGGTCCCTCTTGGGTTTTTCAAAACCTACCCATTACTTTTAGCATTTTTATTGATCTCTTCAGACTTAACACAGAAGGCAAAGATGACCCCGTCACAACATTTTGATGTCTTTCACACATTTTGAAAATATAAAACACAACCCCCCCAAATTCAATGGTTACTTGTTCTTAAATAAAACTAAAAAAAAGATAATAATCTGTCAGCTTCATTGAAAAAGAAAAGGATTCAAAATGCCCCTTTCTCCCTAAGAATAATTACTCCAGTTTTACTTATAGCTAATTACTCACAAATGACTAGCTCAAAACTAGATACTTGGAGGTCACTTCTGCTGTTTACCTCTACAAAGTCCTGGGATAGTTCTGGTATTTCCCAGGTGCTCTCAGTGCAATTAGCAAAACATTCATGAGGCTTGGTTTCCAAAGAAAGTAACAATCAGTGTTAGCCTCTCCCATAACCTAGAATAAGGCAGCAATGGGATTTTTTTGTGTTTTATTTTCAAAGGAGTTGCATGGTCTGTCTGCCATCCTCTGGAGATTCACCACAGGTTACCTCCCAAGTAACTCCTAAAAGAATTGCTGCCTTCTTCCCCTTTTGTGACGTGTGGCCCCAAAGGCTGTTGCACTGCTCACCATCTCCAAGGTGCTGCAGTCTTGCCCCTGACTTTCCTCCTCTAATTCTCCTCTGCAGCAGGCTATCATTTGGCCTAGCTTGTGGAGGAATAATCTGAAAATGGGCTATGGCTACCTTGGAAATGGCCATCCATCTGTGTTTAGCACAAAGCAGCCTCAAGGAGAAAGGCTGTGGCACCACAGACCAGGTATTTGATATACGTATAAAGGTGCCATGGTGGAGAAGTCAAAGATGGGATTTAAAACACGAATCAGTCTGTCAGCATGTGCTACTTAGTAGATTGACCTGTGGGAATTTGTTTCTCACCACATATGATGCAGATAGGCACAGTATCTGTATCTATATGATGCAGATAGGCACAGTATCTGTATCTATAGCTGCACAATACCTTGGATCTCTCGTATGGTGTAAAAATAAGTGTGAACTTCTCCCAAGTGCCCGAATATTTACCCTTTGACCCACAGTGACTAGACCCAGTGTAAGCCCAAGGGAATTTTGTCACCTATCTTCTCTGCGGTAGGATTTTAACATGCTTGTTACAATAGCACACTTTCCTACCACAGAATAAGTGATGATACATTGAAGTTTTAGTGGAGGCTGAAATATCCATCTTAGTAAGTCCCTTCTGAATATCTGCCAAAACCTTCGGTCCCAGCTGGCTTATAACCTAGAGGCCACGTGGTCCCTAACCACATGGACCCAAATACTTGTGGGCTGGGTCTGGAGCCGGGCTTTTGAAAGGCTTTTGTTTCCCTTCCACCATAATGAAGAGGAAATGTACCTAGAAAAGATTTTAATTTCTAGAAGTGGATGTGTTTTAGTGATAATTGACAACTGCTGGACATGTGTATTTGATCTGTACTGGGGGCACAGAACAAGGAACCTTTTTAGCTCTTCAGTGAGAGATAAAGAGAGAAATAAAAGGGGGCCCTTCTTGAATTCTTTCATCAACATTTATAATGTCACACCAACATACTGTGGTTCAGATATGTATCTGTAACTTCGACATCTCTCTCAGCCTCTCTGAGACTGACAAACTCCATGCCTGGACTTTTTTTCATAAGAGGTCCCATTTATCTAACATCTAGACTTTGCATGTCTCCATTCTCCTTCTTTCAGATACAGTATATATTTGAGACATAAGAAAACAAAAGCCCGCCTGGATTTATCCCCTCTTTTAGATTTTCTCTGGAATTTTTTTTGTGTCAGAAAATTGCAGTGCAGCTTGACACTTTCCTCAAAAGAATTGATCTTTCATTTAGACATGCAATGGCACAATCCCAGAGGAAAGTTGAGAATAACAGACTTATTCGCATACTGATTCATGGTCTTCTGTAAAGTTCAGCCATTCCCCAGGATTTGCAGTTCAAAACAGGGTGAGGTATTTGTAAATGTTTGATCTTTTCAATCAAATGAGTTGGAGAATTCTTTTTTTGTTCTGATTATATACATATTCTGTGTAGCTTGTACACAAACACTACATGATTACAAAAATGTGGGGTGCTATAGTCAACTTCTTGGGACAGGACAGACTTTCTGGGCAAGATTCATTTCACCCAGTATTAGGCATCTAAAAAGTAAAGCTTATATTTGAGTAGAGGTGATTCAGTCACCCTGGGCTTTCTTAACCATTAGTTAAAAATAAAGACAAAAAAGAAGCACTTGCGGAGGATAACTCATCTAACGCCTCAAATATCTTCTGCAGGGTGATAAAGATACCCTAGGAGTGCCTCTTCCTCACTGCTGATGGTAGAGAGCTTAGATGGCACTGGGTGGATGTCTCCTTATGAGAATTTCTGCCTCTGTGTACGTAGAAGTCCTGGTTCATGACTGAACAGTCCAGGTTTTTTAGCAATGATGTTAAAGCAGGTCTTAACAGGTGGGGTCCATCTTCCTAACTTCACTTATTTGAAAAGAGAGCACTTAAGATCCCCCTCTTTAATAGGAAGAAAGAGAAACTTTCAGAAGGTAACTCAATCCCTGTAACCGTGTAACCCAATATTTTTGTCTTAAGATTGATTCAATCAAGCTTGGGAGATTTTTCCCCTTTTCTTCTCCACTGATTACAGACGGGAAGCAGATGCCTGTACTAGACACAAAGCCTAGCAATAAGTTGCTGACAGACAAGGATCAGGATATTTTGCCTCAGACAGTCCCATCCTAAAACACCAGTCTAAAACCAGGAGGAATAAACTCCACATTGGAGATGTCTGTTTTCCTCCTGCACCGTGGAGACAATCTTCAGTAGACTCTGAGGCTATGGTTTACTGTATAAACAAGGCGAGGGCACAGGCTTCATCTCTGATCATCCGAATCGCGAGGTTATCAGCACAGCCGGGGCACAGGCCAGGGTTAGCTCAGAGTAGGCACCATTCCCAAAAGGCAGGCTGGAGGCAGCTGACCTATTTTGGAGGCTGAGAGTTTGGTTGTACGCAGGGATGTGAGCCAAACCTTCCAGCAGGACCCAAGAGAGCAGTCCCTAGCCCAATTTATTTGCTAGTATAACCTTAAAGAGCACGAGTTCAGAGGAATACCACCCGAAGACACCCACTCTATTATTCATTCTGCAAACTTAGAGGAAGGGCTGCCCCTAGCACGAAGAAAGAAACACCACAAGCCTGAATCACAGTCAAGGCATAAAGGCACTGCCCCTAATTTTATTGTGGTTCCTTCAGTGCTTTAGCGAGTTGGAAAGGGAGAGGGAGGCAGGTGGGGCAGGGAGCCAGCTCTGCATCAGCACTGCTGGGTCTCCTCCTCCTCCTCCTCACTGCCCACCCCCGAGTGCAGTCACATCGGTAGAAGGACCGCTTTCCCACCAGGCAGATACATCAGTGTCCCCACATGGGTGTCTGTACTCAGCTGCTAAACAAACCCAGTGAAGGTGCTGGCTTTTGAGCCATTACACTACCTGGAAGTTGAAAGAAGCCAGGCTAGGACTTGAAGAAGAAGGAAAGTTATGTTCAGTGTATAAATGTTATGTTTTGAAAACATTTGGCTGGCAAATTTTCAGCTTTCATTTTCTCTCTTTTCCTTTCCTGCCCTTTTTCCTTTTTTGCAACTCAAAAAGGAAGCCTGAGGAAGGGAAGATAAAGAGGTCTGGGATATGAAACCTAAAAGAGCAACTTAAAATAAAAAAAACATGTTTGCTTTTCTGAGACGAGCAACAGAAATGTTTCCTAGGAGCAGGGAATTGGCTTATGAAATCATGATATTACAAGAAAGAAAAAAAAAAAAAAGGTTTTACTTTGGTTTTGCCAGCCTCATTATTCACTTGTTAAACATAGGCAGCCTGACTGGTGAGATGTAAAGCAGAGATCAGAGATGGAGACAAAGTTTTAACCCTAAGGTTTATAATCAGAGTAAATATTGTTTTCAGTGTGATCCGTAAATATTAACTGGTTATTATCAGCCAAGGAAAACGAAGAAGTGTAGATCAGAGACATATTTATTAAAGCCATGGAGTGAGCCAGTGTCAGACCTCCTTTCTGCAAAGAGCTCAGGCACATACCTAAAACCCTGTGATCCACTGAGAGATAAATATCTTTTTTATTATGCATACATGCATTTACCTGTCTGGGCCAGCTCTTGAACTCAAATCCAGTGCTTCTAGGTCCCAGGTTTATGCTCTAAATGTACATATATATATTCCTGTCTTCCTTCTTTCTTTTCCTGGCCTTTGTATTAGCAAAGAAATAAGCAAAGCAAAAGCAGAGGGGAGATGGTGGTGTTTAGTGTGAGCACAGATCTTGACACTTGGACGTCACATAAAGTTCAGTTTGGCATCCCCAGGATCTGTTTCTGCAGAGTCTGAGCATATTTTCACAGCAAGGATAGTCTTTTAGTATTCAGACACTGTCTAGAACTAGAGTCTATCCCAACCACTATTCCCCAATCACAACGTGGAAACAAGTAACTTATAGTAAAAGTACATTCCTTTCTAGCTTAACACCAGAAAGAAAATGAGAGATAACCAGTGAAGAAGCAACCTTAAAGTTTCCTAGAGAAAAAATGCTAAACTTTGGTCCACATACAACCATTGTGTAATTGTTTCTGATTGATCAAATACTGCAACGGTATATAGATTTTTTTTTTAATTAGTCACAGTTCCTTAGCTCCATACCTGGCAATAGTATGACAATTAGTCACAGAGTCATAGAATCATTTAGGTTGGAAAAGATCCTTAAGATCATTGAGTCCAGCAGTTAACCTAACACTGCCAAGTCCACCACTAAACCATGTTCCTGAGGACCACATCTCCACGTCTTTTAAACACCTCCAGGGATGGTGACTCCACCACTTCCCTGGGCAGCCTGGTCCAGTGCTTGACAACCCTTTTGGTGAAGAAATTTTTCCTGTTACCCAACCTAAACCTCCCCTGGCACAACTGGAGTCCATTTCTTCTTGTCCTGTTGCTTGTTACTTGGGAGAAGAGACCAACCCCCACCTCACTACAACCCCCTTTCAGGTAGCTGTAGAGAGCGATCAGGTCTCCCCTCAGCCTCCTCTTCTCCAGACTAAACAGCCCCAGTTTCCTCAGCCGCTCCTCACAGGATTTGCACTTCTCTGGACATGCTCCAGCACCTCAATGTCTTTCCTGTAGTGAGGGGCCCAAAACTGAACACAGTACTTGAGGTGTGGCCTCACCAGTGCCGAGTACAGGGGAAAATCACTTCTCTAGTCCTGCTGGCCACACTATTTCTGATAGAAGCCAGGATAGCACTGGATTTCTTGGCCACCTAGGCACACTGCTGGCTCATATTCCAACACCTGTCAACCAGCACCACCAGGTCCTTTTCCACTGGGCAGCATTCCAGCCACTCTTCCCCAAGCCTGCAGCTTTACATGGGGTTGCTGTGACCCAGGTGCAGGACCAGGGACTTGGCCTTGTTGAAGCTCATACAGTTGACCTCGGCCCATTGATCCAGCCTTTCCAGATGTCTCTGCAGAGCCTTCCTACCCTCCAGCAGATCAGCACTCAAGCTCAGCTTGGTGTCCTCTGTGAACTTACTGGGGGTGCACTCGATCCCCTTGTCCAGATCACTGATAAAGATATTAAGCAGAACTGGGCCCAATACTGAGCCCTGGGAAACACCACTTGTGACCGGCCACCAACTGGATTGAATTCCATTCCCCACAAATCTTTGGGCTCAGCCATCCAGTGTTTTACCTGGCAAAGAGTACACCCATCCAAGCCATGAACAGCCAGTTTCTCCAGGAAAATGCTGTGGGAAACTGTGTGAAAAGCTCTACTAAAGTCTATAGGTAGACAACATCCACAGCCTTTCCCTCATCCACTAAGTGTGTCATCTTGTCATAGAAGGAGATCAGGTTAGTTAAGCAGGACCTGCCTTTCATAAACCTGTGCTGACCTGTCCTGATCTCCTGGTTGTCCTGTACGTGCTGCATAGTAGCAGTAAGATGATCTGCTCCATAACCTTCCCTGGCACTGAGGTCAGACTGACAAGCCTGTAGCTCCCCAGATCCTCCTTCTGGCCCTTCTTGCAGATGGGCGTCACATTTGCAACTTCCAGTCAACTGGCACATCCCAGTTAGCTGGGACTGCTGACAAATGATTGAAAATGGCTTGGTGAGCACTTCTACCCGCTCCCTCAGTACCCTGGGGTGGATCCCCTCCAGCCCCGCAGACTTGTATGTGTATAAGTGGTGTAGGAGGTTACTAACCATTTCCCTTTGGATTATGGGGGCTTCATTCTGCTCCTCATCCCTGTCTTCCAGCTCAGGGGGCTGGGTACCGGGACAACAACTGGTCTTACTATTAAAGATTGAGGCAAAGAAGGCATTAGGAACCTCAGCCTTTTCTTCATCCTTTGTCACTATGTTTCCCCCTGCATCCAACAAAGGATGGACATTCTCCTTAGTCCTCCTTTTGTTGCTAATGTATTTACAAAAACATTTTTATTGTCTTTTATGACAGTAGCCAGACTAAGTTGTGGCTGGGCTTTGGCCCTTCTAGTTTTCTTCCTGCGTAACCTCATGACATCCTTGTAGTCCTCCTGAGTTGCCTGCCCCTTTCTCCAAAGACCATAAATTCTCCTTTTTTTCCTGAGTTCCAGCTAAATCTCTCTGTTCAGCCAGGCAGGTCTTCTTTCCTGCTGACTCATCTTTTGGCACTGGAGACGGCCTGCTCCTGTGCCTGTAAGATTGCCTTCTTGAAGAATGTCCATCCTTTGTGGACTCTTCTACCCTTCAGGACTGCCTCCCAAGGGACTCTGTCAACCAGACAAACCAAAGTCTGCCCTCCAGAAGTCCAAGGTAGCAGTTCTGCTGACCCCCCTCCTTACTTCTCCAAGAATCAAAAAACTCTTATCATTTCATGACTGCTATGCCCAGGATGACCTCCAACCATCACATCACCCACAAGTCCTTCTCTTTGCAAACAACAGGTCCAGGAGGGCACCTTCCCTGGTTGGCTCCCTCACCAGCTGTGTCAGGAAGTTATCATCTCCCACACGCTCCAGGAATGTCCTAAACTGTTCCCTCTCTTCTGTACTGTATTTCCAGCAGACGCCTGGTAAGTTGAAGTCCCCCACTGGAAGAATCCCCATTGGAAGAACAAGGGCTAGTGATTGTGAGGCTTCTCCCAACTGCTTATAGAAAATTTATATAGAATACAGTCTCTTCCCTTCTGAATGTAAGATAAATTTATTGGAGTTGTTCTTAAAAATAATCTCTGTATTTTTAAGATAGATACAATACAGACTCAGAACAGCTCCCATCACATTCTTACAGTCACTTTTGATGCTTCTTTTACAGCCTTAGTTAAATGCCCACAAAGGAGGCCTTTCTTCATAATAAGAGAACTCATCTCATTACCATCATTCCTTTTTTCTCATGATACTAAAAGTTCAGTTAACTTTGCAAAGTTTTATGGCAATCCTCTCTCCCTTAAAAGCCCAAATCAAGACCCACCCCTTGAAAAAAATAACCCAAACCAATAACAACAACAAAATAATAATAATAATAATAATAATAATAATAATAATAATAATAATAATAATAATAATAATAATAAATAATATATCCAGTCCCAAGCTAACAAACAGCAGACAAAAACCTCACCTCCTGTGTTTAGCCTGGCCAACATATGCAACTAATTCTCAGAGAGGTTTTCTGGAAAACTAGTGACAAGATAGGTACTGTGGGCTAGCCCCGGGCAGTCAGCAGTGGCAGAACGCTTCACACAGCCTCATGTGTAAAGTTTCTGAACTGACACAAAGCTTAATGGAAGTGAACCCTGACGACTGCGGCCAACCAACTGTAAGTGACATTCTGGGTGCCTTGCCACTATGCATCCATTCTCCTTCCTCTGCTCCCCCCTTCCCCTTCTGCCTCTCCCCCTTGAAAGTATAATGTCTCCTGTGGGAAGCCTTGATGTTAAAATGCCATCGTACTCTTTGTCAGGTGATTTGCCGACTACCAACCCCTGTGTAATCAGCACAGAGTCCTAAGGATGGGAGAGCACCGTGGACTTGCTTTTGGAAGGAAGCAAAAAAGCAGATTGATGTTCTGGCAAAGGGCAGGCTGAGATTGTGTCTGAAAGCACCATCTGCTTACTTTAAAATTACTAAAGTCAGAGAAGGCTGTTTGGGGAAGAAATCACCTATATCTCAACTGATCTTATAAGCCTCCCTCAAAACAAGTGGTTTTGCATTTTATGCTTAAATCTAGATTTTCAAATTTGGGAGCTAACTTGAGCTATCTTGCTGCATCCATAAACAGCTTTGTGTATAGTATTTCTGAGCAGCCTCATGACTCCTTTTTACAGCAGTGAAATAAGCCTATTTGTACATAGCAGGTTACGGATCTCTCTACAGTGCTAATGCTTTGTATCACATTGATCACTTCTCCTCAGAGGGTTTTAAAGCACTTTGCAAACACTGAGAATAGCAGTAGGTATGTAACAGAAGTCTCCTTTTGTTAGGGCTTGCACAAATATGGCATGAGAGCCAAGCACTGTCCGCAGAAACACCCAATCTACTTGGATAAGATAGGCGAAGTTGTCAGGAAAAAGAAATATGGGAGGGTTAATGAAGGCTGTTATGTAGGTGGTGGAATTATAGACAAGCAGAACTCAGCTTTCATGACTGAAGCCTGAAATCCTTGCTGCTAAACCAAGGTTTGCCCTGGTCTTGCAATTCCTACACAAAAGAGTGATATCAACTCCATTTTACAGACAGGAAAAGCAAGGGCAAACTGGTAAAACTACTGTTTTCTGAGAGGGAATTCCAAGCAGGAGGGATTCCAAGTCTTCTCCTCTAATTAATACTCCTCTAATTAATACTATCTCCTCCAGCTGCAGAATCACATCATAATTTTATGAAATATTCCAGTATTTCACAGCAATGTCATGATCTCACAATATTTGATAGTGGGTTTATTAGAGTAACTGTTCCTAGAGATATAAATTTTTTATGAAGAACCTCAGCTTGTTGTTTTTTGGGGTTTTTTTTAAATGATTTACATTCACTAGGCTAGGCAAAAGAAGCATGAAAGTCTGAGTCCAAAAGGCTCTGAAATTTTGAGGAAAATATGTTAAATGCTATGATTTCTAATGATTTTTAAATGCTTGTTTGACAATGTCAGTAACCAGGTCAAGCTGCTTTAAAGGTGAGTGCAGGCCACAGCTCTGTGAAACCTGCCACTCTAAGTGTAAATTGTGAATGATTTTCTCCCTCCGGGTATGGGCTTGGGTGCAAATCTGACTTCACACTATACTCAGTAGCAATTAGTTATATATTTCTATCCCTCTTCAAAGACAGGCCTCTGCTCTTGGTCTCAAGAGCAGAGCATAACTGACAACAGGAATATAATATTCCATGGGTAAATTATCCTCTTTTAAGTCACTATAATCCTGGCTTTAATACATTGCTTGCTTCAGTTATGTGCGGAGGCACGGTAGGCAGAAGTAGTATCGCTCTACATGCATGGGGTTTTTTTGGAAAAAAACTTTTGGAAAGTTGCGGAGATGAAAACACCCTGAGTTCAGTGAAAAGATTGATAGTTCATTATATGAAAGAAAAATTTAAGCAATAAATTTTTAATGGCCTTGGGTGAAACTTTACAAAAAGTTAGATTTTGTCCCTCCTGTAAACCGTGGTCTTAGACAGTTACGAAATTACTAATGGAAATTATCTCTGTAGCACAAGTATTTGGGAAGAAAGCAAACGATGGGGGAGTGTGGGCAAAAGGCAGCAGAGGACATTGTACTGGTCCTGTCCAGACAAACAATTTGTGCCTCAAGTACTGAAGATCTTAGGGCCACTACGACCTGTTTGAATTTTGATGAGTGCTAATAAGGTAGACCTGATTGGGCAAGAAGCAGCATACAAAGATTCTCACTTCAGGTAAATCAGGAAAATCTTAGTAAATTATGTTCTTCTGGCATGCAACCTTCCTTTCCACACCAAGAAATGCATTGTTACTCCCAGTCATTTGTGATACTGCCATAACATTGAACCCCTAGCAGAATAAGGTTCCTTTTTTGGGTGGCCAAGAAGTAGGGGCAGGAAGGACAACCTGGCATCCAGACGGCAACTGCTATGTAGCTAGTACTTGGGATTATGAAAACCCTTTCAAGGGCTTGCCTTCAGGAAAAACCATAGAGATTCCAGTTCCTACAGAATTAATAATTTTCTTGCTTCCTTTGTGAAAGAAGTCAGCCTAATGACTCAAGGGTTGCCATCCATCTGATGAACTCATACTGTATTTGGGGGAAAGTATGCAAAGGAAGTACCTTTTGGAGGTGTACAAGAGAGCTCAGCAGAGGAAGATGACCCAGCAGGAATAAAGGAAAAAATAGAAAGGAAGGATCATTGGAGGGCTTGAAAATGTGCTGTTTATGCTTGCTTGCTTTCTTGCAGTTTTGTTTCTGTAAGAAACAAAAAAATGGTGGCAAAAGTTAGGGAAAAAGTAGAAATTGCATGTCAGCGCTGGAAGACTTGTTTCTTATTTATGGTTCAGAGGTGAGTAATAGCTATCTTGCACCCTCACATTTTCTTTGGTTTAAAACCATGTCTATCAGACAATAATTTTTAACTAGAGGCTCCTATACCCACTAACAGTGCATGATTTTGGATACCTCAGACGCTGCTGGGTTTCATTTCTATTTGTAGTAGAAAGTCATAATTTCCTTCTTTCACAGGAAGGATACTGAGTAGCAAACATGAAAACTGTGAGTGACTGTGTGAGCAAAACTATTTGTACTGAAAAAGCTTTGGAGATGCAGCCTAAATGTTTTAACCAAGGTCACATAACGAATCAGTAGCAGAGATTGAAATTCAGCTCGAGTCTGCTGAGTCCCATTCAAATGCCCAAACAAGACCACCTTTTCCACCTGATGTTTAATCTGTCATCTAAGACTTAAAATGTTTTGAGATGACAGCAACTGACCCCAAAAAAACAAGTTTTATATGAAAATATTTTCTAGTCTAAACAGTTATGTTAAATGAACCATTAAAAATTAAGCATTGAAATGAACTGACCTGAACAACAAACTAAGACATGCCTGAGGCGTCAAACAGGTTTCTATTTTTTTCCTTTTATTTATGATGGGTGATGTGACAAAAGAATTCAGTAAATTCTGAATGCTAAATAAATTAGTCATAGCTCAAATGCCACTTCAATAATTTTTCCAGGGAACAGCCACCACAGTAGCTTTTTCTCATTTTTGCCCCTTTGACTCACCTGGTCTGTAAGATGTCTCAAAAATGGAGAAAACTGGAGAACAATGAAATATAAAGAGTCCAAATGTCAGATCCACCAAATTACTTGTTCATCTAAGATACAGCTGGGTTGAAAGCTGGGCACAAGCTTCTGGAATTACACCTTGTAGCTCCAGGTAAATGTTACTGAATCTTAGATGCACCTCAATCCAGGAGCTGCCCATGTAAGCACCTGGTCATCCTGTTTTGGAGGGTAAGAGAGCTGAATAGCATGAATGCAGTCGGATTCTGACAGTTGGATTGGGGACCAGATGACTGCCCAGGTGTTAATTACTGCTAGAGATACAATCTTATTGTATTATCTGTTGAGCAATGGTCCTAATGGGACTTTGTCTTTATGTAGCATAGTATATGCCATAGTATGGTATGCAGGTTCTGGCATTTTTTCTTGATTTTTTTTCTGCAATAAAAATATTATCAGCTATAAATTACTTCCTTCTGTGACAGATTTCCAATTTTTCACTCTGAAGTCAAACAAAACCCAAAAAGATATTCAGAAGAAGTTCTCGTTTCTGCTTATACCCTAAATCTCTTCTGCTGATGATCTTTTCGGTATAGAGGCTGGGGTGAGTCTATGAGTTAGGACTTGCTGCAGGGAGAGAAAGACAGGTGGAAGACTAGAGAAAACAGACAGAAAAGAGGAAAATTAGAGGAGAAAGAACAGTGATGAAACAAAACCTAAAAAATAGGATGGGAGCAGACTCTCCCTTCAGGGTACAGACTTCCTCATTGCTTATAGCTGAAGAAGTGATTAAGTACAGATCCTGAAGAATTTGAATTCCTTTTAAAGGCCACATTCATCCCTTCCTAAGTATGCCAGACATGGATTTCTTTTAAGGACATGTGGTCCTTGCTAGCTGATGGGGAAGCAGCCATCAGCTGACCCTCTATTTCGCGGGTACCTCCAACCTTGGACCTCCTCATAGATCCACAGAGAAGAGCTGTGGATGAAAGCAAACAGGGTGTCCAAAGCCTGTATCCTGACCTGCTAATCCTGGCTAAATAGGGATGGTAACTTGTAGAATTGAAGCTTTGACTAAGAGATACCCCTTCTAATATTCCTCTTGCATATTTTAGAAAACTGTACATCTTTTCCTGGGCTACCATCTCCTTGTTTCAGTTCTTTCTTCCCTAGAATGAATGAAAAAAGAATTTCCTCACACAGCTTTAAAACTAAATGGAAACTGAGTTGCAGAGGAAAGATGAATGGGCAGTCTTATGCATAGATGAGTAATTTTGGATCATTTTGATAATCCCTCTTTGTCAGTCTTTTCCCTTTGTAAGATTCTCAGAGCTGTTTCTGTCCTTATCACCCCTTTATTATGGTGCTGAGTAGCTGGAGTGGAGTCTGTGTCTCCCTTGATTTGCAGCCGTTTGGTGTGGAGCATTGACTACAGCAGCTACAGAGCCCTTCTGGAGCAACGCGCATGGATGTTTCATCTCCAGCAGGTGCTGATATGAAGGTGAAAACCTCCCATCATGGCAAGACATGAAGTTGTACCCCTGGCCTTACGCCTTGAGGCTTTAGAATTAAAGCTGATGTTGGTTTTATCTACTGCAGTGGAGGGAGCTTTAAAATGCTGTATCCTCACCTTCTATTTAATTACATTTAAACTTGCATCAAAAGAAAGTGACTCATCATAAGAATTTGTCTGCTCCAGACAGATGAGTCACTCACAGCCCTGGGATGGATCCAAACTTCTTTCTGTTTTGCTCATCAGTTGGGAATTGTTTGAAGGGCTCACAGTATAAAAGGATCACAGTCCTGTTTTCTCTGCATATGTGTGGTGGGAAAAGGATGAAAGAAGAGAGTTGTTCCATAAGGATCTCCGGTGGGGAAAACAACCTACTGGACAGGAGAATTCTATCTTTCAAAAAGTTTATGATAATTTTCAGGTTTTGATAAAATATTGCAATGCAGTCTCTCATTTTGTTTCCCCTCATTGCAGAAGATTTGACCTGCTCTTTCTTCACCCCGTTTCTTCTACAACCTAGGCAAAAGAGATCTATTTTCCAGTACTTCCCTTAGTTATAATGTCCTTTTTTATAGGGTGGTTTGCACTGTGAAGTCTCCATCCTTGGAGACATTCAAAAGCTGACTGGACACGGTCCCATGCAACTGGCTCTAGGTGGCCCTGCTTGAGGAGGAGGAGGGTTGGACAGGTTGATCTCCAGAGGTCCCTTCCAACCTCAACCATTCTCTGATTCTGGGACTCTGTGATTCCCAGCTTCAGACTGCAGTAGTCATAAGAAATCTTCCCTTCTCCACTTCTCTCTCAGGCTGTGTTGCAGAAAGGACTCTCTGGAGAAGGAAAGATATGCATGGCGTACGACAGGTTATAAATGATCCCACCTTGCTTAGAATCATCCTGTTGTGAGCTGAATCTACCTTGCTTAGGGAACTGTGCTGCCGGCTCCTTCCCCATGCCGTACAAAGGCAAAGGCATCCGCAGCCTCGGTGAGGAATGTTTGGTGGGCTACAATTTGTGACAGCTGCCCCTGCTCCAGGGAGCTAAAATAGCCTCCGAGGGAATGAGCAGTGTTTGAGGTCTCCTTGCCTGAGCTGTAGACGTTCACGCTCACTCCAGCCACCTCCCACCAAACAAGCCAAGTCTCTTGACAGAGAAATTTGAAATCTTGGCAACATTCCGTGGAGGAAAATAATCTTTAAGGAGCCTCAAAACTGCCCTTGGGCAAATCCTCTTTTCATAGTCAAAATAATAATAATTAATGAAATTCCACAGTATTCAGAAAAAAGCCAAAGCTTTTAGAAAATCTCCAGACTGCCATTTCCAATTATAAATTGCCACATCCAGTAACATCACCCTGATAAAGTGGAAGGCTGATCTGTACAGGCAAGAGAGGATGCATCTAAAGTTGAGATAATATCAGCACCTCTCCCTTAAGATATGAAATAAACTGCACCATTTTATTAGATTAACATATTAAAATAAAACCTAACATGCCTGGCTCTTCACCCGAACTACTGCCAGGGAACTCAATATTTGATTGTTGGATTCATCTTGCTGTTTGGGGATGAATAGTTAACTCTTTCCAGTGAGAAGACAGCAGATATCTCAGTCTGTCTAACTGTCTGACAAATGCTTGCTAAAAGAAATATTTTACTGAAGACAGAGACAAAGAAAGAAAATAAACAGGTAAAGCATTGAAATGCAAAGTGTGAAGTGAGGCTCTTATTTTAACTATATGCTATTTAGAGGTTTTAGAAGCAAATAACTCTTCCACTCACTAATTGCTAATCTACAATGGCATCATTTCACAGGGTCAGATTAGGTCATCTTTCAGGATTGCTATGACAAATTCCCAGTTTTGTTAATGGCATTCATTGACCCCAGCACATATTGGAGAAGAATTTTGTGGCACTGTAAATTTGATGTATGTATTGTTTCTGGAGAATTGATCACTGTCAAACTGTGAAATTAGTTGATTAGTTTTTCTGATGACAAATTAAAAAAGAAATGGAATGCTAGTGACAGTATTCAGCTACATATAAAGTGTATATAAATTAAGAGTTTGCTTTTGTGGACAGAATGGAAGTATGCCTAAGGAGAGAAAAGATTCAGTTTGTAGAATTGAAATATTTAAGCTGAAATCTAAAATGTTTTAATAAAACATTTAGGATTTGTTAACCTTTGTTTTTCTGTTCTGCTTTTGCTGTAATCTCAAAATGATAACTTGTGCCTGTAAAATGCCTCGCTGTCAGTCTACGTTTATTCTTTTGCCAAAACATTTACACAGTAGCATTTTGTCCAGGGAACGCGTCCATGACAAGGCATATACTCCTGTATGATGAACTTAGGAATCAGTACTTGAATTTCAATACTGAAATTTGGAAATCAAAAGGATTGGTTTTACAGCTGAAGGTAAGGTGAGAGAACAAAAAGAAAATAATACTGGTCCTTTCTGGACTTTCAGTGACAGTTATTCCAGAGTTCAGCCTGTTGGTTAATTTACTTAAACGAAGTACAAAATGAATTTATTAACATTAAGATTTTATTTTCATTTTTTTTAATTTAAGAGCAAGATTTTCTTCAAAAATTGCTACAGACATGAATGCCTGCTACACTTCAATTCTGTCTTTGCAGCACTTTTTTTTGGACCAGCTGCTGTGGACCTCAGACCAGGTCAGTTTGGGCTGATGCCCTCGATCCCAGACCATTTCTGCTGATTCCAGCACGGACGAAGTGCTAGACTGGGCAGCCCTCACTGGCCTCGCCACGTTTCTGGGTATCCCATCCCCTGTTCTGTCCTCTGCATCAGACTTGAACTTAAAAGGGGAGCATTTCACACTGGGGTGGCAAAAGTTGTCCCGCATGCAAGTAAGAGTATTTGGTTTTCTATGTAAATAACTCGCCCCAGAAAGACCATTGTTTGTAGTCATCTGGCATTTAATCAATACAGAGAGATAGGTATTTCCTGAGGATAAATACTCTTGCCAGTGTCAGGGTGGGCAGAATTGCCCTCTGCGAGACAGTCTCTTAGGATCAACTCCAGAGAGAATCTACTCAAAAGTAAATGAGAAGAAACCCGTTGCTTTTAGATACCTTAACTGAGCTGAGACAAATCCTACCCCACCAATATGAAATAATCCCTCCTAATTAACTACTTTCTTATAAACAAATCCAGGTTGTGAACACATTTTTTTCTAAAAAAGCAAAAGTAGGTGGTTTTTTTCTACTTTTAGAAAGGAACTGAATTCCTGTACAGCTGAAAATGGAGCAGAATAAAATGTTTATTAGCAATTCTGCCCTTTTGTCTCTTTTCTCCTCAGTGGAACATGAAAGAAGTAACACTCCATCATACCCTTGTACTCCAGGTACTGTTTTTGTCTAATATACAGGAAAACAGAGACAATCCATTTCACAAATACTTTTAAAAACAGTGGAGGGTCTCCGTCAATTATAATATGGAATTTAAACATGTCCTTGTGTCCCAAAGTTAAAATATATCACCCTCAGCCTTGTAGAAATTTGCCTGTAGAGGGATGATTTATAAATCATTCAGTAACAGATGATGTTACAACTAAAGCAGTGGGAGTTTTGAAATACCTACATCAGATTAGGCTTGTGTTTATTTCAAAAAAAGCTCTGATCTACTTTGGATTTTTGGCAGGCACAACATGAGCCCAACATGAACTACTGTAAATCAAAGCCTTTTTTGAAAGTCAAACCTGGAATGCTTCCAATCTCAATTAAAAAACATTTGATGTCTCTTGGACTTCTATTTTTTAAATTTTTTTTTCTTCTCGCTTACCCTGCCCAGACCTGTCCATGACAAAGATCCCACCAGGAACTAATGACATTGCAAATATTTTCATGTTTCTTTTATTTGTGGCTCTTTTTCAATGTGCTTTTACTCTGTGATAGTTTTTTTTAATAAACAAATTAGAAGAAAAAATCATCCACAGCCAACCATTTAAATTAGTCAAGATTAACATTTCTTATGCGCTGCATAGTTTATCTCAGATATAAATGGCAACAGAAAAGACAGAAATCAGGCAGCATTTGAAATCATGAATGTTATTCAATGCAAGTTTTCATGCTTTTCCTCCCTCATCCCTCCAGGATTATGATAAACAAATTACTTATGACTAACTGCTGCATTTGTGTGGTCTCATACAAATTCACTTGCAAAAGAGTTGCCATTTAAAGCTAAATAAACCCTGGTATATACACATTTTTTGTTAGGTAATAAATATAAATGTCAGTGGAAGATGCACGAATGTAATTGGTTTTGCATGCAACCACATTTATAAATAGTAGTAGAGTTTTCCTACTGTGGTTAGTGAAATATATTACAGAATCAACTTTTTTTTTTTTTTTTTTTTTTTTTTACAAATCTCAGAGCAGAGCCTCTGTTAATACAATCTGCCAATGGGTTTATAACCTTTTACACCGGGACAGGACTTCAAGCCGGATGCGTCTCCCTCTCAGTCTGCCAGGGGTCAAAGAATAGGCCCTATAGGTAATGAAGAAGCAAATGGAGAGGCTCTGAGCCATGCATTGCTCTGGAAATTTGGAAGCTCGGGGTGTTCATTACCCTCATATAAATAACTTAATGAACTCAGAGCCATGAGGTCTCCTGCAGGTGAAAAATACAGCCACAGTCTGCAGGGCAGGATTGTGCCAAGACTGATATTAAACCTTTCTGTATAATGATTCCCGATAATGCTTAGTATTTCTTCTACGTGCATTCCTGGTGAGACGGTCTGGACTTCCAGTTTATGTAACTTTAGCACTTCTTGCTTGAAATATAAAAAATTATTTCAGGAGCCATGAATCCACCAGCAACTAGGAAACCTCAGGCCATAAAAAATATTGTAGGGTGATTCTTACCCTTCAGACCGCTCCTGAGATCAGCCGCAGCTGTCCTCTGCTGTTCCTTCCAGTTCTCCGTAGGAGGACAACATTTACTGTGCAGATAATGCTTGTTTGTGCAGGAGAAAGTATGTTTCTACATTGGACAAACTGAGACTCCTAACCTGTTCCCTCGGAGAGAGGGATGCACGCATCTTCCTCCCAGTGCTTCTGCATAAAGACAGGCCGGGGAACACCTCAGGCAGACCAAACCCACCCACACAAATGGCCCTGCAGGGGAACTGATCCCCCTTTTAAAGAAATTAGTAAGTTTAGAAGGAAAAAGGAAGGAAGTTAAGAAGGAAGTTTATAGAACATGCTATATGTCCCTTTGTGAACAGGAACAGAAGTACTCAGATCCTACCACAGTGAAAACACAGTTAGAAGAGGACTCATAGGAAGAAAAACTCAATTTCATGATATTTGCGCTCACAGGAAAGTGCATCACCTTTTACCATACCAGCTTTTCTTTGCCTAGTTGTTTCCAACGCCCTGGTTATGACGGCGTATCTGACTGAGGTCACACTGTCTCACAGGGGAGAGTACAGTCTACGAAAAGCAGAATTATCTTTGTGAGTTTTAAGGGAAACATCTCTGTGTTCTTTGCAAGCTACTGGTCGGCACAGAACTCTGTGAACAAGTCTACGTGGGAGCTGGATGCCTCTGTACAAGAAACATCCTTATTAATGGGGTTTGGTTCTTTGTGAGTGTTTATTTTCTGAATGTGACATATTACGTGACAGTAACGTTGTAAAATGCAGTGAGCTGGCACTCAGAAGAGCCCAAGTCCCACAGCACCTGTTATTAAGGTACATGCCAAAGGTCTTTTTCTTGGTCTCCAGACTACGTGGAGCCATGTAGATGAGGCTCTCGGGATAAAACCAGTATGCATGCACCAAAGTGTGGCAAAACAGAGTTTGAAAAAGGTTCCTCATTTGTCCTTTCATGCTCAGAAAATAAAGGATAAGAAAAGAATCTATATCTCTGATCTAGTGGACTCACTGTCAGGTGTCCTCCTATGCTTTTACCATATATCACCAAACCATACTGATGAGTTTTCCCCCTATATATATAATTTAATTTGACCACGTGCATATGTCAGTTCTGAACTTATTTTTTGGAGCTGACCAATGTGCTGTGGACAATAGCAGTTCTGTGTCTGGGGGCAGAAAGATCTTACTTGGCATTCCTATACTGTTGGTAAGAATCCTGCTTCACCTACTTCCACTAGACCAAGGGCTTAAGTGTGGAATATAACAAAAGGATGGAGGAAGCTGGACAGTAGGGGACATGTCTCTTCAGAAGCATTGATGTAGCATCTGAAAACCAAGTTGTTTGCAGGCTTCCTCTAGGACACTGCTATGACCCCTCAGCTCCTCGCTCTTGGCAGAACCTCAGAGGCTGTGATGATGACTTTTTTATATATAAGTTAAAAAAAAAAAAGCTAAAAGAAGACATTAAAGTGCTGGTTTGCTCCAAACTTACTTATGGCAAGTACACTAGCAATAAATTTAACGGGAGTAATATGGAAGAGGTGATCTTTATTATTGCAGCTCTTCAGTACCCTAGACACAGTACATCTTCTTGTACTGGAAGGGAAAAGGAACTTTTAAGCTGTGATTCATTGTGGTCCAGGCATTGTTTTAGGGAGCAACAAATCACAGTTAAGGAGTGAGAGTTTCTCTAAGCTGACTCTGAGACTGGCTGAATAGCTCAGGAAGAGACATTTGTATTGTATACCTGCATGTTTAATAAGATTAATCTTGTGTTGAGAGACAACATCTGTGGAGACGTATTATGCAGTAAAGTTTTAGTGGAGAATTACATGCTAAGGCTGTATAGTTAATCATACCACAGCTGTCAATTAGCTCTCTTTTGCACCTAGATGGGATCTACATGGGATTTTCATATAACTCAGACATCACTGAAAATGTCCAGGTCGTAAACTGCAAAATGCTAACATTACTGCTATAGAGTTGATCCAGACCTCTTCCCACATTTCCCAGGATACAGAAGATCGCAAACTATTTGGAATGAGCACTGAGCTACTGAACAAAGTGTGGTTCCCTGACCAAGAAGTCATTTCTGTAACACAGAACCTGATCCACACTGCTCTCCTGTCCCTGATCTAATTACACTGCCTACACACTTAATAACTCTGACACAGGTGAAATCATCTAGGTATAGGCATCTTGTAGCCAGGATTTTACATCTGCTTTTTAGCTTCATCTGCTTTTGGATGGGTTGTCTACCTATGATCGTCTGCAGGATGTGCCTGCTTGAACGTGTTTTCTTGATGCAATGCAGTAAAACCCAAAACCTCACAATGACCACTGAGAAAGCATGCTCCAGAGGAAAAACTAGATGCACCTATGGGCTCAGGCCCTCAAAGTGCTATGATTCATACGTATTGTTGCAAAGACCGTCAGTATTTCCATAATCGTTATTTCATGGGTGTAAAGCCTCAGCCAGTCTTCACTTAAATTGTGTTAACACAGTGTTGCAGTGACCTAGGCAGACACACATACTGCCCTAGAGAGCAAACAGGCACGTCTTGCGGTGTTAGCACGTAAAGAGGATAGACTTCATCATTATCTCATGCTTTTTTGACAACATAAGGAAAACTGAATTTTAGTGCCCTAAAAAGTAAGCAAAATAATTGACCTGGAACAGAGCCATGAGTCTGGTTTCTTTAGAGCAATGGAAGTGAGGACCACCAGAGTGACTGCTTTTTCCCTACATCAGGAGGGAAAAAGTACTCCAAGACTTCGTCTGTCATGTACTAGGGCCAGCTACTATTTCTGGTTAACCACCTCCTTTGCTTTACCTTAGAGCTGGCCTTGGCCACTTTTATTTCTTTTCTAATATGTGTATTTGATATGTTTATTCCAGCTTACTTTATTGGTTTTCCTTATGGTTAAAGGTTTTGCTGGTTTTCTGTTTTCTTTTTACTCAAAAGTGAGATACAGAGTGAAATGTTAACCATCATTCAACAGAACTAAAATGTATTTACTTATGTATTTGATCCAGATCTATCTCAGCATTTTGTCACCTGGCTTGCCACATTCAGTGACACTCGGTAAACATCTCAGTGAAGTAAATGTCACACAATTTCAGAATATGTTCTTGGCTCTGAGAGGCCCAGAATACCTAAGCCTTGTCATATCTTTGTCAAATTTCAGAGCACAATACATTTCTGTGATAGACCTTGCACAAAACCCTACAGTGGAAGAAACTTACTGAAACTTTTTCAGTATTTCTTTCTCATTATTTTCTGAGCTGGGGAAGAATAAAGAGAAATTTTCAAAATGTAGAGGGGAAGTGAGACCCTAGAATGTGCAGTTTCATGACAAGCTATCTTAGCTGGCATTGAAAACCTCAGTCTAAATGCACCTGTGTCAGATGCATTTGTAACTTGTTGTCTGAGACACTATGTATTTTAAATCTCAGTGCTTGAACTGTTACGAGAGAGGTGAGCAGATTTGTAGCAGTGCCACAAGAGTGGGATTCAGTTCAGCTCCTGACTCATCCACTTCTTACCAACTAAGCATTACTTGCTTAGCCTGATAAAGTGGCTTTCAGCTCCATATGGAGGAAGCTAAATTTCAATGTCTATAGGGTAACAATACGGGTGTCTAAGCTCCCTTTATAGCCAATAGAGATTGGATCAACACAGTCAATAAGGAGGATTCATTTGCCGTAGCAGTGTCTTAAGGTGTCCTGCCTGACTGTTGGTTGCCTCTCCAGAAGTATTTGGGTCTCACTTAGATCCTTGTATTGTTTCTGCCCGCTGTGTGGGAGTGTTTTCTGTGTCTTAGGGCACTAAATTCCTATCATTAGGAAAATGCATAGTCTTCCTACAATTCTTCAAGATTTTTTTTCTGAACATTAGCCATTTTGTGTCTCATTTTTTCATCTCTGTCAATGATTTCTGAAAACAAGATCTAAATTTAAACCTCCTGTCCTGATTGCCAGAAGGTAAGAGCCAATATCTCCAGACTGACAAATCTTTAGCTACTTACTCTTGTGGACAAGATCCAGGGGACAAGCTAGAGGAAGACAGCCATTGCAGAATCATGACTGACACAATGGCTGAAGTCCTACGGCCATCGGTTAGACACTTGGGTTATATGATAAGCCAACTTTGAGGCTGTCATTCACAGCTTTGCACTATGTCTTTTCTTGCCTCACTTGCCTGGTACCTCCTCAGCCCCACCTCCGTTCTATCGACCACATTTGTGCAGTGTCACCAAGTCTGAAAAAGTCCCTGTCACTGTGTTGCCCCTAAATATGTTCAAAGGAATTCAAGTTGAAGCTTGGAAAAACTGGGGTTCATCACCACACTCCTTGTTTGCTCTCTTATGGGAGCCTACATGTTAGGAGAATAAAAATTTTTATGGTAATCATTAGGAGCTCATTAGATCTCATTAGAAGGTAAGCCATTTTTATGGTCTGTATTTCTGATTTTGTTGCAATCTTTATTGCATTAATCTCCACTGTTCTAATAATGTAGGTAGGGAGATAGTGATACATTTTTATGAAGATGAGGTGTGAGGGATTAGTCTATATTATCCATAGCCTAGAGTAAAAGATGACCCAGTTGACTCTCTTACCTTTCCTTTAAGTTTGAAGTAAAGGCTACCTGAAATACTGTCTTATGTTGCTATACATTGGCTCTTTCTTGTGTTATCACCCAATGTGCTCTTCTGAGTTTCCTTCTGTCACACTTCCCTTTCAATATCTCTTTGCAGCATTTCAGCTACATATTTGAATATTGCAAAAGCTGTGAGTAAAACATTAGAACAAGAGAACACCAGATAAAAATTCCCATTTGTGGATACAAACCTTCTTAAATTGCTGTTATATATTTTGATGATTTTTTAGCCTGTGGGTACTATCACTATAATTTGCAGTGTATAAGTTTTAATAAGTCAATTATAAATGTAATGTATGTTGCAAATATCACCACAGTAGCAGCTTAATAAACAGGCCTTTTTTAATCTTATCCTCAAAACAGAGTTAATGTACTGTTCTTCTAATTTATAATCAAAATGCAAAACAAAATTCAGCTTAACAGTTATAGTGTAGCTGAGATGCTTCATACCATTAACTTGAAATATCTGAAGACTAACCTGTTCTTTTCTAACTGTAAAAGATACTAAACAACTACATTTGCATATGTGGATAATATACATATTTTTGTGTCTGTATATGCATTTACTTCTACCTACATTTTTAAATAGATAGGAGACATATATACACATATTCCTATGGAGTATATGCTTTCTCAGTATAGCACAAAGTTTTTAGCAGAATGATTTTGTGATGTCTACATTGCTCTAGTACAGGGAAGGCATTTTGCACAACGTATGTTGCAATCTGGTTCTTAAGAAGGCACAGCAAAACCCCAAGGAAACTCGTTCAGAGAGTCTCAACCCTATATGAACATTATTTTTTTTCTAATCCCCACAGCAGTCAAACCCATGTTCCTTAGGTGGAAGCAGTTAGACATAGTGGATATTACAGTCATAACCCATCTTCCTCAAGTGTCCAAATTTTCTACATAGTCAACACTTCCACCTTGGGAAAGGCCAGGTATGTGCCTGACAGCTAGGTCAACGCAATAACAACCTAATGGTCAGCCTGAACCCTCACTGGCATCTTTTCTTTTGGAAAGTTAGTCATCTAAAGATTAGACATCTAGTCTATGTTATTCATCTAAGCTGCATCTCATCGGTGCAGAAGGATTATTTCCAAAAGACAACTGATCTCTTCTGAGAAACCTAAAAATGAAGTTGCCTCGAGTGCCTATCTCTCTTCATTAATTACTTAGGAGACTTTAGTGATTAATGTAAACTACATGCTTAAATCTGAAGTTGCCAAACCATGAAGAAATATCCCTTTCATTCCTGCATCCAGTCCACAATGTTACAGCAATGATCTGCCATTTGGTAAATTTAGGATATTGTATGTGCAACCCTTTATATTAAATAGATATGACCTTATGGGAAATTAGCTTTTTTTGTTGTTCTTTTAACACTTAATATACTTGATAAAAGTTTGTTTTCTCTGATGCCTTCTGAAGAGAAAATGAGGCAAAATTGCATGAATGCATTATTCACATTGGATTACTCCACCAGCTCCAATGACTTCTTAGTTGTTCTTTATAAAATAAGCACATGCATATATACAGTATTTACTGGGACACAGCAGGATGAAGTTGTGGCAGAAGCTAAAACCAAGAGACACATCAATCATTCTACTCAGAAAAGTCTTTTTTCTTCCTTTGCTTTGAGCCCTGATTCTATTCCCATTATACAGTGTCCACTCTGAGTCCGGTGGTACTGGATTCTTTTTAAAGTTAATTACAGTTGAAGGATTGTGTGGGAGAATTTTAATTTGAGTGCATGTAAGAAGCTAACACACTCCATTCTGTGTCCTGATTGCCTATTTATTATGAGGGAGACAAGCGAAAGTGAAGGCACTGATTCAAGTGGTGACATGGATAAGCATTCCAAAGACATCTGGAAAAGCTTGGTTGCTTTCAGTTTCAACTTAATCACAGAGAAAAAGATATACCATGAAAGAGAAAGCAATGAAACATTTCCAGCTACCACCACTGAGCTGGTGTCTCTTCCCCTCAGCCTGACAGTACCTAAACCCTAAAGGTAGGATTCATGTACTCTTATATTAGACATGTATATGATAATTGTCAGCTTCTAAGCAAATTATATTTTTATAAAGTCTTTCCTTTATAAAGGCAAAAGGAATAAGTACTTTTAAGCCAGGATTCATATGATGTATTTTGGATGCCTACTTTAGGATAAGATGAATAGCAACCTGAAAAAGCCAATTTCTTTTATAGGAGAGGGAATCTAGAAAACCCTCAAGACATTGATGCCTATATCCAATCCCACCTTCAGGGTGTAATTTGTCATGTGCTCAGAATGCTTTTCTATGTAATTTGTCTTCTTCGGTACAGTCTAGTTACCTATGCACACCTCTTTTAGATGTACATCAGTGATGTAAAAGTCAAGGAGTGTAGCACAGCACACTTGTATTCTGCTGGCAAACCCCATGAGGCTGTAGGAAACATCCTCTACCTTTGCTTTCTAGGAAATTTCTGAAATACAGCTGTGGCACTACATCTCCTTTTAGT
>JANZLQ010000017.1:24897246-24995272 GCA_026212715.1 Elanus axillaris | reverse complement strand
TTTTAGTTTGGAATGTGGTTAGAAGATGACCAAGATTTGGATCTGTAGATAATTTTCCTTATGCTCTACAGCAGAGAAGTAGTTGGGGTTGCAGACGGAGTCGGAGCGAGTAGTGTCCTCACTTCAGAAGGCTGGCCATGAGCAAAACCAGCACTGCCTCTCTTCCATCAGCTTTCCCTGGTAGCATCCGAGAGATGTACAGGACATGGGGAAGCATTTTATTTTTCTACTTTACCAACATAATAGTAATATCCCTGTACCACAGTGAGTGAGCAATTCCTCATCTAGGGTGACTAAAACACATGATATTTCATGAAAGGGAGACATGTTTTCTGACCTACTCGCATTTTTGGTTGATGTTACATGAGGAAGAAGCACTAGATACATGTTGACAGCCCCTGGCAGTCTTCTCAAGCTGCATAGAGATAAATTGAATTGATAATAACAAGAAATAGCTCTGAATGGAGTGCAGATTTGGGAATTGCAATGGCAGAATAGGAGGAGGGTTGGGTTTTTTTACTTCTTCCATAGCTTCTAAATTTTTTTTTTAATATTTGGCTAGTTTTTCTGTTTACCTGCCTTTATTTTATTTTTCCATCTATAGGGCTTAGATCTGATCCTTTATGTGTCATATGAACAAAGTACGTTTCAAACACTGTCTACACAGACAATAATGATATCCAAAATATGTTAGTCTATAACTGTCACTGAAGTCCTGTGCTAAGCAGCAAACCACTTTGCAGGAAAGCTGAAGAAAAAATCCAAACAACTCAAATGTGAAAGCATTTACTCTGACAGATCAAAGTAGTGGAGAAGTAAAAAGTTGTCACCATTTGCAAAATTCAGAACCCATAAAAAATGGGGTTAGGTTTTCAGCTGGGGTGAAGCATCGTCGTTCTGTTTCCAATTCCCAATTCAAAAACCCTTACATAGTAATCCAGGACATCCCAAATATTGTCATCAGGCAAGCCTCCCATGAAGGTTCATTCAAAGTGTTCTGGTGAGAAGTTTACTCTCAAATGGATGAAGTTCCTGTGAAAGTCAAGGAAATTCGTCAAGGCAATTTACTTATGTTGCCAAGACCAGAGGCAAAAGTGGGCTTCACCTGTGAGAGGGTTAAACAGAGGGGTCTCTCAAGGGTTTCTATGTCTCCTCACTTTGCTTTTGCACTTGAAAGAGAGCTTGAATTGCCCAGTCTTTTCCTCTCATGCCTGCCCTCAGCAGAAGCAGCAAGCCCAGCTCCTCAGACCTCAGTCTAGATGAGTGATTTTTGTCCTGAACTTTAGGAAACCTTTCTGTTTTCCTTAAGCATCTGAGACAACCTTATCCCATGCTAGTGAAAATTTCAGCCTACTTCAACCAAAAAAGTAACCTACTAAGAGATAAGTGAGCACGCGTACACTGAGACTCACCCATCTTTACTTTTTTGTCCACTCCTCTCCTTCTCTTGGTTCATTTTAAGCTTACGTGGAAACCTGGAGAACTTAACAAGAAATATCAGAGATAATGTTTTCTGACACTTGCAAAGCGTGCCTTGCCTTCCAGACAGGATTTCCTCAGTCTGCTCTGTTCTAGATATGAAACCATCCTTCGGTCTGCCACTACCACTCATGCACAACAAGGGAGAAAGGGGCATTACACAGTACATTTTCCACTGCTGTGCCGTATCTCATTTACTCTTGCTACTGAAATACACAATCTCTAATTAGCTTGTCCAGCTCTGCTCCTTTTTTTTTTTTTCCTCCGAGATGAAAAAGAAAAAAAGTCATTTATTACTGGCTAACATTCATTAAAACTTGTAACTAGTTTGTTTATTGAAACCAGACGGCATTTCTTCCCCTTCCCAACCTGTCACTGTGTGGTATATTCACATATAAGGCATCAATAATTATACAATGCATTACAAATGAGCTTTTAAAGCCAGGATGCAAATTAGGAATGTAAATGTGGCTTCTAAATTGGCTATGTTAATATGAAATATGATTCTTTCTAATAGAGTGGGAGTAAGCCCCAGCGGTATTGATCTTTTCCCTTTTCTGCCTGCAACCCCCCCAGTTAAGCAGCAGTGTCTTTTCACCTCCCCTCACTGAGACTCATCTGGTCAAGTCGAACTCTTTCCTCTTATTTGCCTGTGCTGAGCCATGAGCACTAAATGAAGCGAGTAATTTGGTGCATTGTTGGGGGGGACGGGAGGAGGGGGCCGGGGGAAGGGGGGCCGCTGACAGGGAATGGTGTCAGCTGCAGAGGCAGCAGAAAAAGCCGACATCTTAATAAAACAGCCTCAGGCAAAATCCCATTAAAGCCTTCAGAAGCTTGTTTCCCTGCAGTTGAGCAGGTAGGCGTCGTGCACTGCGTGGCAGCCCTGAGTGCTCTCTGGGAGCCCAGTTCAAAAAAAAAACAAAAAAAAAAACCAAAAAATTGAGTGCTTTTTTCCCCCCCCCTTTTTCCTCCCCCCTGATCTAAATCATCCACCAGCCTCTGCTCCTCAGAGTCATTTGCAAGGCAGAGAAAGAGGGAGGGAGGGCGAGGGAGCAGGGAGAGCAAGTGTGTGCCTTGATGTGCGAGGGACTAAGTGCCTATGCAGTGGCAGGAGTCGCTGGCGAGCGTTGCTCGCCCATTAACACTCCGTGCAGACCTCAGGCTGACCTTTGGAGAGGAGAGGGAATGGGGGGACACGGGCAGAATGACAATGAGGAGATGGGGCACCAGCTTGGCTCCCTGTGCGGCTGCCTCTCCTCCCTGTGCCTGCCCACCTGGTGCTGAGGACGTTGGCATTTTTTTCCCGGCGGTGATGAGCGAAGAAGGGAAGAGAGGGAAAATGGGACTGGGCAGAGGAGAGCTGGTGGCCGGGCAGGGAGCTGTGGTTTGAGAATAAGGGGAGGTGATGAAACTCTCTACAAATCTCTGCTAATTAATTCTTGCTAGATGGTAGTAGGGAGAAATCACCCCACACGTGGTTTGCTTGAATGAGCAGCGGCTGGACATAATTCTGTTTTGATGGAGGTTCTATGCGCCGTGGCACTGACAGCCAGGACACCACGGTGTCAGGGGCTGTACATGCACACAGTCAGGGAGATGGTCCATGTCCTTCAGCAATCGTGGTTTCAATAGGCAAAAAGACCAAGATGCAAGTTAAATTTTTTTAGCCCCTTTGCAGCCTGGAGATGCCCCCTCAGTCCCACACACATCCCTCTCTTTCTCGATGGTGCTCCTTCTTTGTACGTGAGTTCTGGGTGCAAGGACTTCTGGAGCATTTCTAGACACTGTCTTTATACATGAGCTTATATTGGATCTAGTGGATACTGACAGCTGAATGCGCAGGGAGGAACAATTCTGCCTGACTCACACCATCATGTAGCTGATATGACTCTCTAATAAAGCACGGCAGCCTTCTAAATGGATAGATGATGCACTTTGTACATTTGAAAGTCCGGTTAGGTCTCTTAAGAGAATACAGTCTGCTTTGGCTCAAGATTGCTGTACCTCTGCATTGTATATTTAATGTTTGATAGGTGTCTGGCTAGAAAAAAAATGTGGCTTTCTTATGTTAAATCAATTTTACCTGTTCTTTCAAATCCATTTGGGCTTATGAAGGACCCTGTGCTGAAAGAACATCCTCAATGCGTCTGGCACCTGGTGCCGCAGCTTTCCTTTAGGTATCAATCATTTCTGTAGAGGGCAAGGAAACAAGAAGTCTGTTTGGCTCTTAGTTTAGCCAAAACCTACAGTTAAATCTGTATACACTCTGCCTTCATTTCCCCATTTGTAAAGGAGCAAGAGCAAGTGCCAAGCTTTTGCTTTACCCAGGGACCACTGCCTCTGCCATAGGCTGTGATATTCAGGCAAGCACCAGAAGGAATAATCACATCTCTGACAATGAGAAGGCTCATTCCATTATGGCTAAATTGCTTTGGTTCTGCCAGCGTCATGAGACCAAGTCTGAGCCACCAGTAACTAGGTCCAACTTCGAGGACTTCAGTAGAAGCTTCTCTACGTTTGAGCTTTTCCCTGGAGCTCAGCTAGAAAAATCTCAAATCATTCCTGCTTCTTTTTTTCCTCTGTTCTTTTCTATCTTTATTCACTCTTTATTAATTCCTCATTTTCCCTATTTCCTTGCCTTCCTCACTTTTTATTTTAAACTCTGCTTTCTACTCTGGAAAGTCCCAAAGCATTTTCCAGCCTGCATTTTTAAAGTTTGATTCCCCCACGAGTGAGCATCTACTGGCAGAAGTTGAACAAATGGGATTATTCCCTCACCTCTGAAATGCAGCTACTTCTGAGGTAGAGCACTGCAGCCACTCTGTCTTCAGCATGTGCCTTGGGTCTCTGGAGAGGGAATGAAGGATAACCTTTTCACCTGAAAGTACCTTTTTAGGTAAGCTGAATATAACTTGGAATTAAGCCAGAATACCACAGTTAACACTTCTTTACGAGCATAGCTTGGGATTGTGACCAGAAATGTCAGAACATTCCTTTGATGTCTGTCAAGTGGACCCGTAAATGGAAAGTGCAAAAGTTTCATCTTTCTCTTATACGTATGTGTGTATTTTGCAGCTATATGTATGTATGTGTGTGTCTGTGTCTACTCCAAAGCTTTGGAAGCAGAGCCTCCTGGAAAGAAAAATAGAAGTAAACAAGCAGTAGGAAATGTTTTCATAATGGTAATTCTTTTAACACATTGATGTTCCAGTGGATCTTATCATATTTGCAATGCTTTTTAATACCTCTGAGTAAAAGCCAACAGTTTGGTAAAACCCCAGTCAATACTTTCTTTTCCCAGTAATCTGCAGTGAGGTGTTATTATTCTGATGATGTGACAGTATGCACACAGTACCTCCATCTGCTCTTTCATGCTGTTTTGCTGGTCATGGATTGTGCATACAATTCAGTCTGGCTAAAACTCATTTAAATCTCAATAAATATTCTTATTCTCCATGACTGTTAACACTTTGTTTATATACATCAAATTGCCTTCCATTATGTAAGCTCCTTAGGTCATCAACTTTATCTACCTTCATGGGTTCAAAAGTTCAAGTTCAGTAAGAAGGTTCCTGGTTTCTGCCTCCCTCCTGAAGTTTCTCCATGATCCAGACAACTAGATGAACTCCTTCAGGTTCATAAAAGAACCAGTGGAAGGGTCAGGAATGCAGCTAACCCAGGGAGGATGCCGCCTTAGGGCTCAAGACTGGACACCTCTCTTAGAGTGAGAGATGCCATTTCTATGCCTTCTACTGTCTGGCTGAATCACACATAAGAGTGATTCATTCATCACCAGCTCATGCATTATCTTGAGTGACGCTGAGGAAAAAAAAAAAGGTAATTTTTGAGGTTCTACAAGTTTGTCTGCAATTTTACGGTTAAGAGCTTTTGCTGAACCAAAGCAGAATATCTCCAGACTTGGGTCTCTCAAATGGATGTAAAGTTTACCCCTGACAGCCACTGGACAGAGAGAAAAATTGGGGGTTGGGGTGGGGATCAGCAGCTAATTTTAAATGAGAAAACATCATCAGCAGATTGTAACAATCAAAATGGGAATTTTGCCTGTGAGTTAGAACACTCAAGATTCTGGCTTTATGTCCCAGATGCAAGAATCAGGAAAGACCATGGTATCATTCTCCAGACTTTTTTTCCAATATTGTATAAAAAGTGGAGAACTAAATCTATCTTGGACATGTCCATTGGACGACCTTCAGATTAAACTCAGCCCTGTTTGTTCATCTTATCTCCTAAGCGTGCAGGAAAATGCAGTTAATTGGTTTATAACCCTTTTAAATAAGGTACCTTAATAGTGGATGTGGTATAAAAAGGACAAGCAAAATTTGTTGCTTTTCTACTTTTATCAGTGCAGTAGTGTGTTTACTACTGAGAAAAGACCAGAAACAGTAAAAGGAAATCTGTCATCAACTGAGAGAACAACACTGGATGAGTCAACGATCCGAAGCATTATTTTTCCTTAGATCTGTCAAACACACACTTGCGTGTCTGTGTGCACATGCATAAATACATATATATGCAAAAATATGTAATGGCCTGTCTGTTATGCGTTTGTATACATTTGAATCAGGTGTAAACACCAAAGCAGACAAGGGTGCGTTTGCATACTCAGGTACACCCATTTCTTTAAAACAACCAAAAAACCCTCCTCTGTGTCTATGTTCATACTTTCACATTGATGTACATACAAACACATCCTTCTCCTTCTCCTCCTTTTTTTCCTTGTCAGAACACTTTAAAAGAAAACATGGATTTTGATACTCCATTCTGGCAGAGAATGTACAGTGCTGTATTTTTTTTTTAAAAGAATAATCAATGAAGAGAAGCTGTTCCAGTTTTCTTCAACTGCTTACTTCAGTTCCTGTGCATTATTTGAAGTGTACATGACTAGATGCCTCTCAAGCATGTACTGCATCATAGGGTTACCACCAGGGCTCTGTATGTGATGGAGGGAAACAGTCCAGCTCTGTACTGACCCATCAGAGACGTGAGAAGGAGCAGAACTTCCTTGTGAAATTTGTTTATAAATTAAACTTCACATCTTACGATAAACTGCACTTCATATGCTTAGACACCTTCATGTTGGTGATGCATGTAAAGACCGAACTCTACATATGAAGTCCAACACATCAACTGCTTTCAGGGGATCGCTAGGAATGTCTTTCTCTTCTCCAAATCACACAAGGAACAAACAAGAGGAATCTCTTCTAAACTTTAACAGACCAGTGAGCGTCTCTTACTGTGCTACAGATATTAAAAGCACAAACAAAGTGACAGGTTGCATAAAGACTGAGGCATCCCAAATAAAACTTTCCTACGTCCCAAATACTATTTAACTTACTGCATGAATTTTAAACACATTTTGTCATGGCCTATTTCTACTGAAGTCAAAAGTAAAACTTTCACACTCTTCTGTATTTCCCATCATGTGAAAAATCCCATTGAAGACACAGGGCATATATGAACAAATATTTAAGCGTGTACACACACTTTTTTGCAGGATCAAAGCCTAAGGTCAGATCTCATTTCCAAAAAGCTTCTTGCCTTGAAAATCAAAGCATTTAGTGATTTAGTGCAACAGAAAGTCTCATTATTGCCTTCTCTTTCCATTCAGCCATGAAATAACCCGTATCTCCTGGAAAAAATAGTTACTGGGCAGAGAAAGCTTCCAGGAGAAAGAAGATGAGGAACACAGGCCTATATAAGATCCAGTTTGTCTCAAGAGAACACAGTGAATCTGTAATTTTTCACTAATAATGTAAAAGACTATATTTTAAAAATATACACCTCCAACCTCTTATTCAAAGCATTTTTCTACTGTGCAGCCTCATTTGCTTTTCTGTCTTTAAAATGTCCCTCTAACCTGATGCTCTAACCTAAGTGGCTCTATTCTGAAAAATGCTCAGTATTTTCGCCACTTTTATTTGGTTGTCATCTTCAGCTCCTGCTTTCCATGTATTTTAAGAGGGGATTTTTCCAGAGAAGCCTGCAAAAACCCCTTCCCACACTGAATTTCCAGTGTGTTCTGGGTAGCACAGCAAGGGACTGTTCACACCATATCCTCATCGCATTGCATCAGCCCTGGGGCTAATACCTGCAGGTTGCTCCTCGGCTAGTAAATTGAACAGCGTCAGAGAAATGGACTCAGATGCCAAAATTAACTGTTCATAGGAATAAATAATTAGCGCAATCCCTTTTGGCGTCTTTTGGCATGGAACAGCTAGCACTCACCCCTTCCAAATACTGAGTGCTGGGGTCGGTCTCAGCACTGTCCTGAGGGGCAGAAGGATGAGACTACTCTGTTTTGAAAGATAAAAGACGTTAATAAACATGGCCAGAGAGCAGGCTCTGGCAGCTTCAGTTTACTAGCAGAGACTCTGCCTTAAATTCTAGGTGCTTTGAACTCTCCTCAGACTGCCTGCCAGAGGGGTCTTTGCTTCCACTTCCCCCAACTGCTGTTCAAAACCCCACGTGCAAATCAGATCACAGCTACCGCTTTCCTGAGTAAGCCCCAGGGTGGTTTTTGAAGACATACAGACATGCGTGAGTCTGTATGCCAGCGTGGATACAAAGAGGTTTAGATAAACATGTCCCCATCCGGAATGGGATCCTAAAGGGCAAATAAATAGCAGAAAAAGAAAAACTTTGTGGCATTCACATTGGTTTGGGGTACAGGGGACATTACAAGGAGAAAAAACTGTGATTACATTCATAAATTCAAAAAGTATTTGTTGGAGTGCTTTCCTGGTTATAGGCAACCTAAGTGCAAGAATTCATATCCCCCACTGAGCAATATCTATACAGTTGCTGTACAGCAATTTTGTCTTCAGATTAGTTAGGGGTAGTTCTATTTTGGTTTATAAGTCAATGGAGCAGAACATTGTCATAGGATAGTGGTCTCCCACTGCTACCTCGTTTAAGCAATCAAGCAAAAATAAAGCATATGTTACACCTTGTAATGTATTTCTCATTCTTGTATTCTTACACTGTTTTCATTGTCATAATGATCCAGTATATCTTTATCTGCTTGGACTTTTTATATAAGTTAGCTTCTCTCTTAAGGTTTACGAGTTAATAATTTAACCAACAGCCATGTACTATATATTATTTTTTCACCCAGAAGCACAGCCTTCCTGAGTTACAGTCTGCAGAAGATAGTTCAGCTACAAGAGAAATGGCCTACATATGACAGCAAACTTCGACTATTATTCCATGTTGCATGCCTAATCTGTGCTGTGTTAGGTGAGCCTCAGTCGCTGCGCTCTTCTCGAACGAGTGACTTCCACAGACTGTTTCTGGCATACACAAGATCATTAAGACACTTGAGGCGTATGTTCATCAGGATTCTGGGGAAATAGCTTGTGACTGTCTTGTAGGAAAGTAGAAACAGTACAAAATCCTCTCTCTATTGACTGAAACATGCAAAGACACGTTTATAGTTAAAGTATTTGGTGCAGAACAAATAACTGTGCTAAATTCTTGGGTTTGCCATGTTGTCCCTGTAAGATTTTGGGCTAGTGACTTTGCTTCAAAAACACTTAGTATGATGTTAAGTAATGTCAAAAGCAATGGGAATGAGGTGTCTAAAAGCCATTAGAGGTATGGTCCTGATTAGTCCTCTTTTAGGAAAATAGCTTTATTACCATTAAGAAATAATCATTAGGGAAAAAAAAAAAAAGTCACTTTCCTCTGTCTACTACTTTTATTTAGGTGGAAACTATTGTAGTTCAGACACTTCATCCTATTACATATCCATATTAATCTCTTTCATAAGCAGCTCAGAAGGGTGCTGCAGAGCCAGTATAACCAGGATAATAGGAATCGAAGTTCACAGTTTCAAAGCAAAGTCAAAACTGTGGGGTCTCAGTTAATTTGCTTAAACATCATCACCTCTAACGACATTCTAAATACCCTGCAGCATCCTACCTCTCCTCCAGCCATCAGTGCAGAAGGGTACAAAACTCAGCGACGTTGCCTCACAGCTGCCACCCCATGTTGGTGTCTCAACTGCCCTTGAGTCCTCAGCTGGCACAAAATGTCAAGTTGTGTCAAGCCCTTGGTGTACTCTTAATTTGTCCATCAGTAAAGCCAGTTAGACTGGACATTTTCCTGAACTTTTAATATAATTTACCTTTGTTTCTATCTGTTGCTGGTGTCACTGATGTGTTATTATTTCATAGAACACTTTTAAAGGGGTTTAGTGCTACCTCTCCTGACTTTGTCCTCAAGTCTTAAGGAGAATAGGATTACAAAACTGGGTAAAAGAATATTTTAGCTAAAGATCAAGAGAAGTATCTATTCCAGACCCCAAGGTTTGTTTGACTGGAATTTTCTCCCAAGAGAAGTAGCGGAAGCCTCAATACTTGAATTATTTAAGATTAGAGTAGGCAAAGAGTTGGAGAATCTTGTAAGGATCAATTCAGTATTGACAGGGGGATGGACTAGCTGAACTGGCAAGGCTTTTTCATCTCTAAATTGGGTGATTCTGAAAAACGAAACTGTGGCTTTAATGAGTACTTGCCCTACTCAGTGGCTATAGCAGTAGTTAATTCTTTTAGCTTGGGTGGAAGTGGTGAGCCTGGGAAGTCTGAAATGTCATTTGAAGTTCTGTGGTATAAATGGAGTGAACTCTTTGTTTTGCTTTTTATACAGTACACTGCACATCAGGATCTTGACCTGTGACCAGTACTCTTGAGGAGGGGAGGGAGAAGGCTAATAAAAAAAAAATACTAACTTGTTGTAAGTTATAATTTTATTTCAGGATTTTGGAGGCAAGGGAGGAGGCAAATTCCAGTTCTCCGAGTCTGGTCTGCAAAGTGCATGCCTGTATTGTTCCTTTAAGTCGCACTAGGGATGTGAGGCATGGTCCTTAACAATCTGATATAACTTCAAAATTGTTCCTTCTTTGAAGAGGTGTCTGGTCCAGATGATCTCCTGAGATCTCTTGCAACCTAAATGATTCTATGACTGAATTATTTGGCTTTCTTCACGTGGGAGCCCCAGAGGGAGTTAGCATATATGTGGTATTGATGATCTAGAGCCTGAGTCTAGAAGCAAAACAAAGAGTGAGTCAAATTAACTGCAGTGTTCAGATGAAAAAAAAGATCCTTTGTCAGGTTCGCTGTTTTCTTTGTACATTTACAACAGAACTGCCATAATTTTTTCTGCTAAGGTCTCAAAGGAGGTCAGTGTAACTCAGCGCTACATTACAAGGGTTTTAGCTCAGTTTCCAAGGCTAACTATATATGCAACTCACAGACCGGATTTTTTTACTGAGAAACCTGAGATTTATTTTTTTTCCTCTGTCAGAAACCAGGACACGAATCCTGCAAACACTTAGCAATTGTAGCTAATGACTCAGTGTCAGCCCCATTATACCAGCCAGAGGTTTTATCTTCATTTCTCTTTAAAAAGCCTTTATCTTCCAGTGAGGCAGAGATCCCTGACTGAGCCCTTACCGTGCTGTTATGGTAAAAACAATAATAATGAAATAGGGAAAAACAGTGATCCGAGCACCCCAAAATTCAGGTCTTCCATTCCAAGTGAGGATAGAAGGATCTGCTTTCATGGCATTAGACTAGACAGTTGAGGTTTATTTGATGACCATCAGGTAATCCCAAATTACATTCCCAGTGTCGCATACCTTTGTTTCAACATTCAAGTGTTGCTTCTGCAGCTTCTATTGTATTTAAGTGAAATAGTGTCTGGATTGCCAACGACTGAGGTTTTCAGTAAAATGATATTTTGGCTTTTATTGTAACTTGGTCTTGATGAGATTAGTTGAATCCAGAAGTTCTGACACAATGGAATGAAATCAAGTTCCTAAAGATATTCATATAGCATAAGCATTCAAAAGTGGAAAAAGAAAAAAAATATTGATCCCTTACCTATTAATTTAAAAATATGTGGTTTTGAACTCAAGCATCCTTTGAGGATTCTGTAATGAATACAAGTCACGATCCAACATACTTTACTTCTTTTGACTAATGCCCTTTTCCATAGGAACTGTGAAAGGAAAAAAAATAATCTTTTTTTTGGTTATTCTTTCTTATTTATATACACACTCTGGGGCAAATGACTTCCCTGTCACTGGAGGGACATCAAAAAGGAAAGCAGTTGCAAATTTCTCACAGAGCTGAACTTCCTGGAATACTTTACTTGGCTTCCAGAAAATATTATTAAAAAAGTCGTTTCTTACTTTCGCTAGCTCCTTGAGGCAGGTGGAACTGACAAATAGCTAACGGGTGGTTCCATAACTAAAGAATTATCTAGAGTATTTTATCTTGATTTTTTTAAAGTATTCAGATCTGATTTTTCAGACTAGCTTATCATTAGCTGGACTTCCTGCTAACATCATTTATACTTTTATTTATTTATTTTTAATTCCCTACTTGAAACAACTTAAATGAGACAGATTTTCAAAAAGATATTAAAGCCTCAATTTTTTGTGTTGGGCATTTTGAGACCACCATTTTGAGATCATCCGTAATTTTAGAAAATCTCAGGTTCTCAAGAAGTCTGAGGAATTTAGAGGTGAGTGTTTGGCTTGCTGCTCATTTCTATTCATAGTCAGAGGGTGGGAGAGGGATTTTTGTTTGTTTCCAGTTCATCCCCTCAATATTAATATCAGACCTGATTCTGCATCCGTTGGATGGTAATTCAAGTGGTGAAAATCCATTCAATGTTGATGTGAGCTTTCTGTTATAATAGATCACCAGTAAACTGGGTAAGATTTTTTTCCCAAAAATGTGTTGTAAAGTTAATACTAGGAAGAAAATGATAGTATTAAATAGTAATTAAAATATATTAAATAGTATTTAAAATTACTACAGCAGACAAATATATAGATATACTCATAGATATACACGTGATTTTAGGCAAAACCCTTTCCCCTGTTACTAAGATTTACTGTTTAAAAAAAAAGTTCTGACTAGAGGTAGTCAGTACTTCCCAATTCTGTCTAAAGATCTGAAGAATTCAGCAGAAAATAATAATAAAGGACTTTGCAAAATTTTACCCGGAAGTATATTTCTTTCTGTTCTGGAAGATGATTGCATTGCCTTATGGAATCTATGGGGTGGGCACTTTAGAAGTCCCCTTCACCCCTTGGAACAGATCACTTGATCCATAAAATATTAAGACCTTACTTCTTGGCAAGGGGTGATGGGGTTTCTGTACCTTCCCAGAACATGAACTCCAATTCTTATACCACACAGCTGAACAGGGTAGCACAGCCTACCAGTGCGCTGCAACAGTAAGACAGGACTTTTTTTATCTGAACTAAGGATCATGTAATAGGGACTCTGTGCGGCCTCCGGCAAAGTCTGGGGTTGTCTATTCCCTCACTTCAATAGGGTGTGAACAGAATACTGTACGCTGGCTTATTCCACCAATAGCTGCAACCTTGCCCTAAACTAGTAGGACTATCTCCACATAGTTTTTGGTTTCAGTGTCCAAGTGAGAGGGAAGGAGGAGGTCTGTCCTGCCGGTTATATTACTACTCTGTTAAAGTGCTGGCTCCGTGTATTTGAGGGAAGTCCTTCCTCAGCTACTGAAATTTGATTTTTCCCTGCCTGACAAGCAGTAGTCTTACCAAAGGCATTCCTGTAGCTGGGAAGTTCGACCCTATTTGGAGATGATCTGTCGCTGTGTGGCAGACAATCTTTTCTCCAACAGATCCTAAATGCACTGTGAATGATCCAAGTGTTAACTAAAATTTACTGCATGAATCCAGTACAGTACTTCTTCCTTGGTGAAAGTCCCTCCCAGAAGCTTTTAAGAGGATCTGTCGAGAAGAAGCAAGTCAGAGTTAGCCCAGGGATTTTAGAATTAAGGTGATTTTAACAGCAATTATTCTTGGGCATGTAGTTGTGCTTCTGGGTATGTGAATTAGTTTCACTGAGTGTTGCCACATTATTCCTAGCTAGTAAAAAACCCCGAATGTTTAACTACACCTTTATTGCTTTAGTGGTAACTGTTACTGTAATACTAACTGTATATACAAAATATATGATTTTAGTACATTTATGTTTCTATTCAAGACAAACTAATATTAATTCTAACCTGATTAATCCATTTCTTTATGGTTTGACTACAGCAGAATCCTGCCCTTGCCCTCACCTTTCACACACACACTCCCAATTTGATAAAAATAACCATTTACTTTAGACTGTACGACGAATTTTACTGGAAGCTGTTGTTAAAGGGGAAGGGGAGATTTCTCTCCAAGGGTGATAAGCTGCCAGAGAGCGGAGGTTCACTTTTGGTCCCTGAGATGCTGGAGCAATCGAGCCAGACTCGGAGCAGTCTAAGGCATGCTGCAGCTCTGCTGGTCTCGGAGCGATGGAGATATGAGAAGCCACAAAGGTGACCTAGAGCTGCCTTCCTCCTCCCGCCTCTGGGGCGGCAAGTTTTCCGCCGTCATTCCTAGATGTGGTTTCACCAACCCTCCCTCCATTTTTATCTTTGCCTACAGAAGTCTCCACAGAGGCTAGTAGAAAGGGATGCTTTCTCGGTAACTTGTCATATTTACTACTTTATCCTCTACCAGTCTGCAGGGGGAAAAAAGTTGCTATGAAAGGGGAATAGATGGAGCAGGAAAGTGCCTGACTTTGGAAAGGAACATTTAGTACAGAGACTTTTTTACTTTATAAAATTTCAGTTACAAATCTCTTCTCCTCCCAATACACAGACAAAATCCAGCCAGTGTCTCAACCAACTTTCAAAACCTTTTTCTGGCTTGAGGCTAATTGCAGCTTTGCACTCTGGGAAATACAGACGGTGTCCAAGTCATTGAAACCGAGTCTTAATTTGGACCTGCGTTTCCTCCTTATTAAACTGTTGGTAATTTGGTACATGAGAGGACTGCTCCTGCGAACAAGAGACACGGCCCCCGCTCCATCCTCTTATACTACAAAGCTTGCATTTTTCACAGTGGATTAGCAAGTCTAGACATCCTATAAAATGTCAATGAACGTATGGATCTTTAGTGCATATTTCTCAGGAGAGCTATGCTTGTTTGCAATGCTGCTTTCTCAGCCCGATCAATACAGCCACAACAGCCTTTTGCATTTTCTGTCAGAAAACAGAACCCCACTCATTGAATTTTTTTTTCTTTCTTTCCAAGGCAGTTAATCAAATAGTGGAGGTAGAGGAAAGTGGGAGTGGGTGGGGGGTGGGGAGTTAGATCATATGCCGAGCACCCAGGGAAGTTGTGAATAAAGTATTTTATTTTAATTATTATTACTAACCACGAAGGCACGATAAGAATTATCATGAGAAAAATCATACCTCAGGGGCAAGACAAGGACTGGGGAAGAGAAGGGAAAGGAGGCGCAGCTGAGTGCGAGAACCCCCACGGGATGTGATTATCTCCTGATAACAACATCCCCAGACTTATTGCTATTATGAAATTTCGTTTTTCCATTTTTTTATATACACAGATACATATATAAATTATTTAGGTGAAGTATTTCAATTCCCTGCAAACTGCGAGTTTGCATTAAAATGCTTCAACTGTGAGATTCCCAGGTATATTAATATCCACCCTTTGAGGATGTTGAGCAGTCCATCAGAATAAACTCTTCATCCTCGGCTGTTTTATGATATTATTACAACGTATTTTAGTTGGGGAATGGTGGGTAGAACAAGTTTTCAGAGAAATAGACTTGTTTGGGTTCCATTTGGTTGCTGGAGGGGAAAACTCCACATAAAATGACTCTGGCTGTTCAGTAAGGCATCCTGATTTCTCATTATTATTATTTTTTCCCCAGCACAGTTCTATTTCTTCTCTCCTTTTTAGAAGTCCCCAGTCCCCTTCCCATCTACTTTAATAACAGTGAGAGGGGATTGCAGCCACAAGACATAGGGATCTCAAGGACTGCATTCAGAAGTGTGTTTTGTACATTGAGTTTCCTGGCAATTTTATTTAAAAATGAGGATGGATTGATGCTGTTATTAAAAACAACTTCATCAATGTATAATTGTGATTTAATAATTCTTAGGGCTGAAAGATACTTAAAAAAATCTACCTCATTTTGTTAGGCTTGCTCAGCTTATGTTTACATCTTCTGAATTTCCTTTTAACATCCTTAATTTTTCCCCAAATTTTGATTACCGTATAGGGCCCTGACTGTAGCTCATTAATGTAATTTTGGAATAAGGTTGTCAATGAAGCAGACTTGACAGTGCTGTCTCACGATAGTCTTGAATTTCTCAGGAGTCGCTGCAAATAGGGGATTGTTTTGCTCATAGGGTCAACCTTAAGCCCTTTTGATGTAGTGAGAAACTCTGCAGCAACTCTAACGTAAGGGCTTGGTGTCAGTCATGTAAGGCGGTGGAGAATGTCGAGATTTCAAATCCAGCTAAGTCCCATGCAAACAGGCAGAATCTACTCTATTATATATATACTCCTTCCACATCAAAGATGCAGGTGGATTTTGGTTTACTTACTCACTTATTCATTCCCATACATTAAGTTCACAAATTTTTTTTAAGAAAACACTCCCTGACTTTGACTGTTTGATTTTTTGTTTGTTTTTGTTTGTTTGTTTGTTTTGTTGGGTTTTTTTTCCAAAACCCGCCCACCCATTATCAGGGGAAATGCTGTAGAGATTAATGTGGCTGAAACCCCTGGTTCATCGAATGCCCATCTCAAGGCTCTCTTGAAACCTACGGGATCAGGTGAACTAAATCCTTTTCCATAAATTTGGCTTTCTTTTTCTCCTTTTTGCTTTTCCATGTGTTCTTTCAGCTATTCACTTTTCTACCCTATTCCCTATGGAATTATTTGGGAAATCTACAGAATTATTTTGGGAAAGATATTATACTAAGCTAACGTACAGTTTAGGGGAATTTTAAGCCAGGATAAAAATGCATTTAATAGTCTTATATCTGTTTGTGGTTTTGATACGCCTCTCTTTTCTGTTTCATACTAGAATAAGTGAGAACCTGGCAGTTATATATTCTGTTTCTGTTTATTGTCAGTTTAAACATATCCCTGATGAGGCTCCAAAAATTGTATTTTGCTATCAAATGATATGTAAAGGTAAAATTCAGGCTGGGAGAGATTCTACACACTAATGAAGACTATACTGATTCTCGCTTCAGTTCCTGCATTTACAGTAGTTTCATCACTTGATTTGTACTTTGTTTTGATGCTTTTTATCTCTACTGACGTCACTGGAGCAATTCCTGGTACTTATTTGTTCAGACAAAATCACAATTAGCCCTTCAGAATTCATTTAGTTGTTCTCCTTCACTAATGTAGCAAACAGGCATAAAAAATGAATGGAAGACAATGTTTCCTGGGCTTTTCTCATCTACTCGAAGCATTGTGTGAGAGGGGAGCCCAACCATACTCCACTTTACCATAAATGCTTAACATGAAATGAATGCTTACTGTCAGCTATAGACATAACAATACAATTGCAACCTATGGACTCACTGGTCTTAGTTACTTTGACACCGTTGTCCCACAGGCGGGGTTCGGTACCTAGTGTGCAATGAGCTGATCTTACACACAGAGCTGAGATATTTATTCATTTCACATCTCTACAGAGGTGGGTATCAGGTAGTAACTCCACAAAGCTGGCGCACCACACCAAAGACCTACAAAGTATTTATTACTGTTACATGATTAGTAAAAACCCGCCTAAATTTATGTTCCTTGGTTAGGATAGTAGTCACCCTCTCATCTACTATTGGCCAGTTATATTTAAATTAGCCTCGCTTGCTATGTAAATTAGCACACGTGCTCATTGTAGGTGCACAGGGGCAAGTTCTTCCAGCCTTGAACTGAGTTGGAGGTCGCGATCCCCAACTGCTACCTTTGCCTTTCCCTTAGTTTGTGCTTTTTTGGCAGTTATCGGGCCCTGGTGCCTTCTGGGGCAGGATGTCTCCTTTTATCAGGCTTTAGTTCCCTCTTCAAGGACATGGTCCTTAGCAAAGCATGCATACCTTATACAAAGTAATCGGGCTTTCATAGTGAAGCTATAGAGTAATGGTCCTCCTTAAAGGACAGTGTATCATATTTAACTTTAAACCAAGCAGTATCACCACAGCTAGGCCATAACTCAAGCATATAGACTACAACACAAGTATGGAAATGTGTGGTTTTACAACTCTAAAAAAATAAAAACAAAACTACAGATCCTCATCTTACATAACCTTCCTTAGCTCAGCTGAAATCAATAAAACCATATTTATCTAGTCCCAGATAATGGTCTAGCTCAGGATCAGTATCACAAGCTTGGCGGGGTATATACAGAAAAAAAAGAAATAAAAGGTAAAAGAAAATCACCATATATATATATGTATACACAGGAATAAAGTTGCAGAAGAGTAAAGATTTTGGCAAACTCCACCATTTTGCACACCAAGGGAGAGGCCAGGCTTCTGAAACCCAGGAGCTCTGCCTGTCTGGATGGATACTTGCAGAGTGGTCACCCCTCTCCCCTTGGGGCTAGGAGAATTTTGCAGCTGAAGGGTGATACAATGGATGTCCTGCAGTTTCCAAATTCTACATAACAAGCAGTGATTTGTCCCACCTACTGCTGAGTCACTGGAGGGGTCTTGTTTAAAAGGCAGCAATAAGTTTTAGAAACAAAACCTGAAAACCTTAAGACTGCTATGCAAATGCAGTCGTACCTGGTTTAAGCATATGATGTTGTTTTGACATTCTAAACAGATGGGGTTTGTAATAGCTCTTATCTCTATATCTAACAAATCAGCTTCGGTGGGCTTTTCTGAGCTGCAATGGAAGGCATTGTAGTCCTGCAGGACTGAGGGCTTCAGAAAGTGAGAATTTCTGTTGCACATCCCATGTGTTTTATAGAATGGCATCCAATCATATTGCTATCACTCAGGGTGATTTTTTTTCCACTGAGAAAGATAAAGCTTTGCTGTCCTAAGAGGTTCTTGTCCTTTAGACAGAAGTTACAAGCCCTAACAGAAACATGAAACAGGTACATAGTCAAGTATGTCACAGACATGCAACTATTTTGCATTATTATACAACATAAACACTCAGTGCAAACACCAGAAAGAGAGCTGATATAATTTTGCATCTCTAAAAGGGGTTTGATCAATTAGAAACTGGACAATGGAATGTTGTGACCATAAACTGCATTCCTTAAGAGGGCATAGCTGTTTTTCATGAGGATGTAGAGACGTTGCAGAGAGTTCAAAGGAGTGCCACAAAACTGATCCATGGGTTGGAAAACAAGCTCTGCGATATCAGGCTTAAGGAGCTCAACTTAGATTATCAAAGGGGAAGTGGAGAGGTGAGTTGATCACTGTGCAAGGTACTTAGAAATGTTTGATAGCGGGGAGCTTGTCATCCCTGCTAACAAGGGCATAACAAGATCCAACGGCTGAAGCTGAAGTTTACATAAATACAACTTTAAAATAAGATGGAATTTCCTAGCACTGAGAGGATATGGCTTAGTGACACCTAACCAGTACTTGGTTGGCCTTTGGATTTTTTTAAGCGTAACTGGACTTCTCTTTATCTACGTGTTTTGATTCAGCTGTTGGAATAATTATTTGGCCTTTGTCGGCAGCAGCAGGAGGAGGAATCTAAATGCCACAGTTCAAGTTCCTGGAAGGAATCGACAGTGGTATGTCCTTAGCATGCTCAGGAAGCACGCAGGCCTATATTTAGGCAATACTGACAATCGCATTTCATGTTTCTGAACTTTAGCCTGATATTTGATGTGAGAGAATTTTCTTTGAGGGCATAACTTGGCTGTTGATGATTTGCCTTCTTCTGAAATGTAAGAGGTTGTTTGCAACTGGAAATGGGATATAAAAGAAAGATTTATTTTGATCCTTATTCTCTACATATTTGCCATCTCCACTGAGCTAGAGATTTTGACTGAGAGGGTAAAATTTGTTCAGCTCCTATCAGCTCTTGAAGGATCTGACTTCCCTGAAGTCTATGGGATTTTTAGCACTTAAACTCTTCTCCCAGTGCATTTTGTCTTCTGCTTGTCTGGGCTGAATTTCATGTGCTATTGTGTTGCCCAATTACCTACAGTAGTTTAGTTAGGTCCATCTGGAGTTCCTACCAGTCCTCTTGGGCCTGGAGTAACCTAAATAATTTTGTGTCTGTGTCATAATAACCATAAAATAATTCCGTGTCAAAACAATTTTGTAAATTGGTGTTTCAACATTTGTCCTGAGTGCAGCTGAACAAAACCCTTTGTGTATAGCTCCAGTCTTTGCGCCTCAAGGACTCCCCTATTATACACCTGTTCTTGACAGATTGAGGCCTAAAACAGGATAGCTTAGTCACATATTAACCAGCAGGAAGAAAGTGTCTCCTTTTTATTAATGCCTGCCTACTAGTTCAGTGTTTGGAATTCAGTCCTACCTATAAATCAACATCAGAGACTACAACCCAGTGTGTTCAAGAGCTTTGTTTAAACATCAAAAGGAGAACACAGGCAAGCGCTATGATAGAAATATAACTAATCACTTGCAAATACATCTTTCCTGTCAGTAGGAGCTTAACCTTTTTGTTTAATGTTACTGGAGGAAAATGCACTTATTTCCATTCTCTTTATTTTTCTTTAAAGCAATATGCAGGTTCACTATGAAAAATGATCATATTTATTCCTAATAGAACATAAACCTAGCAAAATGGATTTTAGAAATATTCACTTGAAGGAAGATTTATGGAATCTTGCAAATTTCAAGGCTACACAATGGTTAATAAGAACAAGAACTACTAAGATTGCTGAACATGTTTGGCTAACCTGTCACTTGATAAAATGACAATTTACTAAGGAGGAGAAATATATCTAGGGCTTTAGCTTGTTTGTTGACTAGCAATGAACACAACATGATTGTATGTGGCACATTGATTGGATCAATTTAACTTCACACTCTGCTCCTGGCTTTCTTAGCTCATAGGGGACTCTGCTAGGATTTAGCCATAGTGTGCAGAAAATCCTAGAATCTATAGACCATTCCCTTTAATTTGAATGCTGCAGATTATGGATGAAAGATTGGTCACCTATAGGATTTAAGACTTCAAAGGAAAGGAAAATAAAGAGAGACACAGAGGGGAAAAATACAAACAAAGAACCCCTGTGAGAAAGAAGTGGAAATGCAGCCTCCTACAAGATGTGGGGTTGGGTTCGATAGAGCTCCCGAATCTGATTTTCTACTTACAGAAACTCCACTGAACTCAGGGGCTTTACTCCTCATTTACACATTGGGAAGGGAAAGCAGAATCAAGCCCATTTTTTCTACTGTAGCATAGTTCATTGCCAGCAAACACGAAAAAGATCACTACGTTCCTGGTTTGCTTTCATCTTTTGGGCTTGATGGTGTTTTGCTCAATACAAGTTTGTCATTGATCAGCAGCACGCGCTTTGCCAGCGGGATCAGGACCTTTGTATTCCTTGTAATCTGTTTTGTAGATAATAAAAAATGCCCCTCCCAAAGGTGTGCTTTTTAATGCAAAAAATGCAAAAAGCCAGGTAGTACATTGGATATAGGACCTTCTTTTAGAAGATACAAGTTGTCTTAGCTCTGTGCAGATGCAAATCCTCTGGTGGAGCTGGCCAGCTCCAGAGTATTTAGCCCCAGTTGAAAGTCTCTGGTTGAATTGCACGTGTCCAGCACTGCCCAGCTGGGTGACCCAAGGTCTTACCCTCTGCTGTGGTTTAACCCCAGTGGGAAGCTAAGCCCCACACAGCCGCTTGTCACTGCCCCTCGGTGGGGCATGGAGGGAATTGGAAGGGTAAAAATGGGAAAAATCATGGTTTGAAATAAAGATAGTTTAATGGGTAAATCAAAAGCTGCATGGACAAACAAAGCAAACCCAGCAATTCATTCACCACTTCCCATTGTCAGGCAGGTGTTCAGCCATCCCCAGGACAGCAGGGCTCCATCCCATGTAACACCTACTTGAGAAGACAAAGGTCTTAATTCTGAATGTCCCCCACCCTTCCTTCTTCTTCCGGCAGCTTTTATTGCTGAGCATGACATCCTATGGTCTGGAATATCCGTTGGGTCAGTTGGGGTCAGCTGTCCCGGCTGTGTCCCCTCCAACAACTTGTGCCCCCCCAGCCTGCTCGTGGTGGGGTGGGGGGAGAAGCAGAACAGCCCTTGACTCTCAGTAGTACGCTCAGCAGTAATGAAAACATCCCTGGGTTATCAACACTGTTTTCAGCACAAATCCAAAACCTAGCACTGTGCTATGAAGAAAATTAACTCTATCCCGGCCCAACTCAGTACTCCCTCTCCCTTATGCTCAGATGTAGATATAGAGCAAGCAGCCTTGTGATTACGCACCATGGGTGTCACAGTACGTGATGGAGCTGCCTCCATCCTCCTTCTGGCACATGCATTTGCTCCTTTCCTCCATCTCACTTCTGTGATGGCCTCGGTGGATGTTTTCTCCTGTCCCTCAGGCACCTCGTATCACTCAGTTTGGTCTTCTCACTTCAACCTCACTACAAACCAAGAGCTTTGGCTCATTTTTAGTGGCTTTTACCTGGAGAGAAAATGTAGGCCAACTGCATAGAGCAGAAACCCCGTTCTCTGCTTGAACTCAGGAGGGGGACTAGGTGACTTCAGGGAGTGATAACTAAATTAAGCAATAACCACATTCCTAAGTTGGGTGCTATGAGTTAGTTTATGTTGTCCTCCTTTAAGGCTTTCTTTTTCAGATTTTGTTCTTTCTACCCTTTCCTATATTCTTCTCTCCCTTCTTAATACCACTGGGTAGCAGAGAGGTCTCTTCTATCTTTCAGTCACTAGTTGCTGCCTCTTCGTATCCTTCCACCTCCACTACGCTCTGTATCTCAAAAATGAACTGAAAACCAAAATTACATCCTTTTCTGGGCCTATATTTCCGAATTCAAATTTTTTAGTATTTGGTTCTAGTACCTGTTTACTCACCCTAATCCTATGGACTACTTCAGGCTCCAATTTAAATGAAAGCTGCCCTGCCAAATAAGTCTGCCTTGAATTGCCCCTGTCATAATGTAAGCTACAGTTCTTTCATTTCCTGGAGTGCTAATGGTAAAAGTACAGCACTAGTGAGCATCACAGGCTGTACAATACATTATAAATAAAGGTACATGCACTACAGTATTCAAGATAAAAGGTATTAAGGTTACTGTAGGGGTACTGTAAAATTTAGTGCTCTGTAGAATATGCTAGTAGTTTCTAAAACAGCAGTCAGATACTCACTAGGCACAAAACCAAAGAAAATTCAGGAAAGAAACTGTCAATAGCACAAGCCCTAGAAACCTTCAAAGGGTTCAGGTCTGATCTATTTGCCCTTATTCAGTAATGCTTTTTTTCCACGACTTGTTCCATTGAAATCACGATGTGGAAAAAAAGTATTGTGCAATGCAGAACAAGTCAGTACCTGCAAACTCTTTGAAACAGCTCTTGCCAAAACCATGTAGCCTGACACCCAGCCAGGTTAAATAATGCTCACAGAAATATACACCCTTCTTGGACTGTAAGCTCTCTTGCATTTTTTGTTCTGGGTTGGTACAGTGCCTAACACTCCAGGATCCTGGGGAGAATAGATTTCCAAGCCACGACAGAAAATCAGTGTTGAGATAGGAAAATATCATTGATATGAGAAATAACACAGCCTATAATTTCATGTGCCTGTTCCTTTTTGTGGCCTCACATCACCCTGTTCAATCTTAGCACCTTCATGTGTGCCTAAAGCAACCAAGATACTTATACAGTATCTCAGACAGCATTTACACTGCTTAGCCTCAAAAGCCAGAGGATTTGGCCCCACATAGCCATATATCTGTGGTGGTTTTACATCGAAAAAGCTAACACGAGATGTTCAAACTTATTCTGGTTCTACCCGCCATGTAGGTGTCTCGGTGCAGGTTCAGGACTAAAGTTAGTGAAAGAATAGCCACTTCAGGCATGGCTAGAGCCCCACTGATCCTGACTGTAGGATGAAAAGACTGGCAACCACTTTGTCAGTATGTTTAAATGCCTCAACAGCATTGCTTGAATGCCACTTTTGTCCCAGCTATTGCTAAATGAATTTTTACAGTAGCAGCATTTTGGCTCTGCTGAGCTCTCCAGAGAATGCTTATACAAGAAGCTGCCAGGTATGTGGAAAGAGAGTAGATGGCAGATGATTTTGCATAGTTTAATCAATAGGCTCATGCTAATTCTCTTTCCTTCCTCTATTGCAAATCTTCTCTTTTCTCCCTTTTTTGAAATCTGCACTCACATGGTATCTTTGTGGCAACCTTTGTGATTGCTTATCTGAAATAATATTGCTCAGGAAAATTTCTAATTATTTGATTTATTTTTAATCTTCTGCTGAGACTCAATGCAAGGGTTGGTTCAACAATCACAAAGAAAATAGGCATTTTAAAGTTTCATACCTATATTGAAAAGTCAGAGGCTTGGCAGCAGGGTTTCTAATGAGGCTTTGTGATTATGCAAGGTACCTTTATGCATGTCATACTTCCACATGGAAAACTCATCCTGAAGTACAGAGGACTCAGTATTTTCTTCCAGTAATGTTTATTTGGTGTTTGGTGTGTGTTATCGCTATGACAATTGTAACAAATCACCGCTTCTGGGGAAATTAAGGAAAAACTAAGGTTATGGTTACATTGTGAAGACCAGGTTCGGCTAAGACCTAAACATGGTAATTCCTGCATTGCCAGAGATAGCTCAGCTGTAACTTGGCTTGAGAGGGGAAAGTTGTCTCAGGAGATGAAGAATTTCCATCTAAGGCGGTGACTCAAGACTTTCAGTCATTGTAGAGAAACGAGTATTCTCAGAAAGCAAGTCATCTTATCCTGCTGGAAGTGCCCAAAGTAGTCAGACAAATCACACATTTCAAAAATCCATTTCTCTCCACTAAGTTCTAAAGAAATCTTAGCGTGAAAGTCAAAAACTGGGTGAAATGACCCCATTCAAAGGTTATAGTAGTACATTAAGTGTATTTGCATGGTGTTGTCTGGCAGGGAGGCCAACTGAAAGAGAATGGTCCATTTTCTTATACTTCAGAACAGTGTGGTCTCCTCCAAAAATATCTGTTAGGAAAAGTTTCTGGTCTGTGCTGGCTCCAAGATTGTGCCTGGGGAAGAGTTTCTGAGAGGATGCTTGTCTCCAGAGCCTGGAGAGACAGCTCTGACAGGCTGAGAATGGACAATAGACATCCCAGGCACTGTTACATTTAGGAGAGAGGGCAAAGTGTTTCCATCATGTTTAAAAAGAGAGAAGCCAGGACAACCTGACAGAACAGGGTAAGTTGTTTTGGCTTGGTTACACTTGGTCAGTACAGATGTTACAGTCCATATGATAATACATGCTATGTCCAGGATCTTCCTCTCCAAAGGTTGCTGCTGCCTGGGCTAAGCCATCACAGAGTTTATTGGAGTGACTATGCCTGCCCACACAGATAGCCTAAAATAACTTCAATCTCCAAAAATCCCCTCATTTTCCCTCTGGAGCCTAAGCCCATGGAAGTTAATTTTCTACAGCCAGAACTCCTGAATTTGTGTTCTACAGAAGTGTTGCAGGCTCTCTGCTTTTCTTTTCGTAAGGCCTTTATGTTTTAAAATGCTCTGGATATATTTGATCTTGTCTATATTTTAAATGACTTGTCAACAGTTTCCTATGGAGATAGAAAGGGGCTGAGGGGAAGCAGATTTTTAATGCTAGAACACCGCCTGCCTTCTCTGCTGGGTTAAGGTATAATCAAACACAAAATTTTAGAAGCTTGTTACCATGTCAAGAAAGATCTTGAGCTTATTTTCTTTAAGGCCTTTGTGCATCTAGACAGCCATTGTGGCTGATAGCAAATCTTGACTTAACCTGCAATGTAGGCGTACGTGTTCGATGGGGACAGCTTATCTGCAGAGGTCTAGGAAAATCATTTAATCTATACTGGCTCCCAAGGTTCACAGTTGTCATGATAAACCTTTCATGAATGCTAAATTCTCTTTTAAAAGTGAATCCTGATTGGAAAAATACTGGGAGGATTTTTAGGACAAGCATTTAACAGGCATGGAAAGATACTACTCTTGGATTTTAGTATTTTCTGCAAAAATAAGAGTTATTGAAGCACTCCCTGTGCAAAGGAGCCCATCCATTCCCATCTTTTCATGGAGGTGCTCCTGGGTGCTGGGGATTGCAAAGACCATGATGGCAGTGGGAAGGTCTCACTGAAGGGCAAAATCTCCTGCATTGTGCAGAAAACCAAAATCACCTCCCACCACCCACCTCCTTTATGGTTACAGTTACGCTTCCATCGGTGCTGCTGAAACGTACTAAAAGCGACAAATTAAAACATGTTTTAGATCAGGTTTTGGTGTCTAGGGGGAAAGGGAAAAAAACCTTTCCAGTGCTCAGAGGCCAAAATAACAGTGCAGAGTTGCAGGAAAAATATCAAAATAGAAAATCTCATTACATATGCTGCTTTTTGCAGCAGACAACAAAGTCCAGTTTTGGAGGGACTTCCTTCCAAACAACATACTTTGTTATTGGTCTCTGCTGCTGAGGTCCACAGTTTTACTTACATAAACAAAGCTTTTTGAATTGTCATCGATGTGGCCTCACAGAATATGGTTCTGCTTAAACAGCAAGATTTGCTGATTACTATCTTGACACTCATCTGTCATTATTGAACTCTAAATTTCCTTTAAGGTACTGGAAATTTGCTATTTGCTCTGCAGTACTCTGCATTCACCCTGTCATGTTTCCTACATGCCATTAAATCTTCAGGCCTACAGATGTATTATTCATATTTTCATTGCTTCCAAATACATAAAATCAGTTATAGCTCAGCTGGGCCCCAATCCTGCAAAAATATGTACATGTGTTATCCTCAGCAGTGTGAAAAAGGTGAAGAGTCCTTAGTCTTCAACTGTGCATGCCTGCTTGTGAGATCATGGCTACTATCAGTAAGAGCTCAAATAGCAAAGTATCTTGGGCTAATTTATTGCTTCTTTATTATTCCCTTTAAAAATGTAAGTTGATTTTAAAATAAATCACCCCTCTGAAATAGAAAGTTCAAACATTTCACTTGAAAATGAAAAGTCTGTGCCAAGTCATTTAATGTTTCCTCTTTTCTAATGTTTTATTTCAATGAAACTATTAAAAAAATGTGATTGAATTTGTATGTAGGTTTGTTTCTTCCAGGAATAAACAAAGTTGATCAGTTCCTGCCTCTAAACTGCCCAGCTACAAACTTGCATGAAGCCCAGAGGTTTATAATACAAAAATAAGCACAAGAGAAGGGCATGAATAGACTAAGTGGGCAGGCCCCAATACAGTGGGGTCCAGTGTTATATGAGACCCCCCAGGGCATCCAGGTCATCGAGAAGGATGTCCAGGTATGACACAGCGTTACATGGGACCTATTCCCTTCTGGAGTAGCAAGTGAGCAGTCGGCATTTCAAGTAGCATTGAACACTCGTGAATTGTGTCCAGCCTATCTACATGACCACATGTATATTAGGTAACTAACTCACAATCCTCAGCTTGCAGAGCAAGATCTGGTCATGAGATGAATCATAGAATAAAAACATTTAGGTTGGAAAAGACCTTTAAGATCATTGAGTCCCCATACATGGGGACATTAAGTCACATTCTGGAAAGGGGCCATGGTATGTCATTTGGTGAAGGTTTCTACTAAGTTTACTTTCTGGCTGCTTGACGTGATTGTCTTCCTCCACCTCATACACCAGATCCTACTGGTTCTCGGCTAAAAAACCGCACCAATTGCCTGTAATAAGCAAGGGAGGTCACACAATGGAAGAAGGAAGCAGCTAAAATGAATGTGAGCCTGTGCAAAGGGTGAAAACTGAGGTGTAATGATATAGGATTGAATAAATACAGAACATTCCTAAAGCATGGGACATGATAGGACTGAGCATGTGGTGATCCTCAAAGCTGCAGAGAAATTTGAGACTCCAGATGTCTGATAACCTTCAACAACAGGAAAGCAAAAAGAAACATACATGTATACATATACTGTGCCTCAACTTAATGATGAGAAGAAGAGAAAATTCTACTCTTCTATTTATGTCTTTGGAGTTTTCCGATAAAGAGTTCACGAGCTGTTAGCTAAATGTGCTTTCCAATGACTTGCATGCAGTAGGCAAAGCTCCAGCTGAAAGCCCTATGCCTAGACACTTATCAAGTTAACAACCTGCCACATGCAAGCTGGAGCCCTTCGAGTGCAGAGAGTACGTCTAGAGGCATGTACCACTTCAACAGTATGTGCCTGTGCATAAATACACCGTCCACTTCTGTCTCGCCATGGGGCAATTGCCTGTCCATTGAGAACAGGGCAGTCTCTGCCACTCCAGTTACCTCTTTCCCCTGTAGTCGCCATAGTTATGATAGGAGCTTGAATTAGGGCTATGTTTTTACATGAATCTGAGTTGATGGTACAGCTGCCTTTGGGAAATAATCAATTACCATCTTAGAACAGCACGCGGCGCTGATGGGGATCTTTGCTGGCAAAAGCCCTGCTCTCACAAGATGCTCAGCACTGGTCCCTCCTTTGCCTTTCACACCTTTCAGGACAGGCATTTTGATGCAAATAGATTGAGCAGAGTCTTCAGCTGATCTGGCCTCCCGTTCAAATACCTTGATTTACAGCAGCAATAGCAGGATTTGGCATTAGGATCTTAAAGGAGTTATTTCAGAAATGAGCTGGGCGCAATGTGCTTTGATAGGCTTTATTGTAAGGAAAACTATGTAATTGCTTATAAGCGATTTACTAACTATCCTTTTATGCAGATTTATCCATTATTATTTTTTTGTTTTAATTGCTGATGATTCTCTTATTTGTGTGTCTTTAGCTGAACTCACTGATTTGAATATAAGGGCAATCTTGTGAGGCTTTTGAAACAAAATCCACAGTGGAGCAACAACAGTTCAGCTCTAAGCCTTTTCCCATTAGTGATAATAAACAGTAGCTAATCCTTACCAACACTAAAGGATGCTTTAGTTTGCAGACTGTCATATCCTTTAAACATGTTCTTCAAGAAAAAGAGGGGGGGATATTAATACAGTGCATCTCCTCCTAGTGGCAACACAAGGGAAATCACAAATTCACTGGATTGTACCACTGTGACAGAATGTCATTTCAATTGCCTTATTAACCACATGAAAAAATATATCACAACAGTGAGAAAACTTCTCAGTTATCTATATCTTACCCCTAAGGCTATTGTCATGAGCCAGTGGCATACTAAGGAAAGAGTACTAATTCAGTTGTCAGCTGCCTTGCCTATTAAACAGGAGGAAAAATACCAGCAACAAAATTGAAACAAGTAATAAGGGTAAGAGGGAAGGTCTGGATACCCTTGTCCACTTGAATTCTTAAATTAACTGCAGTTACTTGTCCTGTTTTCCCTGTCACATAACATTGTACTGGGAGTATCGTGCTGTCTTCTAATTGAGTATTTACTCTGCTTAAAATGCTACATGGGCTGCACTTTAAAAACGTAAGTGCTGGAATATTATACTCCAAGTTCATGACCTGCATTGTAAAACATAAGAAGATGAGCAATGATCTGCTAAACCAAAACATGTTCAGGGCTGGAAAGAGCAGGCTTACTGCTAAGGATTAAGGAAATCTATTGGCTTCTCTACAGATAATCTGCACTGTTTGATTAACCATAGACAAACTCTTCATAGCAGGAGGTGAACTGTCTCCAGGTGTTTGTTCCACAGAGATCAGAGAGTTTTCTACAACAAATGCCATGACATGTTTCTCTGTGTCCTTGCTCTTTGCATAGTCATTCAAAGCAGTTGGAACTGAAGATAGGATTCAGTTTTCTTAATTCAGTGTCATTTAGGAGGACTCTGCAGCTTGATAAGTATCCAGACCTCCTGTAAGCCCTATGTCAGGCCAGACCACCCTGTGCATATATCTCAGGGTATCTCAAATGTCACTATATGTCTGTATTTAGCCAACTGAAAGCTACCATAAGAATCAAATGTATAAACAAATTTATTAACACTTATGACTGGTAGTGTTTTACTTGGAATTTGGAACACCGCGCTGGTGTCTGGAGTGGTGCTGAAGTATGTGTAAATTTCAAAAGTGTTCTTTTCAGAACATAATTTTTTCCTCACAACTTTGGTGGCTGATATTGGTTGCTGAGACATCTGGTGAAGGTTCAGTTTGACTGAGACGCCTAGTGTGCAATGCAGCTGCCCAGCCAAGAGCCACTATGGCTATCAGAAATGCCTTAGAATATCCCTCTTGCCTTGACTCACATCTCCAGAAGGACTTGGGTACATTGTATGTCTCATGGTCCATATGCTTAGGCAGCTGAGTCACATGCTGTTTCCCCATCTTCTCCTCTGAGTCCACTTTGCCATCACCTTTACTGTATTTTGTCATTGGCACTTATGCAAATTATATGTGCAATTCTACACCTTTGTTTTGCTGGGATCTTACAGGGCTAAGAGACCATGCAAATTAAAGGGAAATAGTCCTTTCAGAAGACAGAAAATCATCATTCCATCCCTACAGGAAAAGGGTGGAAGTATTTCTAGTGATGTGAGCAGGACTTCTCTTTTTGCCTCAGTACCAACTGGTTACAGAAAGTGCACTGTACGTAATGGAGGATGATAACTAGGGAGGAAGATGTTCCAGTGCAGGTTGATGAGTCTGTAGCCATCAGACTACTGGTTTAATTAAAGTTCAGCTATGGAAAGAAGTTATATTATTTTCAGGTAAAAGCAAGATACAGGATTTCATTCCTTGTCCTACCCACATTAGCACAGCATTACTTTCAAGTCATCCACACTGCTGTCCAGTAGCACTCATCACTCCCTCTGGTACATCGGCATTGCTTCTAGCTCCACAACTGATGACAGCGGAGACAGACTCCTAGTACCCAGTGATAGGACAAGAGGCAATGGTCACAAACTAAAACACATGAAAAAACATTTTCTTTTGTGAGGGCAGTCAAACACTGGCACAGGTTGTCCAGAGAGGTTATATCCACCCTAGAAGATATTCAAAACTCATCTGGTTATAGCCCTGGGTGACCTGCTCTAGGTAGCCCTGCTTGAGCAGGGGGGTTGGACAAGATGACTTCCAGAGGTCCCTTCCAATCTCAGCTATTCTTTGAGTCTGGGACAGAGTGACAGCTGGTTTGGGGCCTCTGGTAGGAGCTCAGTTTTAGGGCTGTTGTACCTTCCTCAGTACCTGAGCACGTAAGGCTCTCATTCTTGCTGAATACCCTCTGTGCCCGAGTTTCACCTCAATAAGATCAGGAGTTAGACCCATGCAAACTCACAATTTATGTCATTCTTCCTGCTGTTATTCTTGTCAGAATTGCTTGCATTTGAGGCTAAGGATTGGGTTCATGTCTCTTAACTTTAAATGCCTAGAAGTTAAGTTTGCTAAAGGGAAAGATAACTAGTCTTTTCTGCCTTTACATTCAGTTAAGGAAATTGGATACCTCTGGAGGGCAATAAGGCCCACAGGCACTGTTGGCGTGGACCTGGACTCCGACCCATGAGCTGACATCCCAGCCTGGCCTCAAACTGTCCCTATTCCCACAGAGGTGCCTGTTGCCCAGGACTCAGATGATTGGAAGTGCTATGGGAACAGTTCAAGCTGATGTTTTTTCTGGGAAAGCACAGTGCCACTGTCACTGGCTGTAGTAACCACAGTGCTTGGGGTAGAGGGAGGGTGGTCTTCTTCATGGCAGTGACCTGGGGGTCAGACGGCACTGGCTTCATCCCTGGCTCTGCCTAAAACTTCCCTACCTTGGACAAATTGCAGAGCTTAGATCCAGACAATTACTTTCTTGAAGTTAAACTGTGGAGGGGACTGGGACCCCAAATCCCAAATTGCTCTCCTTCAACCCCTTACTCCAGACATGAGCATCACCAAATGTAAGCAGTTGCACCCCCACCCCCCCCCAGTAGTCCCTTTGTGTCCTTTGGTTGCAAGATGTTTTGGGTCCACCAAGCATCACAAAGCAGAGACCTCTCTCTCATGACCCAGCTGGCTTTCTCGAGGCACACCTTCACAGGAGTACAAGGAGAAATCAGAAATAATCCCTGCTGCAGCTGGCCCCAGGGGCAGAGCAAAGGCCCTCACACTTTTTAGCCTACCAGTATGAATGCCGCCTTTAGCCTTTGCTGTGTTGTCATCCTTAATATAATCATAGCAAATAAAAATACGACACACATCCCATCCACTGGATTTAAGCTATTGGGAGGTAAGATAATTGGTATTTCCAGAGAGCAGAAAGCCAGGCTGGATGGTTCTGTTAACACTATACCATGGTAATATTGCTATCATTCATAGTACTGATATCCAGTAATATCAGCCTAAACAAACGCACAGCTATGAAAATAGGCTTAAAAACTCTCCATGGAGATATTTCACTGAATAGTTGTTCTCGGTATTCATGAGAAGAAATATTTATTCTGGTGAAAATATAGATCCAATTCCTTTCAGTAAATTAGTAACAGACAATGCAGAGTCAAAAGGGTATCTTTTTTTTCTCTCTTTTTTAAAAAATTTTATTTGTAGCAAGCCTTCAGCAATTTGTAATTAGATCTTTCATGCTGGGAGAAAAAAAGAGAAAAGGAGGGAGAGAGAGACCCATATTTCTCCAAAATCATTAGTGGTTTTGGCAGCAGAAGGCTGGATCCTCAGCTGGTGTAAACTGGAGGTAGCTGTACTGAATATATTAGGGCAATGCTGATTGACACCAGGGATATCATTCCCACTGCCCGCAGGAGCCAAATCTGAAGCAGCAGCAAAGCATGATGAGCTTATATTAGAGCAGACATCAGCATGTTTGAGGAGGAGATGCGGATAAAAGAAGAGATGTAAAGGGGAGAGCGAAGCAGGGTGCAAACGTGTGGGGTCCCAGAAAAATCAGGCCTGTGGAAAGGCAGGAGAAAACGGAGAGGACATGGAGTGAAGGACTGGGAAGTCTGATGGTCAGAAAAGGCTGGCAGAGATCTTAATGAAGGGGCAGGAGAGTCGGCAGAGTATTGAAAGGGGAAATGTCAGCAAATTGCTCAGAACTTATTAACAGGGGTTTGATAGAGTAGTAGAGAGAGATTAATTATTTTAAGCCATTCAATTTTGTCAGATAATAATCTATTATCGGATAGATTAGTCAATGGAATAAACTACCAGAAGATTTGACTAAATGACCCCTCATATATCTTGCACCAATATAGTCTCTTCTGGCGGTTCTGATTTATACCCATAAAACTGAGTCAGACAAAGAGGTCTACATTCCTGTGAAACTCCCAAGCGCAACAGAGAAGGAATACAACTATTTAGATGTGGAAATCTTTGGGAAGAGGATAGACTTTGACTATGCTATTACTGGAGAATGTCTGGTGTGTGTATACATACATGTATATATATATCTATATCTCTACAGAAGAGTATGTGAAGCAGGGCCATTGGACTGGCCTGTGCACTGGAACTCAGTGAAGCTGAATGAATGAATCAGGTCCTGGGTCTAAGTTCTCTGTATAGTATTGCAGCAGTATTTATCATGACAAAGGCTCATCCACAGCCAAGTGTTAATGAAGTGCTCTAGTTTCTGTTACAACAGAATCATGCTTGTTTATTTGTGTTTCTTCAGGCCAAATGACCCACTTGGTACCATTCCCAGGAGAGTTAGCCTAATTTAAAATTGTCTCACATCTCTGACCCTGTGTTTTCCTTCATATTCCCATGAGACTTCACCAGCACAAGTACTTTTCTTTCAAGACAGGTCTCTACCCCCTGCAGTGAATTGCGGGATCTCAAGACTGCTAAAGCTGTCCTTGACCAGCTGATTTGGTAATGTTTTATTTGGATCTTGTAAAAGATAATCCTTCATTCCAGTTAGTCATCTGGATTTTCTGCCATGGTTTGTGGAGGCAGACACGTCCAGAGGGTGCTTCATGCTCCTGTTGATGTTCCCATTATTCAGTGTGTCTCAATCTCATTTATATTTACCTTCCAGCTAAAATCCTTAGTTTTCAGGGGGAAAGGGAAATTTTTTTTTTGGAGAAAAAAGTGTTGCACATACATTTATTTCCCAGCCTACACAAGCCACTCTTGGAATACCAGGTTCCCACTTTGAACTCTTCCCATTTACAAGCTATAATCTGTGTTCTCTGAACAGCCTTCTGAATTCACTCCAAGCAAACTATTTCTGCATATCAAACTATCAGTCCGTCTGTCCATCTGGCTCACTAATCTTCTTCCCAGCTTATTTTTTTGGGTTCCTTTTGCTGTCGTATCTGTGTGTCTGCCTCAGGGAAAAAATTCTGCCTGCAGGTTAAATTGCCTGGAATACTTGGGTGAACAACAACAGGTCCGAGGACAAATGGAAGAGGGTTTGCTTAAAAATATCAAGTGAATGTCTGTGGGAAAATGCTGCTGTTGTGACCATCTGTGTATTGACATATGTTTGCTGCAGAGGGCTGTATCCAACATTCAGTGCTTCAGTGGGAATCTTGAGTGCCCAAAGAATGAAGGGCTCAGCCCTCTATGCCTTGCTCAGGTCTGGGTAAGCCTTATTACTGAATTATACATGATGACCTAAACTGGTGCACAGGTGGGACAGAAGCTCCAAAGGACATCAAGGGAGTCCTGTTTGGAGCAATCAGTGATTCCTTTAAAAAAATAAGAGGAAAAAAAAATCAACCAGACCAATCAACGAACCAAACAAAAGGGTGATTATCCCATAATACCAGTAATAAAAAATTTGACAATCCAAATTGGAAGGGTGAAAAGTCTCATTTTGTCCATGAAAGCAGATTACAGCTTGCTTCAGAACATTACAAAGCACTGAAATTTAAAGTCAACACTTTCTTTTGATTGAGCAACCACTTTAAATCAACTTGGCATGTAATCCTAGCAGAATTTATGGTTTTGAAAGGGGCAGGAAGGCTAAGGTTTTTGCTTTAATGAGTCTGGGGAAAGTCAAGGACTGTAGCTGCTTCTTCAAAAGACTGCACATCACCATTTAAACAAGAAGAGTTACTTATTTCTTCTTCCTCTAATTACTGTTTTATGCTGTGCTGTGGCACAAAACTTTCTAAGTTATTGTGCCAGAATTAACATCTTTCTTACAGTCAAATTTTGCCTTAACAGTTATAACAAAGAGAAGTGGGCTTCATGACGGCCAAGGTGAGCCTGAAAAGACTGTCTTTGATGCAAGAAGCAGCAAGAATGGTGTCTCTCATGGTAATGTGTGCCTTTACCTGCCTGAGAATGGAGTTACAATAAATGGAGCTTCGGACTGAAACTATACGTTAATGAACCAGATAGTCAGATATTAAGCAATTCCATCTGCTTGCTTGAAAGGTGTTTGCACTGGATGGCTGGGCACTGGCATCTCCTTTGCCCCACATTCGTTATGGAGCTTGCGTGGAGGAATGAGTCACTTCCAATCTGGGTGGTTTTGACACTCAACTAGCACTAACATAGTTGGCTACTTCAGGTGCAAGGCAATGCTGAAACAGCTTTCAGAGCAGACACGTGAGAAAAAATACCTACAGAGGTGTTGTGGTTTAAGCCCAGCCAGCAATGAGGCACCACACAGCCCCTCGCTCACTCCTTGCCCCGCAGTGGGATGGGGAGGAGAATCGGGGAAAAAGTAAAACTCATGGGTTGAGATAAGAACTATTTAATAAACCAAGTAAAATAGGATGTAATACTAACAATAATCATAGTAATTAAAGGGAATATAATAAAATAAAAACAATTAAAATAAATAAAACCCAAGAAAAGTGACACAGAATGCAATTGCTCACCACCCTCTGACTGACGCCCGAGCAACGATCCACCCCTCTTGGCCAACTCCCCCCAGTTTATATACTGAGCATGACGTGCCATGGTCTGCAATATCCCTTTGGCTAGTTCAGGTCAGCTCTTCTGGCCATGCTCCCTCCCAAATTCTTGTGCACCTGCTTGCTGGCAGAACATGGGCCACTGAAAAATCCCTAACTTAGGATAAGCACTACTTAGCAACACCAAAAACATGAGAGTGTTATCAACATTATTCTCACACTAAATCCAAAACACACTGTAGCAGCTACTAGGCAGAAAATTAACTCCATCTCGGCCGAAAACAGGACATTGGGGAAATCATGAAAGCACCTGTCTTCATTACCGTACTCCAGCTGAATGTGCATAAGGACACCTCAACGACTTTTAGTGTGCAATTCCCATGGGATAACTGCAAGCGCCTTAATCTGCATTGCTGGCTTTGCTCTTCCTCATCTCATTTCTTCTGTGATTGTAAGGGCCACGGGGTGGGTTATTTTTCATTGCAAAGAGCCATATTTAGATCACCCTTCATTTTCTCCTTCCTACACACATGTTTAATTTAGGCATCATATCACATAGCAGAGCACCAAAGTTTAGTTCTTACATGTTCTTCCTACCAGGCAGTTCTGGGTACAGCCTTAAGGTCCCCATGTCAATGTTCCAGCTCAGAGACAACTGCCTTTAAAAACTTTCATGAACTGGTATTTCAACAGAACAAGAAAATGTCATGAAAGAGAGAAGAAAGAGGTTTGGGGTTTTTTTCAATTCCAGTATGTATTTTTAAGCATCTATGTTGAAATGATGATACAGATATGCCTAATGGTAGTTATTAGTTTAAATAACTGAAAGCATTTTTTTTGGTCATGACTTTATTAAACACCACAGTCTACCAAAGCATTTCATTAAATATTTGGGGGAGAAAATTATTAATGGGAAGGAGGTGCAAAGGCAAGGGAGGGGGAAGTCCTTTTTTAAAAAGTCAAAGAAAAATAAAAAACTCTCTTTCCCATTCCAGATAGAGGCTTTCCAGAGATGCTGGCATTTTTCAGGATTGTTCCACCTGCTCTAATGATCTGTTTGACTTAGCCAGCTCCAGGATTTCTGACTGGGCTCATGTTCTTTTTTTCGACCTTATATTTCTCCACTGGGGTGCCTCCTAGTGAATTCAGTTAAGAATGCAGGAGATAAATCACACAGGTATCTCAAATGGGACGTGTAAAGAAAGCACTCAGAGCTTTAAAATGTTTCTCTTGGGTCATAGTGTCTTCCACAAGTAAGGAGAGTAAGGCCTTTCCCTACTTTTTTCATCTGGGAGTTTGGAAGTTATGCATTTTGAAAATAATAAGGCAGGTTTGGAAGTTGCTGGTATATTTATTTGGCTGTCACTTCACTGTGATCCTTGGGACCAGATCAGAGACATTGTAGTGCCTGGAAGCGTCAGGAGGCTTCAAAAAGACTTGAATTTTCGGCCACGTTTCAGCTTCCAACAACCTTTGGAAATTCACACTAGGGCATGTTCGGAGAAAAAGGGATCATCCAAACCCTACTGATTTCAGTATGTGTTGAATGAATTCCTTTGTAGATTTTCTTACATCCCTATCCTGGGTGGGGAGACTTCTTTATTTCTAATTTATTGACTGAGCACAGAAACGTGGAGAATCTAATGGCAAGAATATGCTTTTGAAAACTTGAAGTAAATGGTCTTAAAAGGGAATAAAGGGAATGATGGCGAGATAAACCTGTTTGGAAAGGGGGATGGTGGACACATACTCTTAATTGTCATATCTGATGCTTCTGGAAATGTTAAGTCCAGCCTATTCTTTGGGCACCACTTTTTTCACTGACATTACAATTTTTTCCAAAATTTGCATTAAAAAAGAGAAAGAACAAGTGTTTTTGCTGGTGTAGGCAATTTACTGTGCCAGAAGCTAATGAGACATGAATAAGGCCAGAAATGCACATCTTTTCACTTCTTTAAACTTTCTGTCTTTTAGCTGCTTCTGATTTTTCCTCAGATATCAGCACAACTTCACTGTGCTGTCAGAGTCTATGTATGATCACATGGCTAAAAACGAGCAAAAATCCCTCATTTCATCCCTCTCTTTTTATTCCAATCTAAATGGATGGATCTGGGTGAGAAGAAGAATCTGCTCTTTTCATGGTATTAATAAAACCTTTTCTTGTCTCCCTCCTCACCCTGTAATGGGATATTAAGGACACAAACAAACAAACAAAATCCAAACCGATAAAACTCCTCAGGGCTGGTAACTACTCTTTGGATTTTTTTTTAATTTTTTTTTTTTTAAGGGGCACTGAAAGATTAAGAATTTGATCCAGCAAAGAGAATTTTCCAGCATAAGGAAGGTGGTTTTACTGCCTGCTGAAACCAAACTAGATGGAGGGTGCTCAGCTATGCCCACTTCCAGTTACGCTATCTTTTCTGGTCATCAGATCATGGATTTATCCCAACAAACAAGAAAACTGTATTCAAACAGGTAATGTTCTTGCTGTGACTCCTTACAGGAGAGTGCAAGCATTAGTGCTGCCCCAGGAAGGGCAAGGAAAGGGCAGTCGGAAAAGCCAGGGAAAAAAGCAGGAACCCTTTGGGGCAGGCCATACCTCAAGAAGATGATATCATCTGCAAAACCAGAACCCATGAGCTGTGTCAGAAGAAAAACCAAATCCATCCAATGTAGTGGCTAAACCATGACATAGCTAGATTTCCATCCTTGTAGAAAAATTCTAATAGCATTTTCATGAAAAAGTATCTATATAAATGAGAGATTTCCAAAGGAAAATGTATTTGCCTTTTGGAGCAGCAGCCTTACTCATTTTTTTCCCACTGAAAGTCTGCATTTACCATTTCGAGTATAAGTGCATGAAGCAACCTCACACATTTGGGTACACATACTCATGCCAAACTCTTCTAAGTCCGTGGATGTGCACCCATTCATTTTATTATTTTTTTAGACTTATATATAAAGTACATAAGACTTCAAAGACATTTTAGGACCAAAATAATGAAGATTAACCTCTTCCTCACCTCCCCAAACAAATCCAGAGAGTAATTCTAATGTCTCCTTAGTACACACTGTAGGTAAGACCTGTAATTTTCTCCCATTCTTCCAGTCAGATAAAATTGTAGCTCACTCCTTTGCAATATTGCTCTGGTTTTGTGGTATAATTAATACTCTGAGGAAACGCACACTGTGAGAATATCTTCTAGAAACTGACCTGACAGATGACCTCCAAGTAAGATATGGAGTAAAACAGTATCCACTTAGCTGATAACTAAAGCTGATATAGAATAAGTAACTCTGACATAATATTGCTCACACTCAGCAGCAAAGGCTCCAAATTGGGCAAATAGGTAGGTGGGTTGTTTAGACCCTTGGCTCTACCATTGATGCATCTTTGGATCCTCCAGAGCACCATGGAAGACCATGACTGTGCATCAAAGAGAAGCCACATGAGGGACAATGCCCTGTGTAACTCTGGTGCAGTCCAAGATGCTCACACCACGACTTAATTCAATAGCCACTGCAGGATCCAGCTCTTCATAAACTAGTAGAAATGCAGAGCTGGAAGGAGCCCTGAGAGATAGTGCAGCCCACTCCCCTTCCTTGGGAAGTGGAGAGGGTTTTTCTGTGCCGTCAACATTTTTGCTTTTGGCCATAAAAGCTGCTATTAGCCAGATGCAGCGTTTTCTTCAAAAAGAAATTAAAAATTGAGTCTTCATTATGGTTTTTCTAGTGATGGGGTAAACTCAGACCAGAACTGTTGCCTATCCTATTGGTACTCATAGATGCAATCGCACATTTTATGATAAGGGTAAATGATGTGTATTAAAGTGGATCAAAATAAATACTCAGAGTATGCAGAGGCCCCTCAGAATCTTGACGTGATAATACTGATTAATTGTCTGGAGTTGATTATACACAGATTGAACTGGTAGCTGTAGCACACTTGCATTGGCTTTTTTCTCCTTAAAAGCACTAATCTTGAAAAAAGCTGCCCTAGATTTCATACCGAGGAATTTTGTCTTTGATTTCACACAGTACATAAGGAAAGGGGAAGGTACAAGTGATCCCACCCATATTGTTAGGATCAGGCTTGAACTTTCACCTCCCCATGTCAGATGGTTGAACCCCACGCTGGCAGGACTGTCAGCTCATTCCCGTGTGTCCTATTCAATATCCCCACACCCACTGGAAATTTTATGGGGAAGACCAAATTTGTGCTAAATATCAGGTCATCATCTTCCTTTGCTTTTTAATGAAAATGCAAACAAACCGACCAACAACTTTTAACTCAGAGCAAGCCTGGGCAACCAAAATGATGTCATGCAACCACTGAAGAAGCGGTGGCAGCTCTCTCAGCTTCTGCATTGCCTGGGAAGCATCTCTGGGATCTCTGATGGCTCGAAGTGGCCGTGGCTTAGAGCTGGTAGGAATTTTCGTTGTAACAACATTGCCACCTAGTGCTCCAGGGGTACAGTTCAGACAGGACCTGGGAAATTACGTGGTTTAGCAAGTGAAACTAGTACAAAACAAGTTGGTTTGACAGGTTTTTAATATTTTAGAGGAGTGGACAGGCTGCGAGAAATACAGTGGTTCTTTGGGGTGATCAACCTCTGTCAAAGTACATGGAAAGTGCTCCCAAGAGGTGATGAACTGATATTGTAGGCACTGCACACTTCTAGAAAGAAAAGGAAAGTGGGATTCATCACGTTGAAATCTATCCTCTCTAAAGCTAGGAATAAAGCCTAAATCGGTCATCTAGATTCCTTCTGCTGTAAATAGAGATGGGCAGCACCCCCAGGCTGTAATACATCCTACCTACATGAGAATGTGTTTATTAAAAACCATCGTTTATTAATAAATGTGTGTTTACTAATAAGCATGTGTTTATCAATATGTATAATAATAAACATATTAATAAACATCCTCTCTGTGTTTTTATTCTCCCTGCTCTTCATCTAGGGAGCCCTAGGGACTCAGACTGGATGCCTAACTTACAGGTGGGTAATTTTGGGTGAGGTGAGTCTGGGTGTAATTCTATGGCAGAGCTAGGAAAAGAAACAGGACCTTTATAACCCTGTACTTTAGCCACACTACCACCCCTCCTGTACAACTAACTTTTAGCGAGAGTGAAGGAACATGCCACTTCTGAAATAAATCAAAGCTTTCTTGCTTGCTTTTGCAATGATGTGTGAGGTATAGTTTTACACTACCTTTTGAGGAATTTGGGGGTTTGAGCACTTTAAACCTGATCCCAGTGACTATGCTACTACAAAGAGAGAAAGGATACCTGCAGGACAGAGGTAGGATTCTATTCCTCAAAAAAAAACCAGCATAAGAAGATCTATTCTAGACAGTCTTGGGGAGAACAGTTGAAGTTTTGCTCACTGTAACTGTGTTGATTTGAGTTTTTGCTAAGTGAAATAGCTGCCTTTTCTGCATATCTCCAGGTACACTGAAGGAGGGAGATTTCTGGCAGGAAAGGTGGAGAGAAGGGATTGAAATGGTCTGGCTGCAGACTCTGTTCTTGCATTGCTCCTAACCAGCATGATTTTGGAAGTCACTTAGGTTACCTGTACATTTTCATATGAGAACTAATTTCAGGCATCATCATGGTAGTTTTCATCTACCCATATGGGCTTAAATGAAAGACTCAGTGCTTTAACATGAGTCATGTGAGTCTACCAAGGGCTCTGAGAGTACATAGATGTCTGGTACTAAAGTCTACGACACCACATCTTCTTATTGTCTCGGTGGTACTAAGCTGGGGACTATATTTTGGGTACTAGCTCTACTTCAAAATTTAAGCAAAAGATAATCACCTTCCCCTTGTGTGCACTTTCTCACTGAACAGTAATATTAATTGCAACACCAGCACGGATATGTCTCTAGGAGTTGCTATCTTTCCTGTTACCATTTAACCTAATAAAAATACACACAAAACTACGTTACTTGCTTCTCTGAGGTAAGATGTGTCAGTGCGCTGACAGCAAACACAAGTGGTTAGCACTTTGGGTTGAAATCACGTGTAAAAGGTGTTCCACTGAAACCTCTAGGCAACTTGCGTTTGGATGAATCCAAAAGCAGCTCCATCTGTCAATACAAGATTTCAGAATTACTCTATTGGCAGTGCCCAAGTTACAGGGGAACTGTACAGATAAGAACTGCCTGGCTCAATAACCCATAGAGGCAAAAGTCCTGATATTTGTGATAGTTTACAGTAATATGCTCAGTATCCTACAGCTGTATCTGGAAATGTAAAGGATTTAGCAAATCAGCAAATTTTCCTTGTGGGCCTTCGTGTTCTTGAACTGGAAAAGTATTCCTCTGTGTCCTAGCTGTCATTACATGCTTGACAGATTTTGGAATGGGATGTAACAAGGTGTCCAAAACCATTGGAGACAGATTTGCCTCCCATACTAAAATATACAGTAGTAACTTGGTCTCTTCAGCAAGCATCATGTGCCTTGTAAAACCAGTAAGTGGGGGGCTGGGAGCTCCTGGCTCTACACACGACTGACTAGATATCTGCAGAGGGGAAACAGCAGCCTCTGCTCCTTTTAATTGTTTTACGAAGTGTTTTCCCTCCTTTTAAAACTACGAGTTGTAATTGCACAGAGATTAACCCCTCCATAAAATGTGTCTTCTATGGAAACACATCTGGTGCTCTAGAATTTGTTACAGGTAGGATACTGATCTGATATTGGTTCTCTCTGTCACGTAGAGGTTATCTTTCTCATTATACCATAATCTCCATTTGTGCACATAACAGATAAACAAAGCTTTGTTTTTCAGGTGAGCATTTGAAAATCTGTGTTTAAAGTGAAACTGGAGTATTCAGGTATATTGCATTCATTCTTGCCAACTATATAGACTAGGCCCTGATCTTAATCCATCTTTGACTTTTAGATCTAAGTATTAAGTAAATGCAGAGAACAGGTGAAGATATTCAGGGTGGGATTCATCACTGCTAACTGAAGGGGTCTATTTCTAGAGACAGTCACACTCTCTTTAAATGGGGACAAATATGCTCTTGTGGAGCAGACATCTTACCTCCTTTAGAAAAGAGTATCCACCTTGGCTGTGCTGATCTTTCTGAGATGGATTTGGATAGAGTTGAAAAGGTCTAGCTCAGATTTAGATATGCATAAGTGATGGCAATGTACCCGGATCAATCCCACTCGGAGTAGGTACTGCTGTAAATAACTTCATGCAATGTAAGGTAGGGATGAGCTCATCCAAATAATTTACCAGTGTCATCCTCTGATTCAAAAGCATTTTGTTCTGACCCCAATGTTGTGACTACAAATTCCTTGATGTCAATAGGCAGATAGCCCATAAACTTCAGACACCTCAGTCCTGCTAGTGCAGAGCTGTTCGGAAGGAAGATGTCACCATTAACAATTGGGTCTGGCTTGCACAGAAGCCCTCAAGCAGAGGTGGCCGACAAGGGTGCGACACCTCTCACTTAGTGGATTGATTAAAGCAAGATTAGGATTTTTTTAAAGCATCTAAGTGTGAAAATCCTGTGGATTTTTTTGAGTTTGGGCATCTTAACACTACTGTGAATCTCATCAGGTGTTTGTGCATGTCTGCAGCCACTCAGGTACATGTGGTTGGTGATTGTGGAGTTTCCCTGTGGAGAGAGATCACACCTGAATTAAACTGTTAGAGACAAAAATGGAAGAGCTGGAATACCTTGTATAAAGTATGTCTTGCCAAACTAAGAAAGAAAATATTAAAATCTTAATCAGTGCAATTAAGTGCTTAATTGCTAATGTTTGAACCTCAAAATATTACACTTTTATAGTAGATTCACAGGGAATGTTTTCATGTAGACACAAGCTCTGCAGAAATGCCCTGACTATTAGAAATTTCAGCTTACGTTATACCAAGGGCAGAAGCAAATTCCAAGCTGTCAAGCCTTTCACTTAAAATAATTTGTCTATCCCTGTCCCCAAAGAAACACATCTCAGGACTCTCAGCTCTGATGTCTCTTGTGCAGAAGTATTGTCTCTGGGGTGCAAGAGATCTTGAACCAGAGATGATTTAGTTTTGAGAACTTTTAACCAAGGTTAAATCCTCTCCAGTTTCTGAAGTAAAACAGGAAAATCTGCTTCTACCTGAAAACCAGTGTCCCTGCTACATCTATGAAAACTAATTTCAGCTGTTACCCATCAGTTAGGGTGGACAGTATAACCAGTATAGCACATAATATGAGGTGTACTTGTCCACAGGGAAGAGAAGAACTCATTGACATGAATTTAAAATTGATTTTTTACTGAAGCTGGTAAACAGTAGGGTTCTTCCAAGCTCCCTAATTCCCAAATTAAGAAGCACAACAGACTGTTATTATACAAATCTGCTTAAATACAAGTCCAAATGTTTTACTGACTAAACTACAAGTAAAGTAAATCTTAGCTTTGACTGCAAATGACAGATTCTTCAATTTAATTTTGAAAAAGAAAATCAAAAGGAAAGTCAGCTTGAATCAATCAGAAAGAAAGAATTTGTATGATTTCTTTCCTTCCTGTTTTTAAATTTTGTGTAAAAAAAATCCTATTTGGGTGGTTAGGGCTGGGAGGACAAAATGTTGCACGTTGCAATGTCAAATGAAAAATTTTGATATTTAAGAACAGAAAAGCAGAGTACTGGATCAGCTCTAGTAGGAGCCAAAAATCAATGTCTATGGAAAAGCATAAAACAATACTTCTTCAGAATTCTCTCCCAGCCTGAATACTTTACCGGTCAGGGATTTCCTGAGCCTGAAATCATGCTTTGTGTCTAACTCAATGAACTTCTCTGCAAAGTTGTATAGGCAACACTTGAACTTACCTAAAGTTTTAGCACTTGCAATATCTGATATGAGTGTCTGTAAAGAGGAAATTCCATGGACTGACTGCATTTTCTATGATGAGAGACTTTCTCTAGTTTGTTTTAAATGTCTGACCTGTTGCTTCATTTGATCCACCTCACTGTTGCACCAAGAGAGTGAACAATCATTTCCTAATGTAGCCATTTTTACTTAATTTTTAAAAATTCCTCCATATCTATAGGTTGCTGAATGAATGTGACTCCTCTTGCCGTGAAATGAGAAGGAGAAAATGCTCATGTCAAATCCACTCTTCCCTCCAGCTGCTGTCTGTAACCCCACTCTAAAACAAGATACTGAGTAGGGCTTTGAAAATGCCTCCAAGAGCTGCCTGGAAGATGACTAAAACTGGGCATCGCATATGGCCCCACTGCTCTTGTGTGTATGGTGGAACCTTCTTGGACAGAAAGCCCCGCTCTGAGGTGAAAAAGGGTTTGGCATCACAGCAAATAGAGAGTAAAATTTTGGTCAGGGCTGCTGTTGTTGGATGGGCAAAAGGAGCAATGTTTTTTAAAAAAGCTTTCTCTGACATGGTTTTATGGGCAACGATGCCAAAATTGGGAAATACTTCCTCTATGACTGTAGTTTTCCTGTGTATTTCCTCTGACTTTGCCTGACATCTGTGATTTGCTTTCACATGTCTCGCTATTTTTATTGTGGTTACAATTTGCATCATATTTCCTATCTGAACTTAACGAGGAACAGTGACCTTATCTCCGTAACAAGAGCATTCATAGATGTGCTTCACAGCTCAGATTTGGTAGATGATGACATGCAAAAGTGATGGAAATAACTTTTTAATAAATTTTTATCTCCCAAGCATTAAAAAACCTGTGCATCAGGCCCCACACATGTACCCCTCCTAAGAGTGTCTTAAATAAGATGTCTAAATCAAGAGGAAATATTGGGGTTTTTTTTCTTCTTAGCTTCTGAACCCTGAGGTGTGCTTGCGATATTTCCAGGTATTTCTCTGATATCACAAAGTCTAAAATTTTCAGGTTTTATCAGATAGATTTTCTACAAACACAAAGTCTAATACAGGTGTCAAAGAGTTTGGATAACAGATATCAAAATTCAACCAAAGTATTTTTTCCCAATTTAAACATGAATGCAAAAATGTCTCCAAATGCACATACTAACAAAGATAGTGTATGTATATTTTCCACTATATATGAGGGAAAGATTTGGCACCTCTTCTGAAGGTTAAATTGTCTCACCAATCTATTGTCAGATGTCAATGAATAGATTAAGGCAAGAAGATGAGAAATAAGAGCTGAGCAAGTGTGGTGGAGAAGCTGCTGGGAGTGTCGGTGTTGATCCTTGTCTATGCTGAAGAGCAAGGAAGTCCTCAGAAAGAAATGAGCTTCTTGGTTCACAGCAGATCTCTGCAAGACAGATACAAATTTCATTTAGAGGGTGCTAATTAAGGTCTGTTGAAGACTCTGGATAAATTGACTGAGACACTAGTTTAGGACTTGCAGATTTTAGGAATGCTGAGCACATTTTTTTGTGTCCGATTTCCAGCAGGTAACCCTTCTGTCTCCTGGGACCTAGAAGGCTCCTGGCCTTTGTATGGATGCAGATGTAGCGTCGCTACCTTACATCTAACGGCATGGCAATGGAGGAGGTACAGAAGAGCAAAGTCCCACCTGGAAGCGGACTGACTCTCTGGTAAGCGTAGCCTGTACCCAGTTTTCAGAACAACCCAATGACTTAGCCTTGGTGTTGACTAAAACCATCAGCAAAAAACTCTGTCATGTGAATTTACACAAAGCATATTTCTTGGGTCAGGCATGAAATCAAAATTCCTTTAAGGAAGATGAGACTTTAAACACTTGCTGTCGGGAAAAAAAAAAAAAAAAAGTCTCCAAAGGCCTTATCTCACACATGATACAGTCACAAACATCTGCTTCCGTTTCAGTTTTTCCTTCTGTTAAAAACTAAAGAGAGTGTTTCCAGATCCCTGGAGCAGCTGTCCCTTTTAAGCCAGATACATAGCAATATGACACACACTGTTGGAGTGTGGATGGGAAAAATGGTGTATTTATCAAAACAGACAATTTTTATCTCTTATTTTTGGACAATTGCTAGGCAAAGCAGTGGAAGCCTATTACCAGATTTTTTCATACAGTATTTTGAATTCTGAGTTAGAAACTGGCAAGTATATGTGGCATATTTCAGGAGAGTCACATCAATAGCAAATGGGAGATGCAAATTCAACTAAAGCCTACAGTTTAATCCTCATTAGGCGAGTCATTGGTGTCCACTTTATCAGGATAATGAGATAGAAAACAGGGGTCCGAAGGGAGACCTTAATTAGGAGTTTTGGCAGGTCTGTTAAAATGAGTATATGATGACTGATTCGTGGGGTTTGCTGTCACTGCATTTTGTTGCTAATATGCATTTGCTATATATATCTTGTTCTCCTAAGCTTTAAAATGCATTTGGGGTCTAGTTCAAGTAGCTCTCCTCATTCTATGATTTTTCAAATCCTTCCTCCGAATTCCTACAGACCTTCAGTCCCTCAGCCCAGTCAACACTGGGAGATGGGCTTTACTTGCAGAGCTCCTTACAAATTACTATGTGTTGGTGGTCAATATGTGAAGCAGTCTAAATCTTACAAATCTGATTTAGATAATCTTAGGGTAAAAGGAGAGGAGAGAAATTCCAGGTCAGGACACACACACCCTGTTCAAGCTGGGGCAAATCATTTAATCTGTCTGTGCCTCTGATCACTGCCTGTAAAATGGAAAAGAATATTATTTTCTTGCTTGTGATATTTTTCTTCTTATTGATACCTATTCTAAGCTTCCACAGACAAAACCTGCTTTTTATTGTGTGTCCATAGACCGCACAACCTCCGGTGCTGACTGTGGATATTAGCTGCTCCTGCAAGATAAACATAGCCTCATCACAATCACATTCCTGTTGGACTGCAGCACATCTCCTTTCTCTGCTTTCTCCACAGCTTAAATGCTATTTGGCCATCACATAGTACTTGGCTGCTAATTAGGCCAATTAAATATTATTTCATGGACAGGCAAATTTTCAGAAGCAGAATGACTCTGCAGTGCTCTGACCCCAGAAGCAAGGAAGGATTTTCAATATATCAGCACAGTCAGTGGCTCAAGAATGCCCCAGGCCATCAGCTAGTGGGGTCTGGAGCATATACTGGAGAAATACCTGCTTGTACCAGCCCTGTTCTTGGTATCTTTCTCATGACTCTTTTATTGGTCACGACCCAGAGACAGGCTTCTAAACTGTAGGGACATTTGGTATGACTATAATAGTAATAAAAAAAGTTTAACCTTTTATTATTATGCTAGTAATTTAATACCAATTTATTACTATATTATAATTTTATTGCTATAAAACAAGTCAGTAACATTTCCCTGATCCATGACAAGAGACTTCACATCTACACAGATCGACTTTCTCATCCTCCACAACTAATGACTGTACATGAATTTCCTACTAGGTGCGATCCCTACGTGCAAATCACCAGAGGCTATGTGGTTGTTGCTGGTGGGCCTGCGCCAAAACCGAGCTGTGAGTCCAGGAACCATTCTAGCAATTAGCACTGCAGTTTACTGGATGGCAGTGCTTGAACCAGGGCCTGGCTGTGCTTTAGTAGCACAGCTACAGCCAAAGGGAGCCAAATACAGACACTTCCTTTGTGGCACAATATATGTATGCAATACGAACAGAGAGATGTGCAAAACTCCAAATCAGAAGAGACTTCTGGTACAGATGCCACATCTGTGGGTTGTTCAGGATCCACAGGGCTGGCATATCTAGAAGGGAGGGAAGTGATCCCACAGGGATGCTTTGATTGACAGCATTGACTTGCCCAAGAAGGCACCGCTCTCCTTTTCCATTTAAAACCAAGGACAAGAGCGAGGTTGGTCGAGGCTCATTTTTAAATGTCACCTAGAATTTGGTGAGTTCCTGCAGGATAGAGAAAACCTGTGTTCTGTACTCCTTTCAACATGGAGAGGAGGTTAATCCAACAGCTTTTCCAGCCACAGGCTAGGGTGGGACCATCCACCTCCATCCACCTCCTGTCAAGGCTAGACCTCTGGGTAAAAAAGTTGCCACCCAATGACTCAGTTGTCCGTAATGGTAATCTAGAAAAAAATTCCAGCAGTGAACTCCAGGTTCACAGTGATATTTATCCCAGAGCTGCAAAAAAAAGTGATTATGTAGGACACAGTGTTCTTGTTGTCTTTTCAGGTTAGTTGGCTAAAATAATTCAGCTCAAAAAATCCTTTTGTAAGGTATATAACTTGCCTTGTTCTCTGGACAGGAGACATGGGCTCTCAGTTCTGGCTGGGCAATAGCTACTTCACTGCTAGGAATAGCTGAATTTACGTTCCTTTCTGGCTGTGAGATGTAGCATTTAAGGCAGCAGTCCTAAATGTTTAAATTTGCAAAGTAGTCCCTTGGATGAGGACGGTGCATAAAGCCTCTGGAGGGATATCCTATCTGTTTTTTCTTGAAATAGAAAAGTTTGAGATATCAAACAAAGACAACAAGGTTGTCCCACTTTTCTGGCAAGGCTCCAATTTGATAATTACTGTTTCACCTATCCATATTCCCTGAGCAATTTTAATTGCAAAAGATTACATGTGTGTCCCCCTTGAATTCATGGGGCGTTGCTCAGTCGTGTTTCATATTTGCCACACTGCCTCCCAAAATAAAGTGAATTTTGTCAAACCTGGCAGAGTAGAGAAATGTGTACTGAGATTCTTTACATCTGTAATTCCATACACAAGAGAAACACTGTGTCCCCATATGCTACCTTCAGAAACGATCTTTGTTACAGATGATCTGAGATCATAGGAAGGCCTTATGTCTTCTAGACATCTATATCAGCTTAACCATATCTAGTGGAGATATAATTTTTATAGCAGTACCCTCTTGTCATGATGCCTAATATAGATCTTGGTAAAATTCTGTACAATATCATTTATAACTGTATAGGTTATTTTAATTCTTATCCATCACCCTGAATGAAAAAAAAAAAAATTTTTTTCTAATGTCGATTTCCCTGACTTTTAATTCCAGGCAGTATATCATGAGCTTTTCTCCATGAGGCAGAAGGGTCTTATGATTCCTGTGCATGTGAAGTATAAACTAAGAGTTGTTTAGTCTTGGAGATGTAGTAAAAGAGATGGAGCTCCTTGAGTTTTCCAGAATAAGATTTTCAGTGCTGACAGTAGCTTTCCACATGTTTTTCAGTTTTCCAACATCCTTTTTTAATGTCTAGAGGTCTGAACTCAATAAAGTATTGAGCTCTTCAGTGATGTGCTTGGAGACAAAATCACTGTTATTCATTACTAAACCTATGTTACACACATAAGAACATTATTAATTCTTATCCCTTCTAAATTTTTTTGCTTGCAAATGATGAACCCAGGCTTCAAACAGAGCCTTTATGTTTAGAAGTATGACTTTACAATTGCTCATTTTAAAGATGTTGTCATTGAACAGACATGTTTGACTAAATATTCCAAGTCACTAGATGCAGCAATGGCCAAGTTTTTTTACCTCTGAACAATTTACAATATTCTTTATGGTGTATCTTTGCTTCCCACCCAGGAACTTGCTGGATCAGTGTCTTTGCTTGTTTATAGAATTAAGGATTTACTGGCCCATTTGGTACTGCTGGACATGCAGCAGGTAGTTAGTCAACTAATAGCTCCTGAATCCCAGCTGTGACTACTAAGCACATAGAAACTGGAGAACATCAGATCTGCTGCAGATGCTTATCCCAAAAATCCGTTCTCAGAAATCCCTGCACTACACTGCTCCTCCGAAAACTGTTTGTAGCAGAAGAGTTTTATTCAGAGCAAACTACTTTTCCTCTGCACTACACGCTGCCCCTTGACATAAGCAATTTCTCTATCTTTAAACATCCCCATTTGAGGAACGGTATTGATAAGGTTATGAAAAATCAAGCGTGGAATCACCCAGACATTTCAGATTCCCCGGAGGGTTTCTGGCAATGCGCTGCTTGTCTGTACCACGTTTGACTCCATGGTACCTGAACACCAAGCTGAGTCAGAGGGACTGGAGTCGCTGATGTTTTTTATCTCTGAGAAAATACACGGTAGATGATTTCAGAATTGCCTCAGGGTCTTATTCTTGAGTTTTTAGTGTGCATCGGTTACAAGAGGAAAACAGTATTAACTAGAAACCAAACAGAAAATAACTAAACTGGGTCATTCCACAGCCAGTTATTATAAGGGCTTTCTAACCTCTCAAAGGCTTTCCTATTTCTGTCCAGACACTGGTTTTACAAAGTGCCCCTTTGGAGAGACAACTTGCATCTTCATTTTCCAGTCTGGTCTTTCACACTTGTGTGAAAACCTCTGCAGTCATTAATCACCAGCTTGCAGCAAAATAAGCAGAACCTCTGAACCTGTCTCACACCAGAGTACCATTAAGAAAAACAATTTATCATTTAACTCAACGTTGTTCGCATGTGAAGTTTATCTCTCCTAATGAGATGTTGTTCTCCATGGGTATTTTTTTCCCCTATTTCATTATTATGGCTCCCTTTAGGCAGGTTTCCCTTGAGTTTTAATTATGAAAACAACACCTGTTTTCATTGCCACTGTTGGAGTTTTCATCCATTCCAGAGAAAGCATTTGCTTCTCTGTTATCTTCAATGTCTTCCACTCTCTGCATTGATTTCCCAGAAAATACTGTATCGATTTTATCTTGACATTTCAGTGAATGCCTCATCATCCTCATTCTTCCTTCTTCTGAATTTTAGAAAGCTACACTCACCCTTGTTCTCTCCGGTCTCCCAATTAGGGAATACTTGTGATTCTCCTTTTCTGTTTTAAACCCCTGTGTGATCAGACTTTTTGCTGCTGTGCCCTGTGCTTTTTGAATCTGCTCTCCAGGTCACTAGGGAAATGCAAGGATTTTTTTCTTGGTCTTTAGTCAAACCTTAAGACCTGCTGCAATATTTCTACACAAAGATTGCTCTGCTTTTAAACTCCACTTTAAGAGCTGTTTTCATCTGTCATGTTTGTATTGGTTTGGACTGAAGAGCCTGGTGTTTTGTCATGTTCAGTACATCCATCATATCATCTAATATTAAATTATGCTTGTGTTGCCTTCAAGACCATGGGCAGAATGTTTCTCCTAAAGTATTCTGGCTATATTTGGAGTCTGTCTTATTGTTATGTTAGTGTTTTATTGCACCAGAAATAATAAATAGTGGTGAATAATAAAGTAGTTCTTACCTTCAGTATCTTCTGCCTTTATCTCATATACAATTTTTCATCACTGCTGTGGGGAAAAGAGGGCATCAAACAGCCAAAAAGAATAATTTTCACTATATAATAATAAAGCAGCAGATCAGATCTAGCAATTTATATTGAAAGAACAAAGAAAGGTAGGCTGCCAGGCTTATAATATTACTCATCTAAGATGCTGGATAGAATTGACTATTAGACAAAAGATCTATAAGAAAATTTCTGGATTCTCCTTAAAGAAAGTGATTTATCGTGCAAGCCACTGTGCCAGAGCCAAGCAATATCCTGGCCTCCAGTCTTGGATAAAGCCAAAGAACGGGGTAAGATCTAAATCCCAGAGCACAGCCATGTATGAAGGGAGTTTGGGATCCATTTTGTCCAATGAGAACTACCTAAAAAGTGAGTGATTACTTTAAACTAGAGATTCGGCTTCCTTCTATAGCTTATAAAGATAAATAACTGAACTGTCAAAATGACTGGTCCTAGGAAAGGATGGATCATCCCCAGAGCAGCTCTCTAAACCTGACATCAGAAGAATGAAGCTTAGACTAAATGACTAATTTTTAGGTAGACAAAGGTAGATTAGATGTTTCCACCCTGATCGTCCCTGAATCTTTCTAACAGGAGTGTTTTCAGGTTTTGCAGACACATTCCAGATCTGATGACTACAGCCTGGCACACTAAAATCATCACTGAAGTTTTCCTGGAATACACTTTATCAGCCATTCTTCCATCCCTCATATAATCATCGTGTTAACAGTTAATTCTTTGTCCTCCCATCCTCAGAAACCCAGCTGTAACAAAAGAAACTAGCTCACGCAAACAATGTGTCCAATGATTGCTTTGTCCAGTCTTTTAAGGTGTTTCCAAATGAAAAAGTGAAAAAACATGCCACGACTGTTTATTTCTTTCTTCGCTAGTAGCAGTGAGTCAAATCAACTCAATTCTCACTGTGGATTTTCTGGATCAGTGTTACCTCACTCTTAGATACCTTTAAATAAAATCCATAAGCATTTCTCACATTGTTTGCAAATAAAGAAGTGATTGAAATGATCCACATTTTAGATTTTAAACAAACAAACAAACAAACAAACAAAGATTGGAAGAATGTTGTAGTAAAAATTTCCATTAACTTCCCTCCTTCCTTCTTTTCCACCTTCTCGTCTTCCTTCCAGACCTTATCTCTCTTGAGATCCATATAATTTTATGTGAGGACGGATTTTTAATTTCGGAGTTCATGTGCAGGAACCTCCCTTTGAATGTATGTGTGTGCATATTTTTGTATATTTATAAATATATATATCATGATTTGTGAGACAAGCTAAAAATATATTTTAATTTAATTAGATCTCCATGCTGTTAAGATATTCAGCCCCTAAAAATGATGGTTTCATTATTTTTCATTTTGTTATGAGGATTTTGAAGATCTGGAGGAATAAAGGTGAGCTTAAATAACGGGAATTTTCATGAACAGCTACTAGATCAAATTCACAGATAATATTTTTAAGTAAGTAAATGTGGGCATAAATCTAATGGGAAAAAAGTATATTTAAATGATCTGGAACATATAGGATTAGCACACTTTTCAGTTTATTTGGAAATACTTGTCCTAAGTTCTCCTTGCCATCGTAATGGCAGATGGTAATTTCAGTTTAGAGATGGTTGTGAACAGCATCTTTGTATCTTTGCTACTACTTGGAAGAAACATGGCAAGCTCCTGTCAAAGGTTATGAATATAAATTTAAGCCTACATCCTGATTTTTCTCATGAAGGGTTCTCCCAATGTTTTAAATTCAGGTCAGCAAAAGTAGCTTGAAATTTTCCTCAGCCATACAGGATTTCCTGAGCACTACGTCACAATTCCTATACTAATGTTTTTTTCAGAATTGTACTAGTTTTCCAAGTCCCCTCAGAGATCAGCATGTTTCCCCTTCCAGGAGTTTAGTTGGCAAAATTTATTCAGTACCACAGTTTTTATGCATTGTGTTGTTTTTAGGCTTCAGTGCTTGCCAGTGATGATACTTTCAGGCTAAATCTATGGTATAACTAGGATTATCACTAATATGGAGGTGGCTGAGTATTACTCCTGGAAAAAAGTCTGAATCTAATGGTTTTTAGGATAAAAGAAAAGTCTTAATTACAGTACAAAATTTCAGATACAGTGGAAAGGTGATGAAGACTCTTAAGGGACAACTATTGTAGTAGATGTAAGAGTAGATTCTGTGAGAGAGGAGTTTGTGTAGCTGGATGATAAAAAAGACATGAAGGACCTTGCAGTGTTGACTTGACTTTTGGGAATATCTACAAGCTGTGGTGTTAGAAGTCCACTTTTTCCCCAGGAGGTTCACAACATGTCCTGCAGCCCATGGTTCAGGTTTTTCCTAGACTGTGAAAAATGGGGATGTAGTGAGGAATGAAGTGAAACAGAAGGCAAGACTGGAAGAAGATTTCTTGGTCTTCTAAAAGTTTTGCAAGCTCTGAGCAATTCACTATAGAATAAATTCACTTAATCTGTCAATATGAATAGTCTATTTTGTTCCATTGGAAAAGCCACAGATTGCTATTTAACATGAATTAGTATAACCTGGCCTTTAACATGTTATGAATTTGCTTTATATTTTTGTCCTATTTTTTTTACCTCAAAAAAAAAAAAAATCTTAGCCAGATTTGAACAAGGAGATTCCAATGGGTTTATTTAGGTTTTTTTATATTGCAGCACAAAAAAGGAAGGAGTAACATTTTCAGTTATCCAAGCTCCCAACTGTTCAGATGACTCACATCTACAAAGTTATATTCCTTGAAGTACTGGTTTACAGGAAAGTTTGCTAAAACAACCAGCCATTCATCATGAGATAATTGCCAGCATTGGATAAACTTGCAGAGCCCAAAGAAAGCTGAGGGACTTTTTATCTTGGTGAAGACTATTACTCATCGGATGGCAGTTGCAGCTTTGGAATGCAATTGCTGCCGCGCTTTGTTAAATTTGGTATTCATAAAAAAAAAAAAATCCACAAACAACACAAAAGTGAAACAAAAGCCCTGCTAATGTTTAAATTTTATAGTGAGATACAGCCACAAGGCACTAGCACAGAAGAATATTTCTGATTGGCTACCAGCTGTTGGAGCTGAACAGATGAGCTGGAAAGTAGCAATTTACAAGCTATTTCATATTTAAAACTGTTAGGTCCTGTGCAAAACAATCTTTTCTCTCTGGGAAAAGCAACAACAACAACAAAATTAAAAAAAGATCCCCAGAAGAAAGGAAACATCCACTGAGAACAGATTCTCCCAGCACAATGAGAAATTTCCAATTTCTCTTTATTCTTTCAAACACTTAATGGCTTTCAAATAAATACGGTATTCTTTCAAATAGAATCGGTGTCATTTAATTATGTTTAAAACGAGTGTTGTTCCTTAGAAACATTAATTACTAACTGGCTTCACCTCTGCCGTGTTGTAAAGCATCACAGTTTAACTTACAGCTCACTTTTTAATCATTGCTGTATTGACAGAGCTATTTTAATACAAAGTCATCCAGAATTTCTGAATGCAGTCACATAAATTGTGATTAAGAAAGATTACTGTGCTTAAGCTAGAATGGAAATAATAAAGTTTATTTCAGGAAAATGTAAAAGATTTGTGCAAAACCATTGCATTCTATATATAGTCCTTCATTTAACAGCTCTACAAACCTGCAAAAGTTGGTTCTTGTTGAAAACTGCCAGGCTACATACAATGAAATCTGGGGTAGTAATACCAGAGAGCTGTCAGTCAGCCATCCATCCATCTAATTGGCTTCTTACCATCTTTCCATCATGTTTTTTTTATAACTGGTCGCCTCTGGCTAAAATGCAAATCATGAGGAAGAGCCGTCTAGAAAAAGCTGCCGCTTTCTTAATTATCTGTCAGAGTACGGACCAGTGGACCCTGGGCCACAGAGTAGAGTTATGCTAAGCAGCAAGGCATCATGGGAATTGGAGTGACAGCTCATTTTCCTCCTGTGTTTTTTCAGCGTTCGAATGACAATGCAGAAATACGGGTTTTTCCCACACTTTCTCTGAACACCTGGGCCAATGCTCAGGGGAACACAAAGCCAAAACTGTCACATTTCCAGACATGGTCTTATTGCTGTCACTGTGACAGGATTGTTGACAAATGCCAGCAGTCATCTCAGCATCTTGGGAAATGTCTGCCGTGGTTGTGTCAACAGCCTGACAGAAATTGTTAATGTTTAAACTTCTTCCACTGACAGAATCCTGTCTTGCTGACAGTATTTGTCATATGAAACTCAATCTTTGTCAAACTTGCTTAAAAATTAACACTTCCTCCATTTCTTTTGCAGCTAACTGCCTGTGTGCTTTTTTTCTTTTCCTTAAGTAATAAGATTTCAACAAGGTAATATTCCACAGTCCACAGTGAGTCCAAGAACACAAGCACATTATGAACTTATGGGCAGCTTGTACTTTTGACCTCTGCTACAATGATAATTATGCTTTTATTCCTTGCCCATTTTTTTTGCCTTAGGAATCAAAGTTCTGAATTATTCAAGAGCCATAAAAATCCTATTTCTCAGTGTACAATGTGGAAAATCAATTAAACAGAGTTAGCTTAGCACTTATATAAAAATCAAGTTACAAGTTTGTAGACATACATTAACTGAGTCCTTCTCCAACTTTGGTTTTGAAGGTCAGTCCAGCTGGATGGAGAAACAGGGTCAGTAAGTCTTACCTGGAAACTTTATTCCAGCTCTAAATCTGAAAAGTCCTAGGGTGAGTATTGGTTTGTACAAATGAAAAGACAAGCCGCATAATCAATGTTGTATATCTTCCAGAAATGGCATGGCAATATCATGGATCATCTACATTTATTTGAGTGAACATGGTTGCACCAAAGAAGACCTGAACTAATCATCAATATCTCACTGGGTGCTAAGAACGAAGTACTAGCATAGAAGAATTCTGCATACTTTTATGATTAAATAGGAAAACGTAAAGGACAAATGTGCAACCAGAGGTGGGGAGGTCTTCAGAATGGTGCAAGACATGATCTTGGAGCTCCATTAGGAAGAGTTTTGCCTGTGAATCCCTACTGGTACCAAACCCACGTCCCCTGGTGGCATTATGAAATCAGTGGTTATTAGGATGTCTCCAAGTCAGTGAAAAAATCAAACCTTGGCTGTTCACAGTGACTGAAGGTTTAGCAAGAGTGCTGTCCTGGATACATCTTAAAGCTAGGTATTTATACCTCCTCCCACTTATTGCCTTCACAGAAAATACTTAGTGGGCACTTTAACCTTTGGGAAAGTGAATCCTTCCCATTAGTAATTCTTGCACAGGCTTCATGTTGTGTCCCAAATGTTTCATTTGGATCAAGTATTATTCTTCATTTAATTTCTTAACCTGATTTTTTTGTATTTTTTAGTGTCTGTCATTTTCTGAACACCTCTGTGAAACAGGGTATTTCTTTAAGCACTAGGTTCTTAAAAAACTTATGGAATTTGGTCTATAGGTTGAGTTTGGACTTAGTGTTGTCACATCTTACTTCTGCTGCTCGGTGGATACCCTCCATTTGGTTTTCTATATAAGGCATGAGAACAGCTAGGTACCTAAGGATGAGACCTGTAGAAGTCAGCAGCCTGAAAAAGGGACCGCCTGTAAGAGTAAGAAATGTGAGAGAGAGGAAGAATGAATCTGTGGTCTCAGACCTTAATTATATGAACATTTATACACTTGGTGTCATCCAGACCTGTCTCAGCTTCCTGTCGGATTGAGTCTGACTGACAAGATTGGTCAGGGTCATTTGTGATGAAATGCTGGGATTTTAGGTGCTGAACTTTCCAGCATCATGATCTGAGTAGGTTATGCTCAGTGAAAGAAAAGGAGGTGTTCCTCGACAATAACCAAGGTGCCAAGGAAAAGTGGACTCCTCTTCCATTAGGAAGCAGCTGAGAAAACATTCTTCATAGTCCATTTACGGCTTTAGCAATTCCTACTTAAGCTTAAAAATTACTTAAGACCAGGGTCTTATCTTGCCTATATCTTCACTTGCCCACTTACTAAACTGAGGTAATTTAATTCAGCTACTCCAAAATATCTAAGAAACTGAGAATTACAAGATAATATAATGGCCTAGTATTGTTATTTCTTGTTTTGAAGTGGTTTTGAAGTTTGCCACTAAAACATCATAATGATGTAGGTTTGCTCTCTTTTACATCCTGGACAGTGAAATCAGTCTAAATGTGTTTGAAATTTTGAAATTTTATAAAATTTCTGGCAGAAATTGGAGATACTGAATACATAACCGTGATCTGCTTCCAAGAATGAAATTTAAACACTGTTAAATTAGGACATATAAAATATGGCCAGAGGAATCCAATCTTTCTTGAATTTTTTTAATAGGAAAAAAAATATATTTGCATCATTTAACCTCACAAAAGTTATGCTACTATATTTGAAGCTGATTATCAAGCAGAATCAATTATCTTTTTCCAGTGTACAGGAATGATGTCAGATGAATGTAGCAGATGGTAAAATTTGATATTGTCGATGTGATTTGTAATTCTAAAAAAGTTTCAGTTCAGAGATTTGAGAATTCTTTATAAAGCAATGTCACCACTGTTTTACAGGTAAAGAAACTCAACAGACCAGCCAGAGCTGCAAAGGTAAGTATGTAGACCACTGGTACTGATAGACATATTTACGTGACTTGTTCAGAGTCATAAGGTGAATTGACTGCAGACCCAAGTTCAAAATCTCATGTGCCCAGAATCTTACCCTTTGCATAATGGAAACTGTCCCATATGTGCCTGTCAAAAAGCATGTTAGAGAGTTTGAAACAAATCCATCCTGCCATTCCCAAGTTAGAGCTCTGGGTGAAAGTTATGTGTATCTGTATAAAACAAAATTCTGGTCATAAATTTGTTTGGTTTTTTAAGTTTTCTCTGTCAAAAGTTTGAAGGTTTAAAGCTGATTTCCAATTTTTCATTTATGAAATATTAAATTTGACTGGAATAAGAAAGGGTTTTGATTGAAAAAAAGTAGGCAGTGCTCAGCAATTCCATACCAGACACAAGCGATGAAAAAAACTTAAGCTATGCAGATGGGGTCCTATCAGATGTAAGATGCAAAATTCAGCCCTGCAATGAAAGATGTTGAATCCAGACAGGGTTTATCTAGAGGCTGCTTGGAAGTCAGCAGACTGAAAGATAGATATTGAAGTCTTAAACTGGCTCTTTGTGTTCCCTGGCCAGCCTTGCAGCAACCGGTTCTTCCCCAAACCATGGCACGTCTGTGCACAGCTTCTCTGAGTGATCACCTGCACGGAGTGAAACTGAAAATCCTTCATTCTCCTTGACACAACTAAGATGATGTAAAGAAAAGAACAGAGTTGAAAAGCCTATGAGAGCAGAGCAGAGCATAGACTATGCAGCCTGAGTCCTGGGCTAAATAATTATCTCCTGGTATTGTATTATTTGCATAATTAAAAAGTTTGGCTGAATTTCCGACACGCTGTCTCCTACATCAGGGAGGTGGTGGGGGCGAGTTAATCAGCAGGAGGAAAGTGAAGGTTAATGAATTGTTATTCAGATGGTGCAGGCCCTGTGAGATTTGTGGATAATTGATACCATTTGGGAGCTAAGGCAGAGTGGAAGACGAGAGAGGAGCTGCCGCAGCAGCTAGACTGGAAAAGAGCAAGCAAATGATAACTTAGCAATTATCATTTTGATGGGTTTGTTTGTCTTTTTTTTTAACTTCTTTCTCTGTCTCGCTCTCTTTTTTTTTTTTTTTTTCTTTTCTGTTCCCCCATGAGTTGAGTTGAATTAAGATGGATGCAAAAGAATCATTCAAAAAAATTAAATATCTGGCAAAGGCAATGGCCTTTGAAATCTCATCTGTGAAACTGTCATATGGAGGGTGGAAAAGATAATTTAATGTGAGCTGGAAGCGTGGTAGCAGCCTCAGGTTGCAGAGGTTCCTTTGACTTTAGCATGGGGTTTTTCCAGTAGGTGAAATTCCCCTTCTGCAGAAGTCCGGGGTGAGCTTTTCACACCATTAGCCCACTATCACTTATTATTCATGCTTGAAAACACCTAGAGGACACGAACTCAGGCTCCACTGTGTTCATTGTTGTCTAAAAGGCTCATATCCCAAGGACGCTACCATTTTGATCTATAAATCAGCATGAGAAGAAACTCATGAGGTGACATTTAATACTTAAAGCTACCAACAGGTGAGTAAAAGAAGCCGCATCTCCTGAACTGGGCCAGTGTAAATCACGAACTTTAAACCATCCTTCTGAACCACTTTGCAGGGGTTCACCAAGCTGCCTGCATTTGACATCCTAAGGAAGATATGAGAAACACCACTAAAAGATTTCTGTCCAGGCACAGCTTTCAGATGACTGTGGTTAAAGGTTGGCAAGATGGAGGTCTTGTCAACCTTGGACAGGTCTCCAGTCCAAGAAAATTATTTATAATTTAATCCAGAGAAAATGATTTCTAATTTAAACTATTTATAGACAAAAATACTTATAATTTAATTCAGGTAATATTCTATTATTGGAATTCTTTAGGGACCCAAAACAAACCTCAAGAAGCTCCTTGACACTGGTTGCCTACCAATATCAGTTTGAGACATTTCACAAACACATTTCAAACACTTACTTTTGGCCCACAGTCAAAAACATATCAACAAACATGTTGATTTTTTTATCAGTCTAAAGACAGAACAAAAAATATTTCAGCAGCAGTGCTGTTCTTGGATAAAACTGGAAATTTTAATGTATGGGACATTCTGATATTTCAAAAAATCATTGCTGTTCATCCCAGATTACCTGAATGAGAACCTGTGTATTCTCTGCCACTCCCTCACCAAAATCAAAAGGGCTGGGGTGGAGTATTTGGCCTTCAGTGACCAAGCATTTTGTGAAAAAAAGAGAGATCTGTGCTGCAGAAAGTTGGAGAGGAAAGGCTGCTCAAAGCATTGCAGGGATAAATTGCTTTTGTTTGTTGCCTCTTATTTAGGTGGAACCTCAAGCTTAATGGTGAAAATTATTTGGTGAAAATAAACTAAAAATTATTTTTCTCTACCTCTAAGACACCTAAATGGCTGTTGCGATAGAAACATGAGAACTGTAGATACAAACAGACCAGTATTATGTTTGAGCTAGAGACCAAAATGTAATAAGGTTATGCAAAGGCTTCCAACATATGGGACCAGGCAAAAGATGGGCAAAGCACTTCAGAAAACAGATTTAGACTGATTTTAGGAAAAGCTAATGTTGATCTATACATTATGCCTAACATATTAGTGAAGCCTAGTCACCACATGGCCTAAGAGGAAGAAAAGTCCAGTACAACTGCATCTTACTGGGAGGGAAGTGGTACTTTCATTATGGTATCATTAATTATTGCCTTCCTGGAAAATCTGCATTTCACTACCAGTGAAAGTTTGCTGCACCCCCTAAGCATTTTGGTGCTCATTCTCGGTTCTGCAGCAAACGCACACAACTTTGGCCCAAATGCATAAGATCAATATGATATTTATTTGGACTTTATTAATAATTACCATCCTTTCCACTGATGTTAGTCTAGAACAGCTCCATTTTCCTGTTCTGTCCCACTGAACTCACCTTCTCCTTTCTACTTTGCCTGGCTGTCTTTGAACTCTTTTATTTTTCTTTTCTTTTCTTTTTTTATTCTTTTTTTTTTTCATATTACAAGTTCCTGCACCTTTGAGACCTTAGCAACTTCAGGAAAGTTTTATTTATTTATCGAATAAAAAATTCAGTGGGAAAAGAACATACACTCACACGTACCTGTACGGCGGGAAGGGGAGGGGTTGCAGAATCTAGGGCACAGCTTGCCATGATGAAAAAGATGACAGGTGCCCCCCACTGCAAGCGTGGGACTGGGAGACCGTGGATTGAATTTAAGGAGGATGCTAGTGACTTCAGGGAGAACTCTTCTACCTGCAATATTTCCTTGTAGTTAAAATATACAGCACACTGCTGAAGCTAGTTACAGAGACAGGCAAGTGTGAAAATTAATTTAAGAGGCAGTTACACAGATTTTGGGTGAAGGTCTGAATAATGAAAATAGCACTGCTAGGGACATATTTTTGGCTGATTCCAGTGCTGAAATACACTGTAATGTTGGCTGATCTCAATTTAATACAATCCTGCAAGCAGGTGTCCTTGATGGTACTTCAAGACTTCTTGCAAATAACTCCTTATGTTGCCACTTTGAAAATATGTGGGCAGTATTGTTGGACACAACTTACAAACACAAAATAAATGAAAAAAAAACCCAACATGGCATTTTGCATTGAGGAGTGAGGCATATAAAGTAACTGGGTTCTGCTCTAACAGGAATCATGGTGGAAAATACAGCTCTGCAAATTTATCAGGGGGACTGAAATAAGAGTTAAAATAAAACTTCCTATATTGATAAATATGCTCTGGGTCACACGGATGGCACCAGTGGTCACAGTGAAGGGCTGGATGTAGAGAGAGGGAGTTGATGACTCCTTGATACCTTCCTGCAGCCCATCATATATAAAATATTGCTACTTTCCCTCTGTGTCTTGTGTTCCCATTTTTCCTGTCAATCTTATGGTGCTACACCTTTGACCCAGGGACTATCTCCATCCTGATAGCAAATTTGGACACAGTTTAATTGAATAGACAAAGGCATATAAAATCCCTGTGCTCTGAAGCTGAAACCTGAAAAACATATATTTAAAGACAAGGAAGCTTTCTGAAAACCAGAGGTATTTAAGCACCATTGCCAAAAGACTGGAAGAATCATTGTCACTTCAGCTCAGTAACTCTAGCCAAACTCGAATTTTCACATCCATGTTTAGCGTTCTAAAACTTGTGTGCTCAGTTCAAGCTAGTCATCGATATTTCCTCACCTTTAATAAAATGGGGCAGCTCCAGGGGAATATTCTACATGAGACATTAGGTATTAAGGTATGATGAATAACTCTCTGAAGATAGCTTTGTTTTCCCCCATTGACTAAGAAACGGCCCACATATTCAGCTTAACTTTTAGACCTCCAATATTAAGTGCTTTGAATTAGGCAATACATTCCTGTATATCTGACTTCTAGTCAATTAAAAATATGCAGATTAATCCTACTATTCTACCATCTTCAGTAAGAAATTTATCATTTCTGTTCATTTCTTTGTCACTCTCTTTTGTTTTAACAACCAATGCCTGGTTTTGAAAAGAAGCAGAATTTAATGTGATCCTAAGCCTTTCTCCCAGAAAGAATACTTTGACTTTTGCCGCAGCAGATGCCATCACTGACCATTGAACTAGAAACTTTCTACTTTATGGGTCCAGCACAAAGTTTAATCCAATCTGTTTGATTAGCAAAATCCAAGCAGTTGCAAAGCATATTCATCTGTTCTTGGAGTATTAAAATAGAAAGGATTTTAGTGTCTGGGGGAGCTGAGCTTTCCAGAAGCCACCAGGGATATCTGTCCTTCTGACTACAGGAGGGTGGATAATCATATACCGTGCCAATATATTCTGTCCCCATTGGTGGAAAAGCAGGAGTGGAAGAGATGGAAGCCTTCACAGACTTTTTTGCCTAGTCTAGTGCTTTACCCCAAAGAATATTTCTTCTGCATCGACAGCTGCACAGTAAAAGCAGCTCCGTCTGTTAAAATATGCAAATGACCAGCACGCATCTTTCCTCCCTCTCCTACTGGGCAGGGAATTCTGAATCTAAATTTATGGTGGAAAAAAACCCAGAGATTCAGAGTGAAGTGAATCTCAAACTGAGGGACTGCAGTGCATTTGGTTGGATATTGATTTCAGCAAAGGGAAAAAAACAAACAGGGACATACATACTGGGTTTAGTAAAGAAGTGTTTCAGCTTAGATTGGCAGAATCAGTGGACAGGACAGAAGGTCACTGAGTTAGGGGAAAATTAACAGCTAAGTCATAACACTGAGACACCTTTGAAAGAAAATGTCATTTATAGTTCTGGATAAAAGTACACCGAAAGAGAACAAAAGTAAACTGGCAAAATGGACTGAGCTGAACAAGAACATTCAATTTGCCCTAGAAGACAAGCTGATTTTATTTATTAACTCAAAGAAGAAAGCAATGTTAACTTCACTTTTCATTTGTTTTGTGTTCATTAGTTTTGCATTTGGTTTACCTGGTTATGTTTACTGTAGACAATGATTTAGGCGAGGTAAAGGTACCTGGTCATAACAATTCAAGACACCCAGTGCTGACCTATCTTTACAGTCACTAAAGATGGTATCTGACCTCAGCATTTATTCAAAACAAGACTCTATTTAAAGTCTTAGCTATAAATTTTAACATTTTCTGAAAGAAGTGAAGATTAAAGATCTGCCTTTGAGGTGGATCCGGTACAGGAAAGGGGAGGATTTCTTAAGAAAATATGCTGGGTAGTGTTATCATGGTGTGTGAGCACAAGATCACTGAGGAGTTGAACTGTGTTTTTAGAGATTGGGACAGCTGAGATGCCCATTTCTTATACTGTATTTTCTAGGTTGTGTTCCCTCTTAATTCAAGAGTCATGTTTTCATAGAGGACCGGTTCCACTAGTATCTGAACTTAGCAAGTGAACAAAGGAGAAAGCTAATAATCAGTTTTGAGGTTTTTTTTGAAGGCTGATATATGTCTCTTCTTGGAAAAAATGCTAAACCTATTCTGCCAAATTACAACTATAGGGAAGGTTTGGTCTCTCTCTCTAATTCGGGTTGCTGTGGTACTGAGCATTTCAAATTCAGATCTTCATTCAAAGAAAAATAAATAAACAAGCTGGAACATCTTATTAATACATCTGACCATATCACATTGTATATCACATTTGTATAATGTATATCACATTTGGTTTCATAAACAAAAGTTCATTTCCTACTGTTCCATATTGGACCTTTCAGAACTGCCTTCTAAACCATTCACGAAATGAATTTGGCTTTTGATATTTTTCTCATCAGTCATATCTCAGAACCATCTTCCCAGAGTCATGTTTCTTCTGTCACTCTCTTTCTGCAAAGTTGATGAAGAAAATCCCAGCTGGTTTTCTTGAAACCATGTTATTCCCTCCTTCTTTTCTGTATTTGTCTTTTTCCAGTTTCCTCCAATCCCACTAAACCTTCCTTCAGCGTGATTTTTAGAGGATTTTTATCTTTAGACCCTAAGTCTCAGCAGGTGAAGAGGGAAATGCCAGAAGATTCTGTCTTTTTGTCCATGCTCATGTAGACACCTTCTCCAGTTAGCAGGAATAGAGAAAGAGAATACTTTTACAGAAATGTTTGATGCTTTCCTAAAATAATTATCTAAGGCATATATTGCTCCCTGGATATATCACTCCCTGGGAGTACTTTGTCTCAGCTTCTTAGATGACTGAACACAGTCTAGCTGATTCTCTGTCTTTGAGACATTTTCTACCCATGTCTTAGTAGAGTTCTAGATCAGAGCAAGGGTTTCTGATCCCTCTAGTAATAAATAAACTAATGCTAGTAGTTTGCACTTTAGTGGATTTGTATAAATGAAAAGGAAAAGGAATGAAGATAATCTGACAAAAAGAATATTGAAGTTCTTGTTCCAAGATACAGGTCATTCTTTTCTTTTTTTTTTTTTTTTCCTAATGAATTCCCTTTCAACCTCAGTCCAGTCATGAAGGATTGGATTTGTGAGCCCGTTTTACAGATGGAAGAGCAATGGCACATAATCTATACAGCTGTGCATGCAGTATCTGGCAGAGGTCCGCCTAGTTTTCTACTTGCCAGGAAGCCACATTTTTGGCTGGAAGAACTGGAGTTGTGCAAACTTTATTGGCCCTAATCACACCAATACTTCCACATTGTAGTGACCGGTGCCAAAGTCATTTATGCTCATTTCACTCCCTAGCAATGACTATGTGATCTAATTTGATTGTCCTTCAAAATTACGATGTGCATAATGTGGATGAAAAGAACTTTGCTAATATGTAGCAGTTTTCATCAGCAGATCTCAAGGATCTTTGCAAAGGAGATCATTATTTTTATGTCCATTAACAAATGGGGAAACAGACATAAGCAAGTGAAGTGTGTTTACTAAGGCTTTGTTTCTTTCTAAAAAAAAAAAACCAACTGAGAAAAGAACAGAACCCAGTTTCCCAGACTGCATCTACACAAATAAACAAACCAGCTCCAAAGCATAGACTTGAACTGGGTGCCCACTATTTGTTAGCAGGTTCCTCGACTCAGCTTTGGCTGGTGCCAGCTAGCACTCCATAATGCCATCTCCCTCCAGTGAAAGGTCCAAGGCCCATTGTATTTGCTAGTATAGATTTGTCCCTTGCTGTGAATCCATGCTTCTCCTCATGAGGATACCTTATTTCTCTACATAATCAATGCAATCTTTGGCTTCTTGTGAAATAAGCACTAGAAGATTACCAGCTCTCTAACTGATAAATATGTTTGAGTCTGATAAACATGGTTGTCTTTGCCAATGCTCTCATATCTTTTTTTAAGCCAGATTTTAAACCAGAGTAATGACTTTGATCATAGGAACACTAAAAAGAAAGAAAATAAAATATAAACCATTGTTCTTGTCCAATGTGGAAAGCAAGAATAAAAGACATCAGATCTATAAGGTGAGGTCCCATAAGAATTCAGCTCCCAGTTTTGCTGAGGAAACGAGAAGCATGTGCAAATATATCTATCTTCCTTGTGTGAGGTAGGCAGCAGGCAGTTTTAGATATGGAGATGGAATACCTGAAAACAAGAGCTAAATTAACTCCTGAAAAAGCTAAGTGTCTTCTCGCTGACAGTGGCAAAACCAAAGTTAAGTACAACAACATGAAAGATATCCCCTGGGATCCGTACCTTTTCCCCTGCCTTTCCTAATAGCTACATATTTTTAGTGATACTCTTCAGGAATTTTACAACTGAGGCTTTTTATTTTTTTCCCCTCAGCAGAATATTAGAATATGCCAATTTTTCAGAAACAAATCTTTCAGTGTGTGAGAAAGTATCATTTTCAAGGATTTTTCTATCTCAAGAGCATTCCAAACTGTGAGTTAATTTGCCACTTAAGAATGTGTAAAAAAAACCTGGTTCTGAAACAAAATGTTTTAAAATGATGAAAACAAACATTGGTTTTGACCTGATCCAAAGTAGTATCTATTTTGTTTTGTCTAGTGAAAATGTTTGCTATTTCACTTTCTCATCTTGTACCAGAACTGGAAAAAAGTGTGAAAATTTAAATTTATCATGGTTTAGAGGCTCTTTTCTGCCAGTTCTGATTTTGAGTCATTCACCTCTGTCTCACTACCATCAGAGAGAACATAAAGAAACTCCATGAAGTCTTAAATACTCACTAAATTTTATATGGACTTAGGATAATGCAGGTCAATTCCACCTGCTGGGGACAATTGCTCCTGGGTTTCCATGGAGGGGTCACATAATAGAGCGGGGGGAAAAGTCCACTGCTGAAGCTCCATTCATGTCATCATCAAAATATACAAAGAGTAAGGGACACAAGTAATCCTGACTTTCTTCGTCAAGATGCTGGGGTACCTAAATTTCTTCATCAAGATGTTGGGGTATCTAAAAAGGCCAGCTGACTTCTTTGAATTTCTACTTTATTTTTTTCTCCTACAGAACTGTGTGGGATGTAAAATTCACCCCCTATGTCTGAAGGGTGCCCTCTAACTTGTGATTCTTCTATGCCTTGATTTTGTATATATAAAATAGCAAGGCTGATAGTTCCTTGGTCTTATTCACTGCTGATCTTTTCTATTTTAAGAAAAATGTTATCATGGCAAGAGCAGACCTTGGATAGTTGCCCAGTCTCAAGGACACCAATATAAAGATGATCACAAGAATATTTAATTATGATAAGGCCAATAATATAGCCTCAAAATGATAACAATATAATATTTCAACAGCTTAGCATTAAGCCAAGGTTACCAAGTTTGGTTGACTCAAGTCACGTGTTTAAGTCTACAGAAAAATTTCTTTTGAGTAACCATCTTGAAAATGCACACACTTTTAACCATCACAAAGCATGCGTCAGTAAGTGGAGACATTGTCTGCTAGCTCTTTCCAAACATCATGCAGTTTACCGGCACTTTTTGGGACTGCATGCAAGGCAAATAGTTTTCCTTGCAACACTTCTGTTTTGGTTTAAATCTTAGCTTGGTTTGAGATATGCTGGCTGTATGCAGTAAACTGTAAGCACTGTAAATCCAAATGCCAGCAGAAATAAATCCTGACATTATCCTGAGCTTTTTATGCAACTACCACATTTTACCAACTTTCTTCATAAATAATATATTCAGGAATAAATAAGATGCATTTTTAGAGGTTTTAAAAAAAGATCAATTCATTTCAATAATACAAAAAGAATTTTCACTATTTTCTACATCAATTAATACCAATTTCCATAAATCGGGCAGGGATTTATACCTTAAATGTTATGGCTAGCACCAATTCCTATTCCTCATCACAAACATCACTGTATGTTTTATTTTAGATATGGGAAAACTGTGTGTCTAATGTAGAATCACATCATTTCCATGTTCAAAATTATATCAAGGTTCAGATTTTTAGGAACACAACAGACTGTGGGGTTTTTTATTATTATTGGTTTTTGTTTAATCTCAATTGTTTGCAATCAATAGGCATTTTGTCATTGAGTTCCTTGAGCATAGGATCAACCCCTCAAGCAACAGTAGTATCTGGTGTCCTTTCTGAGGTTAACCCAAGCCTTCCATTTCAATGGCCTATTAACCACAGGAGAAATAAACAAAAATACAAGTCCATCTCACAGTTGCTTAACTGTGAACACAGTAAGCACAGAACTGCTTAAATAGGGGTGATTTTGCAGAATCTCAGTTTCAGCTAAATGCACCATGAGATTAAAAAAAGGCTTTACCAGAGCAATTGCTTTGCAGGTACTTGATCCGACTGTGACTTTGTGAACTTTGCTGTAGGATTGCACACTCTGTGGCTTTAAGTATTTCTGAAGTACTGTACGGTAATAATTAGCAGCCAGAGGCAAAATAATTATTGCTAGTTTCATTTAATGCTAAAGCCAAAACTAGTATATTTTCTGTTGGTTGAAATGTCAGACCTTATCTGCATTATTCTAAGAGCAGATGGAAAAAATGCACTTTTAAACATGGTTCTGAATAAGACTCCACCATTTGTAAATACGTTAATCTTAATGTAAGGTATGCCTTCTAGTGGATGGAGAGGTACATTTGAAATAAGCAGGCTGAGCTAGTACATCAGCATAGCTGGTTTATGAGGAAATGCTAATAAATTTAAATTAACAAATTGAATCAATGTTGAATTAATTTAGGTAAATATTAATATTTTAGCTCAATTACATTAATGGGAATTCTTTAGCGGAAAGAAGTTGTTAATGTTTCCAAGCAAAATTTTTGAAAAAGCAAAAACAAATCAGAGAAGGAGTTTTCATAAGGCCCATGCCATCATGTGAACCACTTAACCTTCCAAAACTTCAGCCCTCTTTTTGTGTCTAGAGAATCTTAAAAAAGTTGTTCTTAACTGTTTTATGAACATTTAAATCTCATCCATTCACATTAGAAAAGCTACACAGAAGTGCAAATCTTCCCCCAAGTGTTTTCAATGATGCATATGATTTGTTTTCCTCCCCATCACAATGCAGGAGCAATCTGCCATCTTTTGCTCACCAAGAAAGGTCTCATCTAAGTTATAGTAAATGGACAATGAAGGATGTCAAACAGCCAACTTCTGCTCTGTTGATTTTGTTGTTTGCAGAGTTGGAACATTAGAAATGGCTGAACAGATCAGATATTTTTTTTCTTTAAATTTTGGGATAAAAAAAAAAAAAGTTGTTCATCTCAGACCTTGTATGCCAAGTTTCAACAAGGAGTGAATTTTTATGGTCAAATTACAAAACCCTGAAAATAGGAGATTATAATGGAAACACTGATACAACCGTAACTATGGTATTGCAATTGCATCACTAGAAGAAAATTGGTTTAGATAATATACCCTTCTGGAATGACTGCAGTTCTAAATGATCCTGCATCTCCATAAATCTAAGCTAACTCAGTAATTCAAAATTACTAAGATTTAAGTTTAGTACCAATAAGCAATAAACTTATGGCTATTGCTATAATAACCGCTGGTCTGTGCTCCTTTATTTCACAGCAGGTGGTCTTTGGGCTGGTTTGCAGCCTGAATGAAAATACTTCCAATGAATTCAAAACTAATTCCTGAAGTTGAGAGGAGGCATATTTCCAAACTTTCTCACAATTCCCTTTCACTAACAAAGAGATTGGTTGTTCAGGGTGTGTTTTTTTTTTTCTTTCCCCTTTTCTCTTTAATCAGTGCCTAAGCATATTGTCCCTTTTTACACTGTTTTATACTAATATATTATATGATGACAGCTGACTCACTGTATTTCTGCAAACTGTCAAGGAAAATTCACTGAGGAACACGTAAGTCCCTCTAAACATACTGTGTCTCTTTACATCATCTTGCTTCCCCCCCACATCCCCTATACACCTAATATTCCAAATGCTAAAATCTCACACCTGATTCTCCTTTCAGACTCATCAGCCTCGTGTGGGCATGACTTTAGTGACTGATTCAGGCCAGCAGCAAGTGAAAAGAAGATGAGGTAAGTAAAGTCTAATCCCACTATTTACCAGAGTCTGAAATCTCCTTTTCTTTGGACTGTGACAGAAGCAACACCTGACCTGCCCTTCACGTAGGGGTCAGGCGAGTCCCCTTCTGCCATGGGCTTGATCCCGTTGATGAGAAGTCTGGTGGTACCTCGCCTTTGTGTGAGGTGGAGGGCCGTGAGTTTGGCATGCCGTCTAAATTGTGACCTGGAGATCCTTCATTTCCCACAGCTGCCTCTGTCAAAACTCCATCGTGTGCCTACCAGCCTGGATTTACATGTTGTGAGCCATCTGTGTTCTTCCTGTCTACATCTTTGGCACTTCTGCTCTAGATTGCTCATCTTGGCCACATTATATAGATCTGATTTATAGTGTTCATTCTGCTGTCTTTGCCTCACAGGATGGCCTTTCTGCCACCAGTGTCTCCATCACCTTCTTCCAGAGTGGCAATGAGAAGACAAGTTCTCTTGGTGGTCTTACCCATCCCTTCCCACCCCTTCTTCTCTGCAGTTCTGCCAGAGGCAAAATGAACAGGCACTACTTGCAGGCTGCATTCTTCTCATCTCCTTACTCTCGCTAGGATCCAGTAACAAATTTTTGATAAACCAGCTCAGCTATTTAATCCTTCAAGAGGAGAAATTAAAAAAAATGGAAACAAGATCATGGGATAAGCCAACTTCTGAACTCTGCCAGAATCCTGCCTCTCAGTCTGTCTTGAAAGGGGATCCTTAACTAGCTAGAAACCCAAGGGGAGGGGGGGGGAGGTAATATTTTGTTCAGCAGAGCCAAAACAAACCTACCAGGTACAAAACAAAGTACTACGGCAAATACTCAGTTTTAATTTTGAAGTACTCATAACTCTTTTTTAAAATTAAGTGTAGACAGACGGAAAGGTAGGTAAAGTTATGTCAAATTTATAGAAACACATCAATCCTTATCTGCTTTTGCTGAGGTTATTTTTTTAACAAATAGCTGATAATTAGAAAAAAAAAAGAGTGAATGTACATTTGGGGTTTTTGTGCTCCAAGAACTTACTAAAAATCTGGATGTTAACCCTTTTCAAGCTACCATCCACTCATCCTGGGCATCCATTAATTTGTTCTGTAGTGTTTGGAGGTGAAGAGTTCCTGCAGTTTGACTCCAGCACACAATACATAAGATGTACATAGTCTCTGAGCTGCAAACTGCCTAGAGACCAGGAAAGTATTGTGGACACAATTTGTTCTGCAGTTGTATGCTCTTATCTTCTTCCCAAAGGATGTGCTGTCAGCCACTGCAGGAGATGGTGTTGAACTAGGCAGATCTTCTGTAAGACTCACCCATGCATGCAACAAATGAAATTTGTTATCTTTAGAAATTCACTCTGATAGTTTTCAGCTGGATCGGTTCTCTGATCCAACTCACAGTGTGGCCACACAAGCACCCATGCTAGTATGAGGGAGGGTGCGAGAGTAAAGAGCTGGGGGATGGGATCTTCTGGCAACAGCATAGAGCTATGTCAACTAAAGTGATTGTGGAGTTACTCATTTTCTCAAGTGAGATTACTATAAAGCACTTGCATGAGCTAGACGAGGTCTGTATCTTTATCAACAAATATTAGGGGACACATAACCTAGAAAGGTAGAAAAGCTAAGGGTCAACACAATTTCCATTTTACTAACACATGGTCAGCTGCAGAACATTCTACTGTTAATATTAAATCATGAAATAATGTCCCATTTTTGTTTTAGTGAATTGCCTCTTTTTTTCTTTTTTTTTTTTTCAATCCAGTGAGATATAAAAAGTCAAACTCTGTTCAGTGTCAGTTTTGAGTTTCTCTGAGCACTTCTGCAAATGTTTAATTTTGGAGACGTTTCATTCTATCACTTGTTTTACAGCAGAATTTGAAAAAAACCTACCAAATTTATGCCAATCTAATGGAGGACTGGGAATGCTCCATGTAGCAATTTTCAGAAAAGAACTTTTAAAGATATAGAGTTTGTTTGTTTGTTTATCACGGAATTAACAGTTAGGTTAATTCCATTTTTACAAATCAAAATATCAGACCATTTTCAGACATTGGCACTGCCTTGCAAAGTCTCTGAAGGCTTAGTTCCTGCACATCTTATCCAAGGCTGCATGTGAGTAGACCTTGTTAGACTCCATGGAGAGTCAAAGAGAGAACAGTTGGGCATTAAATGGGCAACTCTATTAAAAGAGAACTCATCCTCTGCATCTGTGCTGCTTTCCCTCATTGCTGAACTATAGTTAAGGCTTTATCCTTCTCTCAATGCCTTTTTTTTTTTCCTAGCAGGATGAAAAATTGAGGGGGAGGAGTTTAAATAGAGAAAACACTACATAATTTAGAAGATCAATACAGAAACACAAGTAGGAAATTTGTGTAGAAAGACAAGAGTCTACATAACAGCCAAGGTGAATGGCAGAGAAACCCCTAGGCTGGGATATGCTCCCATGCATCATCTTCTTCTTCTCAGTAATGAAGACACTTACAGAGACCAACTGTCAGTGCCTAGCTTGTGAGCAAGTCTGAATTCATCATATAAAAAGACAAATTCTCTACTGATGGAAAACCACAACTCTGTTGACTTCAAGTCAAACCGTGCCAACTTGTGAATTTATCCCAAACTGCTAGCTCGGTTCTCTTTGGTAATGACCTTGAATAGATTTAGATTGGTGTGAAATAGATGAAAAATGGTCTGTAGCCTGTTATCAGTGCATTTCCCTACTCCCAGCCTTTAATCCCATGAGAGTAGCAGAAGTGTAAAGGTTTCAAACTTCTTATGAAAATATTTTTCCACCATGCCTGTTCCCTAGCCCTGTCTGTTCTCCTTTCTCTCTGCATAAGCAGTTTTAGACTTTATTTAAGTGTCGCATTTCCAAGTGTTCACGACTCTGTACAAAGCTCGTCACACATCACTCATGCCTTATTTCACGGGTTGAGCTGGTAATTAGCATATTTCACAATTAGCCAGTGTATTTGCTTTGCTAATTTCATTCCATGATGAAGGTGCTAACTTGGCGTGAAGCTGTAATGTACTGGTTGATTTATTAAGCTTCCTCTGATGGATGAAAATCACATGCTGTGCCTTTACTGTCGGGGAAAGTTAACAACATCCATTTGTAAGAGATGGTATTTGAAAAGTGATGTTGGTGTGATTGGATGTGTGAATCTGTAATGAAGCCAAGTCAGATAGCTCCTTCCTGATAAAATAGTACTCAACTTCTGTGGTGGCTCCTTCTTGAAACTGGGCTTTTCTGCCCAGATTCCTCCCCTAAAGTATGCAAGTACCAAATACTTATCAGGTATTTAGCACTCACGTTTCTGCAGATGGAACTCAACAGCTGTGGAAGAGTTAAGTGCCTAAACCTTCTGAGACTGCATTTTACATTGTGTGCTGATAGGACGAAGCATTTGCTGTTTTTTTCTTAATGAAGCTGCACGTAAAATGCATAGTTGGCCAATCAGTCAATTTACTTGTCACACCACAGGCTTTCAAGCAGTCCTTTGGAGGATGAAATCCTTGGTCCATGACCTCTGGTTGTGAAACCCGACATAGTAATGTCCACATACTCTTTATCTTTCCAAACAAAAATTTGACTCTGTGGTTATAACTATAATATTAAAGTGAGCAGTGGCAGGGCCCATTCTTTATCCACAGAGCCCATGGGTAGTCTGCCATGTCCACATTATGACACTTGCTTATTCTCAGAGAAAAAAGAGGCTACATGCAAGCAGTCTGTTGGAAACAGTCCCTGGCCATTCGTAACCCAGAACTGTACAAGCCAATTAATTTGCTGATATTAATGGACTCTCTGGTTCAGTACAGTTAGTTACCTAGACTGCTAGACAGATGGGATCCCTCTATAGTTGATAGAAAGGTATGACATATCTGCAGATCAAATCAACATGCCCAAGGTATTACCTAAGACAGCAAAATTTAAAGGAACCTGTGACTGTGGTTCACAATTTTTATGGAAAAACTCGCAATGTAGGTTACTCATGATCTTCACCAGGATAGACACAGCTCCATACAAAATGGAAGAGGTATAGCATTGAGCAGGTTTCTGTGGTTTCAATGACAAGTACGTGATGTGATATAGGAATACACATGGTGCTGGGCAGTGGTGATGGGAGGAGCAGTTGAAGGCTCTTTTCCCTCTGTTTATTCTGCGTTTTGTTCTTTTAGGATGTAAAGGATCTTCTCTACTCCAACCTGCATGTTTAACCAATCTGTCTATATAAAAACCTTTCTGTCCATAGTTTAAATGTCCCTGACACTAGCATAACCCAGAGAGGATCCACACACTCCTGAATTTATGTTCCTTGTGGAAGGATCCCTGCTCCCTTCACACTCTTCTGTGGCCTGTGATTGGGGTATTTTAAGACTATTCTCCTTTTTACTTTCTAGTATTTCCCTTGATTTTAACTCCCCTACAGACTATGAGTTCTCTAGAGGTATGCTTTTGAGAGAGCACTTTGAAACTTCTAATGTTTGTACGCCCTGAAAGAACAGATTAAGTTCAATCTCTCTCTAAAGCCATCACATTTTTATCTTGTATCTGCATTTTCTCCAGTGCATCAGATATGAACTATTGACAAATCAACATCAACCTGTCTTGTCAGCACAGTTTAGAGTTTCAAAGGCTTAAGAAATCAGATTTCTCTGTATCAGAACTTGCATGTGTTTCACTACAATGTGAACACAGAAGGAAAAAGCAAAGAAAAAACTGATAAAGCAAAGATCCCAGGAATACAACAACCCCAGAATAAGGATTAATCTTGTTTTATTTAAGTAGATAATAAAATTACACAGATGAAGTCAGCATGAGCTGATGATCTTCATATTTTGCTCTGATTTTTCTGCCTCTCTATTGTCTCTATGCTGGGTTAATCTTTGCTTTGTAAAGCTATACTCATATATGATGTTATAACAGTATTAATAAAAACAAAAAACTTGGATTCAAGAAAAAAATTAAAGCAAAATTTTACATCTATGTATGCTTCTTGGCATGTGTGTACCTTTCCAATTAAGCATGTGCTTAACTGCTATCAACTTCAGCAGCTTAAAGATAAACACAGATTTATAACAGGTTGTTTTCCTGCATAAAGTGCTTGCTTCTTGTACCCACTCTTGAATTATATTAGCAGGTTTGAGATCAAGGGCACAACTGCAAACTGTTTAGCCCGGATATAACCAATCTTTTGCAGATGAAAATACAGGAAAATATGGTGTCAGGAATATGACTGGCCTTACTGACTTTGGACTGCCCTTCCACTCCTGCCACCGAAATGCTTTCTTGTGTCCCTTCCCTTCCTCCTCTATAATCACCCCACCCTTATGCCTTCAACCTCCTTTTATTCCTTGGCTCAAGCCTATTTCGTAACTCAGCAGAAGGCAGGAGCTGCTGCTTCACACACATTTTGCCTCAGTGTGAGCCCCCAGTTCACACTTCCAGCTGAGCTTAGAGACCACAATCATTAATTATTGTTACTTATATTGTTGTTTATGCTCCCAGAGCTGCTTTTTCACCCCAGAAGAGTTACAAGAAACTTAAGAGATGCCATTTGGCCAACCTTGTATCACCAAAGAGTACGTGTAACTCAGTACATTAAAGGACACCTTGCCTGCTTTTTTTCATGATTTTTAGACTGCTGCTTAGACTTAGCTAGCTAAAACCTATTTTTAATTGCACAAAACCTACTTACCAGGTATGGAGTATTATAGAAGAAGAATGGAAGGCTTTTCTCTAGGTTAGGGCAAATGCAACCTTTCAGAAATAGATACCCAGTAGTTGTTTAATTAACTTAATCCGCCAAACTGTCATGTATGTGTTGTTGTAATTGTGTGACAGAGATATGAACAGAATTATATATATATATATTTAGATTTAGGGCAAGTCTTAATATTTCTTTTGTATTTAGCGGGCAAGCAAGACATCTTCCTCTTGTATTTTATATGAAAAATAAAGACTGTTTATGTCCTTAACATATGTCACTTATTGCAATTGATTTAATTATCACAGTTTCAAATCCCATCTGCATGACGGCACTGACCTACTGTTGAGGCAGCCAACAGCAAAGAACCAAAGTTCATGGGTTAGCCAGGCCTAAGGGAGCATCACGATCCTTGTTAATTCCTCTTAGTCCAGTAGCTGGACACAGATTATGGAAGAGAAGGAATTTTCCCAGCAGAAGTGCCCTGAACCAATGGGAGCAGTGATTTCCATGAAGATTTGCCATCACTTTGCAGAAGAAATCAAGCCCATGCCATTGAAATGAGGTTAACGCCAAACTGTTCTATGCTATCAGCTCAGGTGAGAGAGATGCTGGAGCCCTTACCAAGACTGAAAATGACTAGACAAAACTGGAATTACCCCAGGGCCGATACCTCTGTTAGGAGATGGGCTTCAAGACTACTCTCAGTGTTGGACACCAGCACTGAACAGAGGCCTTTTTTTTTGTTTCTCCTATGCAACACATAGTACTTGACACTGCATCAGAGAACAGGAGGTTGAAAGAGCAGCTCATGAGAACTTGCAAGTTAATTAATGATCTTAATTGCAAGTGCATTTATGACCCCAAAATTTGAAGCTGACCTTTGGTGTTTCCAGTCAGCTGGAAGCAAGGCTAATGATAAAAGGTGATAAGGAAAATGCGTAATATAATACGTAAGGAAGTGGATAAAGGCAGGGAGGTAGATCGGTTATATGGATAGGGGTCCCTGTTTGATGGGAAAGAGAAATTTTAATACACATGCCGTCAAGCATGACAAAGCAGTATGCATAAACTCAGGTGTTTAAGGTCCAGGGTCTGGCTCCTGCCTTTCCTCTCCTTTCCCTTCACCAAATGCTCACAGAGCACTTTGTTCCTCTGTATGTCAATATGACCCTTTTGAAAGGGTTAATTACCTGTACCAGCTCCAGTCACTGCTGGCATGTTCTTGTCAGTCTTTATGCAGAACTGAAGTGTCGTTTTTGGACATCCTCAGATTTCCTGCAATTCCTTAGCTGTCTTGTGCAGACTCTTGTTTAATCCTTAAATGGTAGGCATCCAAGCCATTCATCTACTTCCCACAAGTTTAGTTCCCACATGCCCCATCCATCATTCCAGTCGTTAATCTCTCAGTGCTTTAGGTCTGCATCATTTTAGGATCATTAACAGCCTAGAGAGTTGAGATATCCCACACAGGAGAGCAGCGGGACATCTTGACAGGACAGGTACCTGTTTCTGGAAATGAGTCTCCAGTAAGACAGGTGAATCCATATGTCTGTTGGGGTAGAAGTAAAGGAGTTTGGTCATTCAGGCTACCAGCTGGAGGAAAGGCGCAGATCAAAGCTGAGTGCCGTGCCTAAAGATATGTCTTGCCACCAGTGATACCATACCCTGTGCTGAAGACAAATATGAATGACTGAAATCTTGGGGGAAAAAAAGGGAATTGAGCAGAACACTTCCTCTGGCTTGAAACCTCTCCCGTTGCATTCTCTGCAATACCTAAGTCCTGCTCCAAAGGATTTGCTGGCATTTTCTGGGAGAACACCAGAACTGCCACCATCATGTCTGGGAGTGGCGTGGGGGACAGGGAGGTGCTGACCCTGCCATCAAGCAGGGTTTTCTCTGTGCAAGCTTGTCTTTCATGCAGTGAGCATCCTTCGACACGGTGTCGTGGGGAGAATGGCCAAAGGAAGGTCCCGACACCTCTGCTGTCTGTGACTTGGTTATCGACTGGAAATGAGCCAGGACTTCTCTGTTCCCTGTAAACTGGCCCTGACACCACTAGATGGAGCGTTTAATCGCTGATAAAATTCGCCGCGCTGGCAGGCATAGGTTTTTTCATGACACGGTAACTGGAGTTTGGGGGAAGAGGGATTTTTTGCAGAAGAGCAAACTTACCCTGCATGAGGAGAAACAGCTGGAAACCCAGGTATATCAGCAAAAAAATGGAAATTCTGCACTGCCTTCTTTCAGCAACATTGGTCCCCTTATGATCCCAAAGCAAACGGCACTCCCTAGGTACCCTGACAGCTGCTGGCAGTAAGGGACAATCTGGTCTGTAACAGCAGTGCCTTTTAACGGTGGCACTGGCCAGGCTCCATCAGGGCTGCACAGGCTGGAGGACTCGCAGCTCTGGATCAGCCCTGGAAAACGGTGCATGTATGCAGATTGCCCTGGAAGCGTCAGTTCTCATGTTTCCAGACTCCCAGACCATCTGGCTCCTGGCTCGGACACTGGCCGGTGGGATGGAGAGGTTTGGGCAGCCTGGTGAGAGAGCCAGCCCATGAGTCAGGCAGCTCTGGGGATCCAGCGCTTCAGCGGAGCCACCGACCCCACATGTCCCAAGTGCCACAGCCATCCCTTTGGCGGCACGTGCATTAGGAAAAGACTCCGATTCCTGTTATTTGGTATGAGGCAAGCAAGATGTAAAAGCACCACTGATTTCTCCTCGACTCTCACCTTTTCTCTTAGGCTTTGTTCTAGGCAACTGATGCCTCTTCTCTCCGTTTCTGGGTTGAACAGAAGGCAAAATTGCAAAGTTTAAATCAGAAGGCTGATGTTTCCTACAGTGTGGAGCCATCACTTTTTTGTTTGTGGGGGCAGTTCCACATCTGAAGAAAATATGGCACCTCTCAAAAATCCTTGCTCTGCAGTCTTTGACAGAATCCTGGCCTGTGCCACCATTTGGGAAAGTTTGATGAACCTGATTATTTTGCTGCTGTTTTTTGTAGAACAGCTGAATGAAGCAGATACTAAAGACAGGATGGCTGGAAATGTCATCTTAATTTGATTAGTGTCTCTTGGAGAGAATAAGGAGTTCCTGGTATAACAGTATGGGGCCGCATTGACTACAGTAGTGTAAGAACAGCTGCTAAAACATCATCATCCTCAAGTGACACTGTGTAGTCTCAGACGACCTCTGTTAAATCCCAGTAGCTTCCATTAGATAATACACATTGGCTAGTTCAGCTGTTATCTTTTGAAGATCACTTCCATTTCCAGTCTCAGGAGTAAATACCAAAAAAAGTGTTGGTGTTCCAAAGAGTACCTTAGTATCTGTTATATTTCACACAGGGAAACACCTCCTTTTACTGAAGAAGTTCAGTGTTGCAGTGATACTTTGTTCTCTATTTCATGACACTTTCCTTCTTTTGCTACATCTTCCCAGACAAATTATGAAGAAAAACATTATTTATAAAAAAACCCAAAATGTACTGCTATTTTAAAGATGTCCTGAGCACAATCCCAACAAATTATGACCTTTGCTATTACAGTAGAATTTCACAGATTTATAAAGCCAACCAAGATGGTTATAACTCCTAACATCTTTTGTACAGTACAGCAATAATATCCTGTCTAGATGCAACAGTATTATACTAAAAACCTCTCAAATTGCATGGGAATAGATCTTCCGGAGAGACATCCAGTCTTGATTTAAAGGCACCGAGATGGACTACCAGGGTTGTTCAACCTTCTCCGGTAAATACATGTGCACTGCTCTGCTGTGATTTGCCTGCCTTCATCTTACAACCATTACTCATTGTTATTCCTCCCTCAGCTGAAGAGGAAGTAAATTCTGTAAAGGAATATGGTCATTTATTTACCACAACTAGGTTATAGACCTTATAACATATTCGAGCCACCTTGTTAGGACAGGAACAAAGGAAGTCTTAATGACATACATCTTTTCTTACATTAGACTTTTCCATGATAAGAAGAAACATTTACATGGTAAAGACAAAGCCACCATTGTACATTCCAAATTCAAATAACAGCAATAATATTTTCTGGCTCCAGATTTATGTTTCCATCTGGCTGAAGTGACTTGGCAACCGAAAGCATAAGCTTTGTTTCAATTCTTGGTATCAACAAGTACCCTTAAGGCATATTAGGGAGGTATGACAAAAATCTAGTGAATGCCAAAAGCAGTGAAGCTTAGTTACTGGCTTGCCAGCATGAGAGAAATATAATCTGCATTTTGTAAGTATGAATATAGAACAAGCCCTGGCATTGCAAGCCGCTGTCAGTCAGGAGGAACTTCCTACTTCTCTCCAGAATATATTTCATTTTATGTCAATTTATTTTTACAGTGTGGTTTAGTGAACAGAGGATTAAGCACGATCGTGTGGCATAAAACAACGTATGTGTACACTTTGCATACACATTTTCTTATTCCACACCATTGCACTTAACCCAGCAATCCTTGAGTAATGGATAACTAAGAACGAGTTCATCTCAGAGCTTTCTTGGACATTATTTTTAGTGTCCTAAAAGTGACTCAAAAGAGTTTAAAATCTTCATGGTTTTTAAAGCCATCCATCCCAGGTGTCGGTGTATCAGAGGCCTTAGTCTCCACACTTTTCTTGAAGACAGAAATGAGTTTTCATTGATGACTTTGGCAGAATTTGAATCAAAATGTGATTCAAATAAGAAATGGAAACCTTTAGTATGAAGTAAACAATAATGAATAGGGCATTCCACACCGGATCTTCTGCCTTTGTTTGGGTTTGTTTGTTATTTAAGCTTCATTTCAATCCTGCTTCCACAACTTCAATGTTGGATACTGTGTTCTGGTTTTCAGGGGCCAAGGAAGCATGGTCAGGCAAGAAGGTGGACTGAGGCTTGAAGACATCAATGGATAGATGGAATTTGAAACACGGGTGTTACAACAGATCTTCTGAGACCTTTATAAAAGAAACCCATCAGCTGCCTGGGCTGTCACCCTATGGCTCCTGAGCAGTTTGCAAGGTGTCCCAGAGCAGCACTCGATGACGGAGACAGCACATAACCAGCTATGTGTTTGTGGTGGCTGAGCAGCTCCTGGGTAATCTGGCTCTTGTAAAAGCAAATGAACTGCTGGGATCTGCTGAAGCTACCACCACAAAATTGTCCAGGTATCTGGCTACACATCCGTATCTTCATCCCATGATGTAAAGCTGGACATGTGAATGTTTTGGAATGTTTACTAAGCCTAGGAGCTCGCTTCCTCCATCTAAAAGAATCAGACATGCAATAGTTCCAGGTGTTGACTTTTTTTTGTTTTTAACTTTGGCTGAGGTACAAGAATGACCTTCTGTCCCTACCCTGTGTTACTCCACATTCTAAGTTTTCCACATCTTACACTTTGAGGCGCAATGGGAAAAATCTAACACAACCATCTTTCCCCTTTGCCCAGATTTTTATTGTTGGCAAGATTCACCTCAGAGGACAGTTACAGGGCTAAGCTCACTTATTTTGCCAGGTCAGACCAGAAGCCTGGAGCAACGTTTGCCGTCAGTTCCAGCCTGTGACCCTGAACACACTGAAACTCCCTGGGGTAATTTTTTTCTTATTATGGAATTGATCAAATCCCAGTGAATAATAGCCAAACTGTAGTAGATTTTAAAGTTCATCAGGCCCAAGAAGGTCTTCAGCCTCCTGAACTGGCTGGAGGTAGAGATTATGGGGAAAAAAATAGAATTTGAACTCTGAGCCAAATGTCTCCTCTTTCTGCTGCATTACAGTAGAGCAAGTGACTGGAGACACATTTCTATGGCTTGTGTTTTATCCTAACAGAATTCTTGAGAGGTGGCTTTTATAGCTGGCAAAGTAAGGATTTACCTCAGAAAGTGGTCTGCTGGAACAACAAAATAGTTGTACTACCTTTCCTACACTAGGGGTTACAGGGCCTGGTTATCTGAGCAAGCTGTACCATCTGAAATGCTAACCTCTGTCTCCTGCCTGCACAGCTTGACACAAACAGCCTTGCTGCTCTTGCCACTGAGATAAATCTGTTTCTGAGTAGTGGACGGTAGTGCAGAAGGGGAAGGGTCCCTCTCAGCGCTGCCATTGTCTTTCCCATGCCTTCTCCTGCCCTGACCCCACCTGCCCAGGGCTGCTCCAGGCTCTGCCTACAACCCCTCTTCCCCATTCCATTGCCCTGAGGCAGGACCAGACAGATCCCCTCCCGCTCTTCACTGGAGTGGTGGGAGCCCAGGAGTCCCAGGGAGTCAATCAAAGCCAACTGTCTCCTGGGCTGCATCAAAAGCAGGATGACCAGCTGGTCAAGGGAGGGGATTCTCCCCCTCTACTCTGCTCTCGTGAGACCCCACCTGGAGGACTGCATCCAGCTCTGGGACCCCCAGTACAAGAGATACAAGGACCTATTAGAGTGAGTCCAGAGGTCCCTTTACATGGGATCTTTTATAAGAAAGGAGGAGAGAGGCTTTTTACCAAGGCCTGTACTGACAGAACAAAGGGCAATAGTTTTAAACTGAAAGAGAGTAGAGCTAGACTAGATATGAAAAAGACATTTTTTAAAATGAGGGTGGTGAGACACTGAAACATGTTGCCCAGAGAAGTTGTGGATGCTCCACTGTTGGAAGCGTTCAGGGTCACATTGGATGGGGTTTTGGCAATTTGATCCAGTGAAAAGTGCCCCTGCCCATGGCATGCGTTTTGGGGCCAGATGATATTTAAAGGTCCCTTCCAGTCCAAACCATTCTGATTCTACAGTACTATAAGGGAATGTGTGAGATAGAAGGTGCTTTTTGGAGAGAAGGACACTGGCCTTGGAAGAGCATGCTGCAGTCCCACCACAACCTCACAGTCTGGTCAGCTGTCAAGGGGAGGTTAATGAAAGGTAAGAAAGGGGAAAAGCTAGTTTTCTCCAAGAAATACTTCCTGAAATTGTTCACTGCTCTTCAAATCTTCATTGGCCCTTCTTGGTCTTATCCCTAAGCCCCATTTCACATCCCTGGAGCTTCCTTCAAACCCACTTCTTCATCCTCCAGAACCCCACTGATCCTTCTCGTGACTCATCAACACATCTATCTCCATAAAAACTTTCACACTGTTTCTGTCACAGTCAAGAAATGCAATTTTGCCTAAGACATCTCAAATCAGCTCTGCTACAAGGCATAGGAAAAGATTTAAGATGCCACAACAGCCTTAGAGAAATCACTAACAGTTGCAAAAAGGCTATTTCAAGTGAATACAAGTGTTCATGAACATCTGTATTTGTATGTGCGCATGCACAGTGGGGTGCATGATATAGCCTACATGGTAGGACGATACTGCTTGAAGACTTGTCTTTCCTTTCTAATTAAGTATTGAGTAGTAAAAGAATTAACTTAAAATGGCTTCTACAGCTGTTTGACATTTCTCTTCTATGTTCACTTCATTGAAAAAGGGACTGATCCCAGTTTGGAAGAAATTGTAGTTGGTTTAAGGATATGCATTAGTGGGGCTTCACTGCTGCCTGGTAGGGGTTCAGGAGATCTGATTTCTTCACTTTAGACCTGGGAAAATCACAGGTTTTCTCAGTCCCCTTTAGCAGGAGTCCTTTGTTTTCAATCTTCTAGAGGTATTTTCTACAGCTGGACAGAGGAACACAGGGAAAAAAATCAGTTGCGCCCCAGGAAATATTTATTTTGGAGTGATATGCAGCCAGTCTACAGTAGCTCTTTTCTGAACACTGGTTGAAATAAAACTGAAAGCAGATTTAAATTGCTGTAAGGAATAACTTTAGTCCATAATTAGTGGCAAATATAGGAAACCAGAAATCTTATCTTCACACCTCTGCTGTATTTAAAGTTCTGCTGTCTTATTTTGAAGAGGTTCAATCAAGCATAGGCAGAGAACTTTACATGCTTAAAATCTAAATACAAAAAACCCTCATACTTATTCAACTTCTTAGTTCTTCTAATGCTTTTAAGTCCTCAGTGAGCATGTATTGGTCATTCTCTGACTTTTTTTTTCAATCACTACACTAGATCTAGACATCTGATAATTAGGCTGATTATCAGTTGAGTATTAGCTGCAAAAGTTCCCAAGTTCACAACAAGTTAGATTCATCCTGAAAGTCATCATTTTGTAGTAAGAGGAATGACCAGTGGTCCACAAAGTGTGTCATTATAAATCCTTTGAACAAGCCAGTGTTTTTAATTTACCCATTGAGAGTTTAAAAATATACAATGAAATTATAGAGATGTGTCAACATTCTGCTACCTGTTGCTCTCTCTCTTTCTGTTAGGGACAGACAACATGGGTGCACCTGCCAGATATTTTGGAAAGTTCTGCCTTTCTTCATGGGCTGGATTTCCAGACCCTACTGGTGTGATTTAAACAGAGCTCCACCAGACCTAAAGAAATAATAATGTCCTAGGATGTCCAAATATCTTCATCAACAGCCTCACACAATGGATGCATTTGCTTTTATCTATTTTTTTTACTTTCTGTTTTATTTTCTTTCTATAGTTATTCTTAGATGCAGAAATGACAGTCAAAGGCCATTCTAATGCCTCCTCAAAATTGGGACATTGGACTAAAGAGCTAAATGCATAAGGGATCTTGAGATTTTGCAGAACATTATTTTAAGCTTCCTTCTGTAGAGAAGACTTTCCAATTTTAAATTAGTTACCCATGTCCAAACCAAATACAATCGTCACTTAAGGATGAGATTCACAAAGTCAGTGGACTCTGTGGAGAGACACTAGAGCTAATGGTAGCTCTGGACCCCAAAGATAAATTTACAGTGTATATTCATCATAGTCGGTCTCTTAAAGTTAGATATGTAAGGTAGTTAAGTGTCTTCTGCTAGTAAAATATGTAGCTACAGATGAGAAATAGGATTTTTAGGGACATGAAAATCTTTTTATTCTAAGTGAATTATAAGTAGATTAAATACTCAGGAGTTAGAGGTATGATTTCAAATGATGACAAGACTGGGTGCAAGAGAAACAGTTCTGGTTTTCGACAGAATATCAATGTGTTCTGCAGCTATCAAGGAATACAGTGATGCTGTCTCACATGCTTTACCTCTCCAGCTAAAGTAATAGTTCATTATTTCACCAAAAATTCAACTGCTTCTGTAGGAGAGACTGGAAGAACTTTACTCCAGATCACATTTATCATCTCATATGCATTGTATCTTTTCCTCATTCCAGTCTGGAAGAGTCATTCCATATTATGCATGTAAAGGGGCAGAAAATAGAAAAGTCTCTCTGCTTGCACACTATTCTGTGGTGCTCCTTCACATAGTGCCTTCTTCCCTGATGTTGCTTTTGCTCCTAGAAAAAACTATCTTTTAAAAAAAGTAGCTTCTCTTCAGAGCCCTAATAGCAAACATCTTCAAAGGTATTGTACATAGCATCCCTGGTGGAAAAACAAACTCATGGAAAGCACAAACACAGCCATTTCTCCTCTCCTCTGGGATAAACGCTATTGCCATAATACCCTGAAAGAACACCCTCTGGAGACGCTGTAAACACGACACGCTCCATATCCCACTTACTGATTGCGAACACGACCGCTGTCCTGGCAGTGTGTCCATCAGTTCTGGAGGTGACCAAGGCTGTTCGCAGAGAGTTGTGGTATCAAAGATGGGCAAGTCTAGTCTTCAAGCTGGCGTTAGGAGATGGCATTGATGGTCAGATTCATATCCCCAAACTTTAGATATCAACAGTCCAATTGGCTATGTCTGAAATCACTGCATGGTCAGTTTTTAGTGCTTGGAAAGAAATAGATACATATAATATGATGTATGCCACCCTTATCAGCCATCCAGTTAGGATCAGATGAATTGCAACCAGAAGCTTTCTCTCCCTGACTGTAAAGGGAGTCTAAATGAAGAACTTAAATTAAGAGATCTATACGGTACATGTCTAAAGGTAGAGGAAGTGGATCCTCCCTGAGTGACTCTACAGTTTTTCAGTTCTCAGACCCTGTGCCAGGGAGATAGCTAAGTAATGCTCAGAAAATGAGGCAAAATTAAGCTATTGCATAGATATATTGAAATGGGAGGAAAATGAGAGGTGGGAGAAATATCACCAAGGTGACAGAATATGAGGATTTTCATTGAGCATTTAGTCTTAAATTTAATCATAACTGAACTACTAATGTTCACTTTTTATTAGGATGAAGGTTATTGCTTACATTTTTTCGAGGCTTACTTGTTCTAGAAGAATTTATCTCTAACAACCATTCAACCAGACTTCACTGTGCTACGTATTGCTGAAAAAACATTTGAGTTAACTCTACTACTTGTACAAATACATCTCTCTCACTCTCACTCTTTCTCCATACAGATACATATATGTATATACAGTGGTTTGTTGCTATGTAGAGTAATATACCTATAGTGTATAGGTATATAGTATAAGATGGCTCGATGGAGGTAAAAGTTACAATGACATAAAAAAGAACACCACTTCCAGAAAGGAGAAGATTGTTAAAGATTTACCAAACTTCACAATTAAATAGGAAGTCCTGGCTAATGATCCATATTTCAGTTTCCTTCCTAACAGCCATCACCACTCTGTTCAGCACCTTGTTGATATTAATTTATTCATCCTCACTGCAATGCTGAATCCCTTTCGCTTCAGTCAGGCACAGACCAAGCAAGAAGGGACAGGTTTGTAAAGGGACACAGGGTTGGCAGTGAAAAAGCAGAAAGTTGTTCGTGCTGAGATCCTCTCTGAAAAGACTTAATTTTTTAGCTTCCATTTAGGAAGAAAAGAAACTCAGCCCTTTCCTGCCACATTTTTTGTACATATTTTAGCCACTGAAGTGTCATAGGGAAGTGGAACATTACTAGCTGCATCCAAGATCTTCTGTTGCTGATGTTCACTTTATTACATCAAAAGAGCAGCCAGGCTTCACTGTGGAGTCCAGTCTCTGTGACACACATAAGGCACGTTCAGAGGGTGCTGGTGAGGTCTGCTTCCTCGAATGACACAGGCAAGGGAACGTCATCTTTGTGAGTCAAAGCTGAACCTAGGCAGGAGTCGAATGCTTATGTGCTCATTTGTAAAAAATCATGGTGTACCAGGCTCTGGGGAATTTTATTGTTGCAAAACAGAGACAGCTACTGCTCTGAAATGACTATAGTTAGCTAGAGGAGTTGGAGAACTGAACTTTTAAAATATAACACCTAATTCCATTTAAGTTCCATTTTATATTTGCAAAATATTTTCACAGTTAAACAAAGTGGGTGCCAACACCCATTTAACTAATTTAAAACACAGATGGCTGTTTGTTATCTATGGTCCATATGGACCAGTATGTTGTAATGGACCAATCTATTAAAACGCGTCCTAGCTCTAATCATATAAATGTCTAATCATATAAATGCAGATGCAGACATTTATTGAAACAATTTTCTTAAGTGATTAAGTGAAGACAGACTCCATTTTCCTTGTACTGACTTTGTAGATACCAAGTTTTTACTTAAAAATAGACTCAATTTATGTATTCCTCTCTCAAAGTCATTGATCAAAGCTTAAAAACATGCTCCTCACTGAGTTCAGCTAAAATCAAAGACTACAGTGAGAAGAGTTGTGGCATTTTTATGAATTCTTTGAATGTTTGAACACTCTCATCCAGGTAGTAGAGGCTGTTAGTTTTAAACATAGAATCATAGAATGGTTTGGGTTGGAAAGGAACCTTTAAAAGTCATCTAATCCAATCCCCAACATTACTATTCTGGCTATCAAATCTTGATCTCCACATATTTTGTTTCCTATATAAAATGGTGACATTAAATATCTTCAAAGATCTTCAGATATCAAGTATGTTGATGATATTTCTGTATAAATGGAAATAGGAAAAGTTTAATGTCATTGTTTTACTAAATATATTACTTTGTAGACAGAAGTCATGCCTTATTAATGCCTTATAAAAAACTTATTGAAGAACTCTGAGAGTTGGGTCAGAGACTGATTTTTCTCATTGAGAAAAACACTGCTCAGTTCTGCAGTTAATAGGAGGTTGGACTATATGACTCCAGAATTCTTCCATTGAATCAATACTTCTGCAGCTCATTCATCCAAACAAGCAAGACGTCAGCCAGGATATCTGATGTTCCTTTTCCATCTCAGTGACTACACTGCTAATTTAGTCACTGTTCCTACTCTGTACCTATTCCTACATCTTAGGAGCACCACGTTACTGAAAATGATTATAGTATCTCCTTTTAAATTTGGTTTTCTTGTTTTTCATAAGCAGTGACATTGGCAGTTGTAGAGTATACTGATAAAATAATTTTTTTTAAAGTGATTTTTCTTTATTCCTAGCTGGAGAATAAAAAGCAAAAATGAAGAGTCTAAATCCTAGCACTTGTTCATTCAGAAGTTTCGCACATCAGGAAATAGTGTCTTGCCATGAGGGTGCATGTCTTTTTGCTGCAGGTAACTGCAGTGAGCTGTGCCCATTTCCTGAAAAAAGCAGGCTTGGGAAGGGACTATTCTACAAATTAAGGCAAATAAGGATGATGTTCAACCTGGAAGAGAAGAAGGACTGTTTCAATAATACTCTTGAAAATGTGTTTTGGGTTTTTTGTGGTTAAATTTTGTGAGAAAAGTAATGTTTGAAATAAAAATTTTGAGGTTAAAAAGACAAAAATTCCTCTTTAAAATGTCAGTAAAGAGGAAAGAGTAAACTGCATGTATGTGTATACATTGATGTATCTATGTATATACCTATTTGTGAATATATTTAATTTATAGTTAGTAGACTGCTATTCAATGGAATTCCTACCATAGACAAAAAAAATTGTTCTTTAAACTTTTGTCCTTTTCCTAGGTGATCCAGATGCAAGCACCAGAGAATAATTTCTCTCCACTTAAATACTACTCTTCAAGTTATTTGCTTGCAAAGTAGGCCATTGAAGTAAGCCCTGAAGGTACTGTTCCTCCTGTTCTGGCAAACAATGACGTGAAAATCCATTTGAAAGCCTACTAGTCTCCCTATTGTGGTCAAAAAAGGAAATTGTTTTTTCCAGATTTCAGTTCATCTCATCCTATGGCAAATACTAAAGTCTCCAGTATGAATCACCTCATCATAATGCTGCCTTCTTCTCACTCACTTCAAAGAGAAATCCGGTAACTACTTCAGATGCAGACATCTATATTTACAGGAATGCTGTAATAATACTTAAGTTGTCAGTTCTGTTGCTGTGTCCTGCTCCACTCCAAGTAATTTTATCTGACTCTTTTTACCTGTGATGCTGTCTATGCTTTTGATGAAGTCTACACTTTTTACACAGATAAACTGGCAGTAGTAGCTAGTTACCACTCTTGTTTCATCTTAGTCTGTAGTATCAAAATCAAAAATGTAAACATATTACACGATATGACTCTACAAAAAATTGTGAAGCTCACATTTTATCTATTTATGTCATATTTTTGACATGAGAAAATTTTAAGATGATCTAATGTTGTTTCCATGATAATAATGTAAAGTAATGGGCTATTACTTCTGGATCACGTACCTGAGACTCCATAGGTAGCCTTGTTCCAAAAAGCAAGCTAAGAAATGGAAACACATAGTTGAAAGCATGACCTGTCTCTTGACACAAGTTGAATATTTTTCATCTCTGTACAAAGAGGAAATAACATTAAAAAATACTTCACAACTGACACACTGTTGATAATAGGAACAAAACCCAACAGGCTGAGACTGAAATAAGGCATTTACTTACCTCTGGGGTGGACAATTCTGATCTAAAGTGTGTCATATTGGCAAAATTAATTTGGGAAAATTATTGCCATTCTTCAGAGAGATTTCAAAAACTAGTGTAAAAAAAGATGGATCCTATGTTTAGGATCCATAAAGAAGGACTACATGAAGTGTCTTGCAAGCAAATTAAGTGAGACAAGCTTTTCATTGATCTACTCTTTATTATCTTATCGTCAACATTTTGAAAAGTAAAAATTACTTTTTTGATGGATATTATAAAAATACCCTGGAATTTCATTTTAAAAGTAATAATTGACAAACAAGATTCGTCTGCTCCTTGATTTTTGTGAAAAAAAATAGATATTTTACACTTTAGTTACCATAACAGAAAATATCGTCTCACTATTATTTATATTTATTTTATCCAAAGACTTACTACACCCAGTTTTACCTTTAAGCACTGAGAGAAGATGGATTTGCTGCTGAGTGAGACCAGAGTCCACAGCAGAATAAACATATTACAATAATCTCTATTTATCTAAAAGCCAGTTATAACTACTATTTCTCCTCTACACATCCATTGCCATTTTTAGAAGTTAAGGAGAGTTCATCATCATCTGACCAAAGGTCTAGTTCCCATTTAAAAACTTAATCAAAGGTTTTAAAAACTGTTAGAAGCTTTACATAAAACTGATAGTTTTCAATCAGGCCATTTGATGTAAATTGGGATTAGCTGCTTTGTAATCAAACTCATGGGTTTTGCTAGAAGACATTCTTTTTTGGCTTGCATAGAAACCGTCTAGCATCTTAAACCCTATCTTCAATATAATTTGCTATAATGGACAGATAATGACTCTAGGGAATGTTGACAGTAGTGTTGAATCAGAATCTGCAAATTCAGGGTATACTTATATGCTTCGCCTTCCTTTAACTACCTTCAAATCAGTTTTAAATCATTTTCTCATTTTCACTGGCTGAAATTAATTAGTATTCTCAAGAAAAGATTTTTACAGCTGATGACAAACAGCTGATATTGATTTTGGTACTGAAAACTTCTTATTATAATCTTTTAAAGTCAAAGGACAAAGAAATTAGGAGGGAAATTTTGCTTAGTCACTAAATATTGACTACCTTGCAAAAACATAAAACTGCCTTGGGAATCTATATGCATTTCTACAGCTTGTCCTACACTAATTTATCAACTGATTGATTGATTGATGCATGAATGATACTGATTCTTTGCCTGAATGTGTTTACACAATTTTTAATTTAAAATCATAGAAAGCTTTGGGTTGCCCCATCCAGCCTGGCCTTGGACACTGCCAGGGACGGGGCATCCACAGCCTCTCTGGGCAGCCTGTTCAGTGCCTCACCACCCTCACAGGGAAGAACTTCTTCTTTACACCCAATCTAAATCTACCCTCTTTCCGTTTAAAGCCATTATCCCTCATCCTGTTACTACATTCCCTGTTAAAGAGTCCCTCCCCAGCTTTCCTGTAGCCCCCCCTTTAGGCACTGGCAGGCTGCTGTAAGGTCTCCCCGGAGCCTTCTCCTCTCCAGGCTGAACAAACCCAACTCTCCCAGCCTGTCCTCACAGCAGAGGTGCTCCAGCCCTCTGACCATCTTCGTGGCCTCCTCTGGACCCGCTCCAACAGGTCCATGTCCTTTTTATATTAGGTGTCCCAGAGCTGGATGCAGTACTGCAGGTGGGGTCTCACAAAGGTGGAGCGGAAGGGCAGAATCCCCCAGTCTGTACTGATATTGGGGATTGCCCTGACCTAGGTGCAGGATTTGGCAATTGGCCTTCTTGAACTTCATGAGGTTTGCACAGGCCCGCTCCTCGAGCGGTCAAGGTCCCTCCGGATGGCATCCCCTCCCTCTACTGATTCAACTGCACCACTCAGCTTGGCATTGTCTGCAAACTTGAGAGGGTGCGCTCAGTCACACTATGTCACTGATGAAGATATTGAATAATATTGATCTCAGTACAGCCCTTTGAAAGACACCACTCATTATTCATTTCCACTTGGACATTGAGACGTTGACTTTAACTCTTTGGATGTGGCCACCCAGCTAGTTCCTTATCCATCTAACAGTTCATCTGTCAAACCCATATCTCACCAATTTAGCAACAAGACTGTTATGTGGGATCATGTCAAAGGTATAGAAGTCAAGATAGATGACATTAGTCATCTATCAACTTATTAATTTTTCATTCATTCTTTCTTCAACAAACAAAACAGGGTTTTGGTGGATTTTTTTCTTGGAGACAATTCCTAATGTAAAATATTTTCCCCTGACTTAAAAATAACCAAATCATACCTTACAATTATTTAGTCAATAACCAAATGAGAAAGGGAAAAGGGTGGTTGAATTTGTATTGCCTTAGCCAAGGATTTTTTCAGTACTTTACTGCTTCTAATTAAAAGGTGATTTAAGAGTTAAATTAATATTTTTACCTCCTTTTAGATTTGGAGGCTTTTTTCTAATTGAACCAAATATCCCATGAAAAAACATTAATCCATCTGTCATGGATGGAGCGACACACTTCACTCAGAAGAGAGAAGTAGCAATGTGTTTATTGTTATAAAACAGCGATTTAACCAAGTTTGATAGTAAATGCGGCAGTGGTTTAACAAGATTTGATGGCAAAGTTCACTTGTTATTTACTGCATAGAGGACAGGGTCAGACAACACTGACACCCTCCCGTTGAGCCACAAGGTTCAGAATGGTCTCCCTTGCTTTCTAAAGCAAACTCCCTCTTAGAGAGGAGTCTGGGGGTGGCTGGATCCATTCCTCATCCCAGACTTGGTCAATGGTTTGTGTCTAAAGGATTATATATGCACAATCAATCCTCTGTATCGCTTAGCTAAGATTTCAAAGTTTAGCATGCTATGAATCACTTACTGAGAATCTGTAGAGGCAAGGAATCTCTTGACCTTGAGGAATAACCTTGAGAGGCATCCCCACTCAAGGAGAGATCCTGGCGTGCAGCCCACTGCCAGGCAGGAGAGCTCAATGGGCCCTGGGCTCTCCACTAGTTGTGGAGTAAGATAATTGACTCATAGTCATATTTGCTACTACAGATGTTAGCTTCTTCCAAATTTGGCTTGAGTCAGACATTGACCAGCACTGTGGTTAGGTGGGTGTATTGCTCAAATTAGCCCTTGTCTATGGTGTTGTTATCTGCCTCCCCCCAAATCCACTTTGAGCCAGATGCAACCATAGCGACCATTACGATCGCCACTGGTGGTTATCACTTGAGAAGGGTTATGGGAAATACAAGTCAGATTGGGGAGGGAGTGGGGGAAGCACACCACTACAGTATCTTAAATATAAATCCCATCAAATGTTATTAACATAACCGACAAAATACATCCAAGTCAAAACCTGATTCTGAATATCCCTAATGTTGGGGAAAATTGAGTTTCAGGCTATATTTTGTTTCTCAACTGAAATTCTAGAGAATTGTCAAAAAAGGGAGTGTAGATGTGTCAATATGGGCATACTGAGGCACTTCAGCTCTGAGTACATCTACGTTTCTTCTGATTGGTCTTTGGAAAAGCTACGAACAAACATGTTTGAAAGCTGTTTCATATGTGAATGGAAGGGGACCGGCTGACCCAACAGGAAAGGAAAATTTTTTAAGGTTATAAAGATTTCTTGCAAAATATTTATTTTCTATGCCAGACTTCCCTATGACTATGCTTATCATAGTGTCACAAATACATCAATAATGAAAACAAGTTTTCAGGAGATAGCTTTACAGATATTGACTTTAATTTTGTGATGATCCTCTACCAAACAAATCCACACCCATGAAGAATAATGTAATATTTGCAATGCAGGCAGAGCAGTACTTCCAGACATTACTAAAGAGAGTTGGATTAAACTCTTTTTTGTGTCCATTATGATTCACAACAGGATCTTTCGTAAGGAGATTTAATGTCTTTTTTTTTCCCCCAAGATTTAAAAAAGTTATTTCAATATGCATGAAGACCCTAAGCAGAGTTTTGGTAAAAGAAAGTGATAAAGCTCCAGAAGAACAATTCATTAGACCCATAGAGTGCTACCATCAATTATTTTTTAGAATTGCAGAATTGGGTAAGAAAAAGTTTAGGGATAGGAATCATTTGTTTAATGAGCCATAAGAAGGCAACCTGAGAAAGGAACAGGGTTTGCCAACTCAGAATCAAGTCCTGTTACCCAGTAACAAAGAGATTCAACCTTCATGACTTGTGTACTTCAACAAGAGCACCATGGATTTAAGGGGCTGCGTCTGTATCTGTTTTGTAAATCCGACCAGAGCTACATTATTTATTTATTTATTTATTTAGGCGATCAGTAACCGAAGAAAAAAAAACCAAGTCAAATGTCAACTATAAGAGAGAATTCCTGGTTCATCTTCAAAACCATGTTGCTTGACAGATAGGGCCGTTGAATTCAATGAATGCTCTGCAAAGCAAAGCAACAAAGGTCTTCTATACAGCATGGAATGGCATATAATAAAGAACCATCAGTCTGGAGCCAACTTCAGGCAGCAAGTACATACTCTTCAGTGCTTCCTGAAACAGATATGTTAACCTAAGCATTTATGAAATTTACGTTTTGCACTTCGGGTTCTGGGTTAACTCACACTACACTTGCTGGGGTGTCTTTGTGGTGTAGACATAAACTGAGAGCATTTTAACCTCTCCCTAATATAGTCAGAAGATTTTTAAGTTGCAAATTTTGTTACAGAATAAAATGATACAAGTCCTCTGAGAAAAGATCATTTCCTAAGGCTTTGGAGGTCATTTCCAAAGAGCTTTAGCAAAGATTTCAGTTCAAAACTCCACTGACACAATGTACTGTTCTACTTCAGTGGGGCATTATGTATTGTACTGTACTCACTTAAACTACATTTCATGTACAGAGGGTTAGTAAAAGACAGTGACTCCTGCTTGAATGAACACGTTCTCAAAAACTGCACCTCTATTAGTGAATCCAACAGTTCTGGGGAACATGGTTTTGCACCGGAATTTGATTTTTGTCTACATTGCTGAAGTGTTAGAATGGTCCCTGAAGCTGTTCGGGCTTGGATCCATGAGCTCTGTCCCATACATTCCCTAGGCAGGGTTCAGGAGCTACACCCGACCTCGCCTGCGCACACAGTGAGATTCAACTCCCTCTTTCAGAGCACGAATGTGGCAGATGGTGGTAGCTGGTCTCACAGCAGCAGAATAGGAGCTGACAATGTTTAGGTTACCCAGGTAGAATTTCAGTAATGAAGGGTCTATTGGCATGCCCTTGCCATCTGTGAATGTGATAGAATGCACTAAATCACCATGGCAAACACACAAGTCCTAGGGCAGGAGTGTGGTTGAAATGTCTCAGGTATGACCTTCAAAAAGAAGCCATGGTAACCCACTTGTATATAAACATGTAATAGTGTTTGTGCCCCAAATTTTACCTATATGATTTCAGGCTAGTATAATTGAGTCATGCTTACCTCAGCTAGTGTACTTTTACCCTGGTTTAAATGCTGTCATCATATCTAGTCACCTTTCATCTGTACATCTATTTTTGGCAGTCACTATTTACCTTAACAACATTTGAACCCACTCTTCAACTTAGTATGTTTGACAAAAAAAAGACAGATTTCACTGGCTATAAGTAAACTTAACACTGTGCCCATAGACACAAGAGCATAGACAAGCCGTACCATACTATTACAATGTTTTAACTTTCAAAACCAGGCAGTCACATCCAAATGGGCTCTTAGTAATGGCCTTTGGTCCATGTTAACTCTCAGATCATGCCCAGGAATCGTTTTGGAGCATGCAAATCGTTCCAGGCCAACAGCAGGCCAGGACCAATGCAAGCAAAGCAACCAGGTGCCAGTGCTCAGGATTATTTCTTAGCATTGCTTCGCTTAGTGGCATCAAACTCATTGTAGGTATGTGTTCTAAAATGACATGAAAATTACTGACTGGACGGAGAGCAGAAATGGAAATTTGTGCCCCTAACAAGAGAAAAGTGATGATATTCTTGGAGCTAGTCAGACACTTGGTCAGCTGAACAGCTGTAGATTTCCCTGTATTGAGTGAGCTTTGTTGACTGCAATGCGATTTGGACACCTAGTACACACCTACATATAGCCACTTAAGTATAGATGTCTTAACCTGCCAGCTAAATCCCATCTGCAGATTCATTAGTTCGACTGCCCACAAAATTATTGTTTAGCAGTGAGTGCTGCAACATGAAGCTGTCAACTAGCACAATATCACATCTCAGTTTTCAGGGATATTAAAAAGATGACAAAAGCTCCCTTCAGTTGTCAATAATTATAGCGTTTCCCTGTCCAGCCACACAATCTCCACGCCAAATGCAAACTGGAAAAATCTAGCTCAGCTATTGCTTCATTCAGCATTAAAGCTGCTATTAATAAGTTTAATTCTTAGGGTTAGGATGCATTTGCATTAGTAAGCCTAGTAGGCTGGCATTATAATTAAGCATGTTCAGTTTTGCAGAATTCAGGAGCTGTTAGTTAATGAAGCTCAATGTGATACTGTCAGTAACAAATCTGATAATTGCTTACAGGGAAAAGGCAATTTCAACAAATGCTCCTTCATACAGGTGGCTGGTAGAAATTGCTTTCAGTCAATTATGCCTTCAATTACTTTGGATGAACAAGGCAGAATCCTTTAGCTCATTATAAGCCCCAATCTACAATAAGTAAGTAAATATTTTGACACAATGTTGAAACTAACTTCTGTAAAAGCATGTATAATATTTATAAGCATTGAAAAGGTCACATATTGTATAATCATTATTCAGTGCATTGGTGCCAACTAAAGGAAATTCATGATTTTGCTAGCCAGTCAATATCACTGGAGTAATATTTTAATACTGTGAGCAGTCAGTAGTTTTCTTAAATATTGTCAGAGATGATACAGCTGATAAATGCTCGTGTCTTGTATCACCTCTAAAAAAAGAGGAATTTATGCAACAGGAAAACATTTATCTTGATTATGGGATAAAGTATATACTAATATATACTATATTGGAAAAGCCATATCTAGCCATTTTGGAGCAGAACTTTATATTGCTTTACATCAGAGAACAGGCTGAATAAAAATCAGAAAATATCAAATATTTTGTCTTTCTACAGCAACAAAAACTTTTGAGGCAAAAAAAAAAAGGTCCTCTAGCTACCCAGAAAATCCATTTGACATGGCTTAGGTTCAGACTTTACCAACTTTGCTTCACCTCCCTATTCCTCCAGAAGGAAATGCAAATATGAGACTACTGCCACCCACTTTCAGGAGAACTGGTTGTAAACCATCACTGAGGTGTCACGGAAGAGACATTTTTCAGGTGAACAAACTGAGACATGGCAATTGTGCAAGCAGAGTATGTGGAGCAATTACTATAAAGGTTAAGGTTATCCTGTGCAACATCCTAGCTTCTTTGATTTCCATAAAAGATTTGTCCTCAAAGTGGGAAATACAGCATGAAATCCCACAGCATGAGTTGAGTAAGAGAATAGACCAGAAAACAACTTCCCTGAACATCCTGGGCTCTGTGAACAGAGGTTTCTGTTAAGTAAGCATTGATTTTAAATTTTAGTTACAATGACTATGTCTCAAGAAAAAGCAGATCACTTGAGTACCAGTGGATCTGATTATTCTAACAGCACTTAAAGTCTATGACAGTTTAGTCACATTCCATTTTTAAACAGTAATGGTCCAATGGCAAACCTCTGCAAGTATTTTTATAACTGCAAGTGAATGACTGAGCTAGATTTTTTACCTATTTCTAGGGATCATGAAGCACATGAAATTGAAGTAAATGAAGCAAAAGAGGATACCTCCTCTTTTAAAATAGAGACCAGCTAACCACTTGTTTTGGAATGGTGCTTCATTATGCTTTATATATTATCCCTTTCATTAAAGCTAGGGCAGATAGGCAGATAGAATACCATCCTTTATTATTAATCTTTTGAATGCGTGAGGCCTGTGAAATTTATGCAGGGTTTCTCTTTATGGTTACTCTGAATATTAAATACCAGTAACCTCTTTAGGAATGCAAATATTTGCATTATTCCTTTCTCCTGTTAAATTAAAACCATACCATTAAAATGCAAAAGGTAAATGCTGAGTTCTCATGACTGAACGAATGCAAAAAACTGACCTTCTGTTTCGACTAAGCGCTCATGTTCTGGGTCTCATGATCTCATTGTTTCTATACCATTTGCTATGAACTTATTACTTCCAAGGTTGTACCTTGTTTACTTTCAAGAGAAAGGCTATGTAAAGAATAATGTTTCTTTGAACTGAACAAGCAGAGAATATGTGATCCATTGTCCTGGTTTTGGCTGGGGTAGAGTTAATTTTCTTTCTAGTAGCTGGTATAGTGTTCTGCTTTGGGTTCAGTATGAGAAGAATGTCGATAACACACGGATGTTTTCAGTTGCTGCTCAGTAATATTTATACTGAGTCCAGGATT
>JANZLQ010000017.1:24879760-24893664 GCA_026212715.1 Elanus axillaris | reverse complement strand
AAGGGAAGGGAAGGGAAGGGAAGGGAAGGGAAGGGAAGGGAAGGGAAGGGAAGGGAAGGGAAGGGAAGGGAAGGGAATGGAAGGGAAGGGAAGGGAAGGGAAGGGAAGGGAAGGTAAGGGAAGGTAAGGGAAGGGAAGGGAAGGGAAGGGAAGGGAAGGGAAGGGACATGCAGAACAGAGACAGCCTCTGAGACAGAGGCTCCATTGTGGATAAAAATGAAGTTCTTTTTATATCACAGACATAAGAGGGCATAGGACATCACCACTTGGAGGAACCAATAGATGCTGTTAATTTCAATTTTTCATCTGTACCAGCCAATAGATGATGATATTTTTCATTTTTTCAGACCAGTTTTATTTTTCCAGGCTGTTCCACTTTTTTGGATGATAAATTGCTGTTACAGTTTCTTGTGCTTATGGATGATATCTCAGGATACCTCCAGCTTCTGGGTAGCCCAGGTATACTTCAAAGAGGCCAGCTGCAGTTTTCCGGGATGTTTCTAGTTTGAAGGCTTAGTTCCCAGGCTCATAGCTCCTGGCCTGGCAGGAAATTTCCCTGTCAGTATTTTTCAGGAGACATTTTCTTCTGTTCAGTAATTTCCCCTTTCTAACCAGGCCACCTTTAAGGTTGCTCACATCACAGCCTCTGCAGAGGAAGATCCAGTTTGTTTATCCTACGTGCTTCCCTCTCTCAGCTGGAACTTCAGTCCCCCCTGAAACAGATGCTGTTGTCTTAATGTAAATATCTGCTTCCCTCAGTGTAAGCACCTTTATTTCTGCCTAAGAAAAGGGAGACTTCATGCAAAAAAATCTAAGATCTAGTTCTAATTTAAGCAGGATTTAGGCTGGATAGTACTACATTTGTATGCACTCTGCTGTGGAGCTGAAAGAGGTTAAGGTGGCAGATATTATAAATCACCATTCATCCATTTAATCAGGAGAATAAGTAGTACTGATGATAGTGAGAAATGCAGAAAATCTGGAGTAAAGAAGGGGAGGAACTGCAGAGAATAAGGGCTAAACCTACTGTTAGCTGCTGAACAAAATGCTGAGTGGCAAAAAAAATCACAGACTATTAGTCTTGAAAATATTTTTCTTTAATATGTATTGCACATGCATATAAGACAAAGGCTCAATTTGTTCTTAGATGCTCATGTAATGAAAGTAAAATCTTTGCAAAAAGTAAGACTTGGAAAAAATCTGTGCATAAAAAAAGTTTGCAAGGTAAATTTCATTTTATCCTGCCAACTGTTATGCCTCTGCCATGAGCTACCTTGAAGCATTGTCTTCATGGTGTTGTACAAAGGAGATCTAATCTGATATTTGTGAACAACTTTGAATTGTCCACAGTGAACCTAACTGCCTTTCCCATTCCCAAGGACTGTAAATCATGTATCTGATACTCCATATTACCTGACTAAGGGCTAAGGTGAATCACAGTTTCCCTTATGCCATATGAAACTGAACTCTTTTTGTAATCAATGGTGAATTGTCTACCTTTTTCTGAGACTGTCTGCACTTATAGGTGGCAAAAAGAAAAGAAAGGATTTTCAGGAACTGCAAGAAGTCAAAAACAAGGACTTGTGGGATTGCCGCAGATCGATTTATAGTGCTTACAGATTGTGTGCCTAGATAATTTCAAAGCACATGGTATGAAGGGGTCAGATCAGCCTCATGCCAACATTTTTTGCAGCATCAGGCAAGACTGTCACTTAAGACCTAGCCAAAAGATTTACAATGTAAATGGTGAGTGCATATGGGCATGAGATTGCCTAAAGTCCCCAGCTGCCAGTTTAGACAAAGCCTTAATTAGCCAATAATGCTGGAAATTTGTGCTAGTATGGAAGTTTTCTTTATTCAGTAAGCAGTTCCTCAAATAGTACTAAATTGAAATCAACAACCGGTTTGACAAGAAACTGAGGAATGTGGCTTTAGCTCAGTATTTATTAACTAAAATTCAATCAGTTAGCTAAAGGTAAAAGTTTATCATTGTATCTCATGAGACATTTGGTACACCAAGCAAATGAGAACAAGTTTATTTTAAAAACCCAGCTATCTATATTTGGGGATCTAATTCCTTAGGGAGAAACCTGATTACATGGCCAGCTTTTATAGATTCAGAAAAATACAGCGTCCATGAAAGAACCCATTGAATTATGCTACTGTTAACTTCTCCCTGCAACAGATAAGGCTATGGAAATGAGTGAGACCAGCATTTCTCTCCCAGTTCTAGAACTTTATGTAAGTTAGAATCCAGTTGCCTGAAAATTAGATAGACACTAGATATTAATTTCTCCTGTTGGGTAGCAGCTGCAGCACCAGGGAGCAAGGTTTCTTGTCTCCTTTGGAATAGATATGAAGAAAAGATTTTGTTCCATTCTATGTCATTTCAAAATTTCAGAGGAAATCTAATGAGCTCTACTTGCACACCTCACCCCAAAAGAATCCCCTGCAGAAACAGTTTGCAACAACAGACTAAGCAGTAAGTGAACAGATGACAGTAACTTTTGTGAAGATTTGATGTGGCTTTGGTAATGCTGAGTTGCCTAATCTGTTCCAAGTTCAGTCAAGGGGATTTGGCTTGCCTGTTTGCTTTAAACAATAAATGTTTGTATTACTGAATGTATTCATATCCAGTACATAACGGACTACCTGCCATGTCAACCGAGATGGGATTAACTGTTATGGCCCTCTACATTCAGAACAAATATGAGTAAATCAGTGTGAATATTATCCATGACTGCTTTACTGTGAATCAAAGAAGTCAACAGAGCATATCTGTGATAGACACACAGAAGTGTAAAAATTCCTACCTCAGTTTTAGACTGAAGAAGAACATTGAATTTTGCAACCTTTGCTAGTAGGTACTTTTGGTACATATTGACATGGTCCTAGTCTTTTCAATTTAGATACACTTGTAAGGGTGAGATTGAGGTCATCTGACTTTACGGGTTGTATTCATCACTGATCATTGTAGATTTGAGAATTTTTTTGAGTATTTGTAATATAAATACTATATTTACAATATAGTGTGTACATCCAAGCAAGGTGAGCAAGTTACTGTTGTTACCAGCAGAAAAATAGGATAGGATTAAACATATATATATGTAATGTCATTTTAAGCACTCAGAGGTGTCCTATCTAGTATCCAGCTGCTGCTCCAGAAGGCTGTGGATCTCCTGTATATCTGCCTTCCCTGTCAGACCCATGCCATGGGTGTCACGTATGCCCTGAGGCATCTCAAATTGCTCTAGATGCCTATGTATGGGCAAGCCCCTATGTCCAGTGTTGACATCTTCACCTGAGATAATCTTGACTGTGGCTAAAGCCAGTGAAGAAGAATATGAACATCTCACCTACTTTAGCTGCACCTTAAAATGAGTTCAGTCCCCTCAAGCCCCTATTTTTCTCTGTTGTCTCTAAAGGAAGGATGGGGCTGACCAGATGAGGCATGGGCATCTATATTCTAGCTATCTAAATATATGTAAATGAGTCATACTGTCCTACTGCTGGAAGTGGCATCTATATCAAAGGAGTAACTTCTTCTTATATCCTCTGTTAGTGTTGTGGGGTTATTCTCACTCATCTCAAAGAGCAGCTGCATAAGAGGAGTGCAGCCATTCACTCACCTATCCTTGGTCTGGTGGAGTGCTGGGTCAGTGCAGGAGTTTCTGTGAATACAACACTATTTGCATCAAATGTTGGGGAAAAGCCTTTTTAAAAAGCAGGGAGAACAGATATGCTGCTTTGTTTATATCACTTTAAAGAATAAAAGTGGTAAGTAGTATGCCTGGGAATAAAATGACTTCCCAGTGCCCAAATGTTAAGGCTCCTGTGGACTTATACCACCTTTACAAAAGCAGTATCAAATGAGCTGATATCAGTGGAGTGGATGCAGACATTTTGCTAGTTAGCTTGGCAGAGCAGAATTTTGTGAACTAAATGAGCAGTTGGTAAAGCTTGAAGAAGGAAGAGAAGGGGGAAACCAGGCCTGTGGCAAAGAGATGATTTTGGCTGAGCCAGAGCTGGAGGTGGCAAATCCCTGCTTTGCCTTTTCCCGTTGGAGTTCTCTGACACTGCTGGTTTTCTCTGTCCTACTCAGAAGCACCCTCCCAAGCCAACTAGTTGTTAGCATGTCCAATGTCATCCATTCACAATTCCCTCACAAAATAAGAGCATCAGCAAGACGCATTGGGCCAGTGTGTCATTCCTCCAGGACATGACTATTAGACAAACCTGCACCCCTAACATAGACATAACCCCTAACATGGGGATTCTAAATTAATCCTCTTTCTCCTCTGCCCAGGAAAAAGGTTAAAGCTGACTGTGGAACGTTCATCCTATGGGCCTGGAGCAGCTGAGTTAGGAGAACAGTCTCTCTAGTCTCATCAAGCCAAACTAAACAGGAAAACCAGCTCAGGAGTTCCTGCCCAGGTTATAACCTCAGCTCTGAGTTTCAGGAAAGACACAGCCTTAGAGACTTACAGAACATAGCTAATGCTAACTGCTGAGTAATCCATGCTTGCTGCATGTCCCCTTTCCTTTCAGGTGGTTTTTGCAAGCATGAAGATACTTGCTCACAGTGGTAACAGAGATATTCTTGCAACCACATTCTTGCAACCACCCGTATGTCCAAGGACACTATCCTGGCTCCTATAAATGCATCACTGAGATAGAAAAATACTTGATTTAAAAGAGTTATATAATGGACATAGAAAAGTTTAGTTCTTGTGGTACAATACAAAGTATCTTTAATAAGAACACATCTCCAAATTAAAAAAAAAACAAACAACAAACTCTGCCTATTATACTCTATAACTATAGTATGGCTATATTACAATTTAGCTATATCATCTTCCAGTTAGCCTTTATTTTCTCTTAAGTCTTGCTACCTATTAACTAGGAATATTTCCTCTTTATGTCAATCAAATTTCCTGCTAAAATAGCAGGACCCTCATAATCTTATTTTTTCTCAATGTTATTTGCCTTGACAAAACTCGAGAAAACTCAAACTGCTTTTACAAAGTTGCTTCCAACTTTTCATCACCATGTAATTCTCAGAGAATCTACAATATCTTTTTTTTCCATGTTTCTAAACTCCTAAAGAAAACTCAAGGTATCTTGCCTAACTACAGATTAAGGATCTGATCCAATGTAGTCTGTCCATTATCACGGGATAAAGGAAATCTCTCACAAGGAATGTTTTATCCTACTCTTCAGAGACACCTCAGCAAAGATCTGATGCATTGTCCTTTTACAGCTGTCTATCTTTCTCCATTTACTCCGCAGGCAGCCTATACAACCTGTTAGAGGAGATCCCTAAGGTGAGAAGATTAAGTTATGACACATGAATTTTACCCTCTGTCAAACTACTTTATAATCACATTTCCAGTGGAGTAATTATGAGTAAAATGAAAACCAGATCAAAGGGATGAGATCCAACTTCTCCAACATTTTCTCTTTTATATAAGACCCCCTTTTTAATTCTGGAAGAGACAAATTAAGGAATTTTCTTACCATCTAGGCAAATGCTATGCAGGAGCACACTCCTGACTTTTGCTCAGGCAGAAATTGAAGGATTTGAAGTATAGAAAAAGAGGAAGCCTGGCATTTAAGCAAACTGACATCTGTTTCATTAACAGACAACCTGGATAACTTGGTTTTGTGTGTAAAAGGTTTATATTTGTCATAACTCTGCAAACTGTAGGAACTGTTTAATCAGCTTCAGCAGAGCATAATCCCTCAACTTTGATATTTTTCCCTCACAACACTTAGCAATGCAAACAGGATTATGAATACCTGGAAGCAGTGCAGCAGATTCACAATAGCAACCTGTCATAGTCTGCCCATGTGAAATTGTTTCTGAGACAGAAAAAAAGGAAATTACCAAGAGAAAATGGCTGTCATTTGGGAAATTCATATTAATTGCCTACAGTCACAGTCAATGTTAACTGACTCAGCAATGAATATTTAACACTAAGGTTTGAGTAGTCCCCAGAAAATCAGCCTCTCTGTTTTAAGTCAGTTGCACACTTTAACAACTGGCAGAATAGGATTTTCAGTAAGTAAGTTGCTCCATTGATCTGGAAGTGACAAGATTTAGGACATACATTTACATAGAACAGAGGTGGGGACAGCTTGGAAAAGTTAGCAATGTATGGAAATTTTCAAGAGCGTAAACTTGAGGTCCATATGGACTATATGTGTGCCACTAGCAAGCACCACTAAATAGGTTATCCTGTATAACTAAAGCTATTTCAGACTGGCAGCAAGTCAGAAAAATGGAGGGAAGAGAGCATTGAGGAGAAATACAGCAGTTATTTGAACAGATACTGTTTCAATAACAACAACAAAAAAGCAGTAGCTGTCATCCTCCACGAGCATTTCTAGACTGCAGGAGAATCCACCTCTCCTCAAGATAGTTGGGGGAAAAATGGGGGAAGGAAAAAGGTAGAAGGACTCAAATCATCTATATTAATCCCTGGGATCTCTATAATTGTCATGGTGGTCTGGTTTCCTCAGGACACAAGATCTGATATATTACTGAACATTTCCCTACTTATCAGTGTGGGAAACTTCTGTTTTCCCCAATGTTGATGCTGATGAAGCTCTTATTTTCCTTTCTCATAAGCTTCTCAATATAAGAACCATGAAATGGGACTTTCTCTTGGCCACATCTCTTCATCCCACCTTGATTTACAACCCATACCCATTCCCTTGTGTATTTTTTCTGTATGTCTCTGAGAAGAATCTCTGTCTTCTCTACAGCCCCTGCTAAAATATAAATTAAATATTCCTTGCTGACCTTTTCGCCAAGCTGAACAAATGCAGCTCCCTCAGCATCTCCACTTCGTCGTTAACTCCAGCCCCCAGTCATCTTCACGGCCTTCTGCTGGACTTGCTGCAGTTTGCAAGTATCTTGCTTATAATGTGTGTACCAAGCCAACAACACCCATATTGAGAAAATCCAATGGATAGATAGAAATTATTAAGTGGTCTAAATACTGTTTACATTATAAATCATTAAGCTTACAGTGTCCAGATTAGGTAGGTACCTGTAGTGTGCAGTCAATATATGGCCCCAAATTCATGCTGATTTATAGTATATTAAGAGATGGCTTTTATTCTGTGTGTACTAAAGTGAACAGACTTCACTGGTGCAGGATGAGCACCAGTAGGAGTGAAAGAGCAGTAATTTTATTTCTGGGCTTTGGAAGGATCTGCTTCTTTTGTTTTGGGAGTTTCTCTATTGTGCTGTAATATTGTTCTATTGTTAGAAAACACTCAAATGGTACATTAAAGGTTCTGTTTCTAAAAAATAAGGTATGCAAGAAAAAGCATCATTTAGAAAATTCTTTACATGTCTCTCTGAGCAAATCAATTCAGCCGTAAGTTTTCACTTTCCAGGTTGCCTTGAGAGCACAAAGGTGGAATTCAGCTTAGCTGCCCCTGAGCATGTATACAGAGGTGTCTATGTTCAGGTACCTAGGCTGCCACTACAGCCAATGGAGATCGAGTCAACACAGCCAAAATTAATAGCTCTGCAGATTCCATTGATTCACTCAGCACTGTAACAGGTGGAAGAATACTTGTCTATCTAACTCTTTCCCAAATAACACCCAAGGATGGTTGAAGAATCGTCGTGGGTTAGAGACTATCCCCAATTCTAATGCAGTCATCCAGTTTGGAGGTTGAGAGAGTAACCAACTTGTCTCAGAGCTACAGAACAGTCCCGGGCATGGATTTATTTGCTACATATATATGTATGTGTATAGACATACACATATTTCTGTATGCATGTACAGAAAGGGGGAAAAAGGTAGAGAGTCTATGTATGTATATATATGTAAATATATATGTAACTATATACACATACAATAGATAAAGCCTCAGAGCATACAGAGATAAGACCTTAACTCCAGTACCTTCATTTAAAAATTTCTGTTTACCTTGTCTTTCTTACAAACTAAATATGTAACAGCATAATTTATTTGGCAGCTTTTAGGCTCATATTTGTGTGTTTACTGTTTTTATGTGCTGTGCCTTTCTCCTGGGCTTACTGTGCAAATTCAAAATCTAGAAATTGCCATTCATTTTATACATTAAGAAAACTCTAGGCTTCTAAACCCAAACTAGTTGTTTGAGAAGATAAAAATACTGCAGATGGAGCTAGCATATAGCTCACAACGCTACCAAGCAAGTTACTGGTGCTTTCTTCAGACTTTCCTTTCCAGGCTCCGCTTGGGATACCAGCAGGTTCCTTTATGAAAAATCTGTATACCTGCAAGAATCCCAGGTGCTGTGGGAATCAATACAGAATCAACAGCGGTTCCTGAGATTTAGCTGGATATTTAAGAAATTACTCATCTGGAAGAGATGCAAACACCAAGTGTGTTCCCCTTGACTTATCAAAGTTCATGGAGATTTATCTTACTGAAACAATAAACTAGTTCTGAGCAGAGACATTGCTTCCTAAGATAAGCCACTAACTATTATGTTGCAGGTGAATGACACAAGGATGTGTAACTACGAAAGCATAGAAGAAAGCATCAGGAATCTCAGGACAAAATAAGATATTTATCAGTCCTGGCAGTTCATGGAGATGGGTGGAAACAGTGATTAGCAAAATGGTGAAAATGTAAAATGCCACCTGTAAATAAACAAAAATAGTTGGTGTGAGTATTTAATATGGGTTTGGGGGGGATTTTTCTTTGTTTCTTTGTTTACAGATTCTTACATAACTTTGTTTAAAGTTATATTTACTCAGAATTTTTTTTTAAAAGTTAAATTACATCTGGCTTTAAAAAAAAAGAAAAAAGGAAAAAATCTAAGTAGAAAGAAAAATCAAGATCTTCATTAAAAGGTCAAAAATTTTGAATGTTCAGAAGAAATTAAAATCCTTTACTTTAGTTACCTCTAAGACATACATCTGTGTCAAAGATCTCTGTAATCAATGGAGCAGTACAAGCATTTCCAGGATGCAATGCATCTTGTCCTTAGTTGTTCAAGTGAGTTAAATCATGCTGCATTGATGTCTTTTTCCATCTGATCACTACAGGACATTTATATGATTAACTGAGACCAGACATCAGACTTTAACATATGAAAACTTTGTTAAAAAAATCATCTCACCATTCATACCTAAATATGGTTATGTTATTCTCTGATAGAAAAAAGAAAAATACCATCTGTTTTGTATAACTCTGATCAATAATAGGTCCTTGTTCTTTTAGAAATGAAGTGAAAACTAATATGAAGAAACATTTGCAATGCAACTGTAACTTATTTCAAGTAAGGTAATTTGGAGCTTTGTGTGCTGATCTATTGAATACAAAGAAGCTATTGAATGACGAGACAATGGCAACTTCTTGAGACTACAAAAAAAATAATAGAGAGAGAGAGCCCACCTTTTTCTATAATTTAATTCCCAGATGTACTGTCATATAGCAGCATTAAGGCATAATGAAGCTGCTCTGTTATTTGCTTCGCTGTGGGCTTTGAGCCAGGGAGTCATTCTGCCCGAGAGACAAAAGACACTCTGTCTGCGCAGAGATCCCTGCATCTTCCCAACATGTTTCCTCATACATTTTGTGAACTGTCTTTCCCCTCCCCTCTCCCTCTGTTATGTTAGCTGTGAACTACAGTGAAAATCTGTCTGTGACAGACACTTTCGGTACTTGGTCAGCTGTCAGACAAGCATGAGGTGAAAGACTTCAAATATGGCATTGGGCTCACAAACATGCATACATGCGCACAGAGAGAGAGAGAAACAGCCATCACTGGGTACTGCTCAGGTCCAAGCACGAAAACAAAAACAAAACACACATTTAAAAAAACAGGAAAGAAAGCGTTTCTCTAGAAGTCTGAGATCTTGCAAACAAAGAAGGCATATTTAATGGTTTTGTTAAAACCCAACATGTAAGATCTAAGCTCTAACTGCAGGGTTAGTACCATCTTCGTTCTATTCCCAGAACTCATCTGTGGCAATATTTACTGGAGGAGATCTCTGCTCTGAAATTTATTTGCATTAATGCCAATGCCAAGACAAACATAAGGGAAAAAAGACTTGACGAGAAACCTGTGAATGGATGAATGGCCCAGGCTGACTCATAGAGTATGAACTATAAGTCACCCCATCACAATCCACCTTCATTTGGGTACTTCCATGACACCTGGCAATGCATTTTCGTAGCTCTAGCATGGTTAGGGCCACGCGGCTGGGATGCTGTAACCTTACCACATTAGTCTACATTAGGTACATTGCAGTGAAGTCACAGTTTTTATCCAATGTGCTGGGGCTCCAGGTGAAATACCTTCTTTGGCTCACGTACTGTAACAAAAGGGTGTTGTCTTCTCCTACAGCACCAGCTGAAACCTGCCTGTAAACACAATGCAGTATTCAGGGAAATCAAAGGAAGAATCTCAGCTGGACGCAGTCTGAGATGAGGTTGTGAAAAGCCTTGTTTGGTCAAAATCTGACCAAATAAAGCATCTAGGTTGGAGTACACAAATGACACAAGAAACTCCTTGATTTTCTTGTGACTCTGAGAGACATATAGATCCAGTAGGCTGCACAACTCTCTTAGTGTAACCTATAAATCTAAACAAACAACATGGCCCACATGAGTATCTCTAATAGTCAAAAGTATTCCTAATATCTCTAGGTGCCTGTAGACAACTGAATCTTACTGCAAGTGATTACAAGAGCCAGAACATGCAGGACAAGTGTAGACACCTACCATTGGATGTGTGAAGTTGAATCCTATCATAGGCTCACTCAGAGTCACTGGAGACATATAAGCACCTGTAGAAGGTGGTTCACCCTTTTATAAGATTGAGAAAAGGCAGTAGCTAATATTAAGGCAGAATATCTTATAACATCTCAAGACAGTGCCAGGCATTGAAGTGGAGGTAACTGAATTCAACATCTGAAGGAAAGTGACTTGACTCAGACAGTGGGCTATATTCAGCTGCCCAAACTTCAGTATTTAGTGTCATTTTAGAAGCCACGTAGATACAACAGACAACTTCTGGGAAATCCCCAGAGTTCTGAAGCATAACTGAGGCCAGGCAAGGTAACTCATGATGCCTGAAACAATAGGGATGTCATTCATTTGCCTACATACAGTCATTTAGGGTTACTTTAAGTACTGCAGGATGTCTTACCTAGCCTCCATCTGACACTCCAGAAGGGTAATCCCCCAGAAGTGCTATGTAATACCTGTCAGTACCATACATATGTCTCAAATATGCTACAGCAAAATTGGCAACAGACACCCATGTTTCAGTAACAAAATCCTCTACGTCTGCACTTCAAACTTCCCTGACCATGTGGAGATGCAACCTTGTGAATTGTCACCCACAGAGCACAGGACTGCAAGTATCAGGCAGCTAATCCAAGGCAGATAACCCTCGTCCCCAGACAGTGCTCATGACTGCATGAATAGAGACATTTGTTCCTTCTTGCAAATAATCCATGCTTGCTCAGCTTTCTCTGCGCTTACTACGGAGGACATACTGCAAGAGGATGCTCAGACCCTTCTGGAGGATGTATGGCATATGAGTTAAGATCTGCATCATGCAGATCTCTCTTAATGACTTTTTTTGTAAGAGAAGGAGAAAGGGAGGGCTGGCTTTCTGTGCAGAAATTAAGTTCCCATTGCAACTGAACCACAAACTTCCTGCATTTGACAAGCAACTGTTTTCCTCTTGTTTCCTTCTATTGCATCCTGCAATTAGTATCGCTCCCCATTTTCTGAGATAACTTGGGTAGACACATTCATTGATGCTTATAGAATACCTCCAGAAATATCTTTACCACTGAAATTTTTTTAATCTTCAGGGGTTCTTGATAGAGAGATACAATCATGGTTACCTCCTGACAATACTGAACCTTTTCATTTCTCTTCCACCCCTCTGGTCCTTTTTTTCTTTCTGATGAGCACCAAAAAGCCCCTCTTAACATCCACAAATTCAGAATTCATCTAATGACAAAGAGTTCACTTTCTCTTCCACAGTTTAGCATTTGGCATTCTCTTCCCCTTGCCCTGACTCCGACCGGATTCTACCTTCTCTCAGTCTGTCTTCACAAATGTGTCTTTCTCCAGCATGAGAAAGCTGCACACAAAACAGAGAAGCTACAGAAATTCCCTGTGAAGAGAATAACAAAAAAGACTGAATCTCTAAGGGTGTGTACCAGCTTTGAATATGCTATTCCTTTCTTTCACCCCATTCCCTCAGTTTCTGCTACACTTGTTTATCCTAATAAGGTTAACTTTTAGTATCTCTTTCAATAATTAGAGAAATAAAAATAAATAAAAGGGAAAAATTTAAAAAGTATGAAACTTTAATATGGCCATTCAATAATCCTAAGATAAACAGGTACTTCTAGGATACAGTAAGATTTTGTTTAGATGTTAACATCAGGATAAAATTAAACATGTCCCAGAAATGCCTGTTAATTTCCAAAGTCTATGAAAGGAGTCTTGCTGAAATGTAGATGCGTGTGTCTAATTAAAGTAATTCCATATCGGGTGCCTACATGACTTGGAGAATGTGGTCTTAATGGTCTTCATAATCTTCTTTTCTTCAGAACTTTTCATCATCTTTCCTGGTAAACCTTGGTTTTAATTTAATTCAAAGGGGATGTGACTATATAAGCCACTAATACAGGAGACAGCCACAGCTATAACATTGTGTAGACTGCAAATACTTCTTAAAAAGAAACAAAATACACCATTCAGTAGCATTGTCTATATTTCTTTCTTACATTGTAATCACACTTGACTTAGTTTTGGCACAGCAGTTCTTTAGATGCGTAGATTGATAGATTAAGTTTCCTGTATTGCGTATGTCTATTAACACAGAATATCTGAAAAAAAATGGTTCAGCTTTTATTACTTTTATATGCATAGGAGTTAGTGTGATGATGGAGACAATATGACTTCAGAAGCCATTTGGAATCATATCCAGGTGCTTGACAGCAGGAATATTTTTAACCCATAGAAGGAAAAGAAACTACTTCGAATGATTTTGGGGTTTCTCGATAAAACTGGAAGCACATTATTTTCAGAAGCAATTATTAAGGTCTCTGACTGTGGTAAATTTGTGCCTGAACATTTCCTGTTGATGGTATTAACACAAAGCCTTTTTGTGGGATGCAGTTTAAAAAGATTTGGGCTTTTCCCTTTCTGTGAAAGGCCACAAGGTGTAATTCTGCACTGCCATTAATGAGGGCCTATGTATGCTCATACAGATGTTGAAAAGGCACACAGAAGCTCTTTTGGCTCTTGGAGCTCTCTCTTTCTTCTACACATTCATGAAGGACATAATAAAGAGCAAATAAGCTATTTGGATTCAGGTTTGAGTGGACACCCTGGCTTTGGCCATAAGAGGAGATATGACACTTTAGTTCTCAGGTCCTTTCACGTGATAACATGTATACCACCACAGCCAGTGAAACAATGCTGGAATTTCCAGCCAAGCTGTCTTGAGTCAGCCCAAAAGACTTGAAGATTTGTTCTGATATGCAGTGCTTGGAGAACCACCGGTGCTGGAGCAAAATGCATTTGCACTGTGAACACGACTCTCCTTGCCCAGGGGATTTTCTTTTCTGAGTCATGGTGAGATAAACAAACACATACGGGGATACAGAAAAAAAAAAAACCAGAAATAGTTTTGTAACAAAATTTTCTTCCACTAAGATTCCTTGACAGAATTAATTTTTAATTCCAAGTCTACTTTCTTAATAAAGTGTATTACTATTCTTAAACACAAGACTGCTATTTCTGTAACAGGCTCTTGCTTTAGACCACCTCAGGGTTTGATTGGGCTAAAGGCTAGACAGTACCTTAAAAATCCCTGTGGGAAGGAGAGAAATGATAGCTCCACTAGCCCAGTGCAAC
>JANZLQ010000017.1:24866264-24879660 GCA_026212715.1 Elanus axillaris | reverse complement strand
AAATTTTCTTCCACTAAGATTCCTTGACAGAATTAATTTTTAATTCCAAGTCTACTTTCTTAATAAAGTGTATTACTTGCTTTAGACCACCTCAGGGTTTGACTGGGCTAAAGGCTAGACAGTACCTTAAAAATCCCTGTGGGAAGGAGAGAAATGATAGCTCCACTAGCCCAGTGCAACGTTCAGTGAAGATATTGAATTTTGGAACATATCCATGGACATACTCTTTCCTTAAATGATCCATGTCCAACAAAGCATAAGAAATATGTACTGGACATTTATAAAAACCCACAGAATGCTCCTTTTGCTCATCTTTTCCAGGCCCAAAATGGTTATCATCACAGATGTTCCCTTCCATGACACCTAACATGTTCTTCTTAACATTTTTTAATCAGAACTGATAATAACAGGCATGCTAGGAATTAACTGTAGCAAAGATCTAAATGAGACCTTATAGAAAAGCATGTTATTGTACAAAGATATTGGTATACCATCTTGCTATACTGCTAAAATAGTGGCAAGCAATATCTCACCCTAAACATGGAAAAACTTCTTTCAGATCAACTATGGAGATTAATTTCATTTTTAGTTGCATTTTTCTGTCTGACTGCCCAATAGAGTAGATCCTTGAAACATAATCCTTCTAACTAAATACACTTGCTAAATACTTTTGCTATGGCAGAAGTCTGAAGTTACTAAATAAAGGAGGTGTTTACACTTCTTCTAAATCATGCTTGCTTAGTTACCGTCTTCAGTACTCTGGGAAGAGCTACAGAAGAGCCTGTCTTTTGTGCTTTGTGTGCAGAAGTTAGGGATGATGGAGAGGGAAAAAAGAGCCATTGGCTCTTGAAAGAACCAGTATTTAGGAAGGAAGCACTGTTGCTCAGTGATTGACTTTGCGACCAGTCTATTCCTAGGCATACATAGTGGAACCTTCAGGCTGCTGTTTTCCAAAGGTTGTGCTTAATGGCACAATATTTCCCTCGGTTTATTGGCAAAACTAAGGCCTTAGGAAAAACAAAAGTGAAGTAGAAAGAAAAGCCGAGGCATCAAGTTTCTTTCAGGATTATTAATATGGGTTGGTATATCTCAATAATGGACTCAAAATATTTATCAAGTATGTGATCTGAGGTTACACTGTTCACAAAGGAATTACCTCCCTGAGATAAATGAGGATGATATGTAGAAAAGAGCATGCTTTTGTTCAGGGTAATAAAAAAATGATATGCTCAAATAATTGAGAATATTTTTGTCATATGGAACATGAGAAAAGGATGTGGCCAATTACGTCTAAAACAGCAGTGGGAAAGCTGCCAGAAGGCCACTTTGGCCTTTAAGAGCAATGCATTTATTGTCTGTTCCATATGCATTACAGGCATGCAACTACAGATGAGCATTTGGGCTTTCAGTTTGTGGCGGGCAGAAAATAAGACAGCTCCATCCATTTATAATGCAGGACTGCTGAACAGAAATGATTGTATGGTTGGGAAGATGAAATTTCTCTCTCAAATGTTTTAACATCTCTAATTCAGGTGTCTGTTTTAATCAACAAACAAGGATACAACCCAAGGTTGGTCTCTAAGTAGGATGAACCTGGAGGTTACCTGCCACTTTAAAGACTAAAAATGAATTTTTAGATTGATAAATTTAGCTGAGATTAATCCTAATCTATGATAACAATTTTTTTTTTCCTCCACTGGAAGAAATCTATTTCTTTCTACATCTAATTCTCATCTAATTCTTTCTACAATCACAAAGTGGAACAGAACCAGGAACATCTGGATATTTGCAGACTGCACCCTACATACAGGAATATTTTGGCAGAGTGGGGTTTTGGAGGCTTTTGTGGCATCTGACTAGGTCAGGCTGTCTTTGTAGCCAACAAGAACTGAACAATACTTTCAGAAGCTAAGTTACTTAAGATAGGTGTCTAAGGGAAAGAGAAAGGTGTCTCATACTCTCTGTTGACTATTGAGAGACTCTAGACACCTATTCTGTGCTAGGTATGCATCATCTGGACATCTAAAGACAGGTGAGAGGAATCTGATCTCCAGAGGTCCCATTCCAACCTCAATTATTCTATGACCCTCAGATCAACGTAACTATGGTCTCCAGCAAGAACAGACTTCTGTGAGAGCAAAAATTTTAACTGAAGATAAATGAGATCTAAAGTCTAGAAATGGAAGGCATGGAAATTCAAACTAGAAGTGCTTTATGACAATAGATGTATAGTATCATTGGCCTTTAACAGGAGACTGAATTCTAGAGCCAGAGAGGCAATTTCTAAGTCTATGTTTATGTAATGCATGGTTTTGACAGTCAAGCCACCTTTTATCATCTGTGATACACATTTCAGCAGTTAGTTTTGCTTCAGAATCTTGACGGAGGGTGGGGGTAGTGTCAAGTCCCTTGTGTACAGGAAGGCAGTGGTCCTTCCACTAGAAAAGTTTTAGAAGTCCTTTATATATAAGTTAAAGCCAACAAACAAGAGGAACTGGAGTTCCGTGCCTAGTCTGAGAGTTATGGTATCATATCATAACCAAAGAGCCCAGTACAGGCTAGGATCTGTCTGGCTCGGGAGCAGCCTTGCTGCAAGGGACACAAGGGTCCTGGTGGATAACAAGATGAACACGAGTCAGTGGTGTGTTGCTGCAGCAACAAAGGCCAATTGGATCCTGCGCAGCATCCTCAGAAACTAGCAGAGATGAAGACATCATCACCACACTCTACTCATTGCTTGTCAGGTCTCATCTGGAGTGTGGTGTCCACTTCTGGTACCCACAGCTCAAGAAAGACATGGACAAACTGGGGAGGGTCCAAAGGAAGGCCACAAAGTTGATGAACGGGCTGGAGAACCTGCCATCTGAGGAAAGAATGAAGAAGTTCAGTCTTTTCTCCCTGGAGAAGAGAAGGCTCAGGAGGGATCTTATCACAGTATTCCAGTACTTAAAGGGCAGATACCAAGAAGATGGAGGCTCTCTCTTCACAAGGAGCCACATAGAGAAGACAGGGGAGAAAGATGTACAAGTTGCACTGGGCAAGGTTTCACCTCAACATAAGAAATAAATTTTTTCACAGTGAAAACAATCATGCACTGGAACAACCTCCCAGGGACATGGTAAAGTCCCTGTCGCTGGAGGTTTTCATGATGCGATTGGGCCGGATGCTAGATAGTCTTATCTAGGTTCCCTTTCCCATGGAAGGCTGGCCGAGATAATCTTTTGAGCTCCCTTTCAACCTGGGCTGTTCTATGTTTCTATGGTAATAAACAGTAGGAACAATTTATAAAGTGTAATGACAGAATCTATATTCACAGAAATGTTATTACAGGGTAGGATGTTCTGAATCATTCACTCACATTTCTAGACAGTTTTTACACTGGAATGAGGGGTTGATTCAAGAGGTCTCAGTATATATTAGGCAGACAGATGAATTGCATGGTCATAACAGGGTATAGTCTTTACCTTAGGATCCGTGGTTCACTGATCACCTGAATGCAACCTTCTTCATTACTAATAGTTATAACAATTGTAACACTTGCTTTCTCCTATAACAATCAGAGGTTCCCACTGTAATTAATCAAACTGTCATATCTGTCAATAAGACAAGTCTCATTTGGTGCCTTTCCAGTGTCAACAATATAAAAATCACACAACCTTAGAACAGTTTTGGTTGTACAGGACCTCTGAGGCTCATCTGGTCTAACACCGTGTTCAAAGCATTGGCAATTGAAAGTTAGATTAGGATGCTCAGCACCTTGTCCAGTTTTGAATATCTCCAAGTATACAAAAACTACCACCTCATTAGTCAATCTGCTTCAGTTCTTAACAAGCCTCACTGTAAAAATTATTTTTCTTTATATCTAGTCAGGCTTGCAGTCTGTGTCCCTTACTTCATGTCCATGTTGTGAAAGAGTCCATCTCTGTCGTTCTCCTTACTGCCTTTGCTAGGCTTACTCCAGTTTATTAATATCTTTCTTGTACTGGGGACTTGAAAACTGGACATGGTAGTCCAGACACAGTTTCAGAAGTTCTGAAAAAGTGGGTATAATCACTATTCTCGATACTTGCACTATGCAGTGGCTAATGCAGTGCAGAACATGGTTAGCCCTCAGTGTTGCAAGGGAGTGCTGTTGACTGATACACAACTTGTCGTCTACCCTTAAGTGCTTTTGGTTAGAGCTGCTCCCTGGACAATTTTCTCCCAGAGCTTTTCTGTCAAATCACTTTTCAGCTTTTTGAGATTCATCTGAAGGGCAGCCTTATTATCCAGCATATTGACTGCTCCCTGCAATTTGGTGTCAACCCCAAACTTGCTGACTCTGTGTTTCTTTCCATATAATTATATACCAACAAATCACACCACTACCATTTTGTCTGGTAAAGCCAATATACTAGTTTCCCAGGTCATGAAAAGCAAAAGATTGTTCTGAAGGCATACTTTACAAGGGACTAAGGTAGGACTTGAGTGACTATGAGGAAGGAAGACCTGAATTTAAATAGAAAAATAGCAACATTTTATATAAAAGCAGACAATGACAGCTGCTCTGGTCAGTAATTACTTGACACTTAATGTGGACAGAAACAGTCGATGTGCACACAAATACCCTTCTGATCTGGCAGTATTTCCACCCATTCTCATCTTACCCTAGCTACCCAGAAACGCCGAAACAAATATATGCTTTAATATTAGTGCACACAATAATCTTTTAATCTTTACCCAATACTGGGTAAAAATATGAATTACAGAAGTATTCTTGTCTCCTTCTTTGACTTTTACACTATAAGGTTGATGTAAAGGAGTCATAGCATGAACAGGAACTTGGCCCAAGACTTTTTTTACCCCCATGAAAAAATCAATAAGCAAGATTCCATCTTGGTTACAACAATGTCTATCTGGAGACACCTCAGTAGCCAGCTGAGTTTACTTGCGTTGCTGGAGATTAAGATCAAGTCTTACTACAACTGGATGCGTCAATCATTAGCAGAGAGCCTCTGTACCTGGCATTCACATTGACTGCAGATTTCACATAGAAGGAGCAATACATGCAAAATCCATTTCAGAGTTTTTCATCTTTTCCAGTACAAGAAGTAAGAGAAAATAAAAAGGGAACACAAGCAAACAACCTCCTTCTTAGAAGAATGTGCACTTGACAAATGTGCTGTTTTATCTGGTCACTATTTGAATTTTATAATACCTGTGACGTTGAGTCACCTTGTCCTATCAGGAAATAGAAGAGCTATAAATCACCCTCCAGTGAAGAACCCCGGACGCTTCCACAACCACCTGAAGAGGACGGAAGAAAATTCTGATCTTCCTGGAAACAAAAGGTAGGATTTACACTGATTTGTTTGTTTAAAGTATTGCAATTTGTTTCGTCTATTAAAATGCAACCTATTTTAGAAGAATTCATGAACAATTTAGGACAGTCACAGAAAGAGGATTTTATTCAGTGAAAAATAAGGATTACATAGGCAACAGTGTAACACAAGCTGAAAAACAGGGAGAGAGAATTGATGAACAATCAAAAGCAGATTAAAAGCTGCCTGTATGCAAGAAAGCAGTACCTTGGCAGATTATATGTACATAGAGAAAGTCAGAGACAGACCGAACATATTGAATTGAATATATATATATTCAGTTCAGTATATTCATTGCTATATGTAGCTATCACCACTTGTCTTCAGAACGGGGAAATTACCACCTTGTGCAACTTACCACTCTTGTGCAAAGTGGCTGTTAAGTAGGACTTTGTGCAACAATGCTGTACAAGTGAAATGACTGTATTATTCCATTTCATGTCTTTTTCAAGAATAATAAAAAACAATGGAGATGTTCTTTTGTAATAGATATTCAATGGTATAAGTAATTTAGGATACACCTTTTTTTTTTTTTAGGAGGAGAGAAAAACATATTCACACAAGTTTGCTAAACTCATACAAACTAGGGATGCTAAAGCACCATCTTTCAGTGGCAGATCCCTGTACACAGATGGAGTTGCAGGAAAGTCAGTAAGACTTGGCACATGTCCTGATTTATGTTTGATTGAGGGGGAACAGGGGAGGGGGACGGAGAGACTGATTTTAGGACCAGTGCCTAGAAATTAATGCAGAGCAATTAAATTTACATCTCATAAACCATAAGCATTTGGTTGAAATCAGTGGGATTGCCAAAAGTATGTTAATATCTTGGAGCAGGAAACCCACTGGGTCTTAAAAAGCATTCCAACGGCATTTTGAAACTTGTGTATTAAATTACCAATTACATTTAATTGTAAGTTAATTCATAGAAAATATTACAGTGAATGAATACTTTGCCCATGCCTAAGTTAGCTACTGCAGTTTGGTTTGCAAAATAGAAAGCTTCACAATTTCAGTGAAGCGTTATTTTTCCTTTGAAACAGAGAATTTGTTTTTGCATGTTTTAGGTGCAAAAGGGGTTGTTTTCTATTTGCATATCATCACATTTTGCACTCAAAAGACATATTTTTACTTGTAACTTGAGTACAGCTAAAAATAACCCCCACCTCTATTTATTTTCTAGTTAGAAATGAAGTGAAAAGAATAACTTTTCATGTTATTAGGAGTATAATATTTTATTGCTAAACACCTAGGTCATATACACTGCAAAGTTTTTTAACGGCTCTGAGAAATAAGTGGTAAAAAAGTAAGAAAAACTTCTGTCATCTTAAAGCATTTCAAGGAGGCATACGTGATGTCAAAATTAAACATAAATGACATAAGGCAATACCAAGAACAGGAAATCAATGACTTATACTGTTAATTACTGGTGAGTTTTCCCCCCAGATCAACTAGATCTTTTCTCAACTACAAGTGCTTGGGATAAGCCACCCTGGTTTTGAAGGCTGTGAGAGTTTAATTGTACAGATGTGGCCAGTCTGTCCAGTTTTTTGGCCTCTGAGCTACAGCTGCCCATAGTCACAGTCCACCTCAACAAGATTTGCTCTTTAGCAGAGCTGGAGCAGCATCCCTGCCTACAGGCTGGGGACCGTGGGTTGCCTCCAGTGCAACGTAAGCAAGCTGGTGAGGAAAATGGGCCTTGCTGTACCCTTTGGAAAAGGGTAGTTTTTCTTACCCACATGTTCTCCACGAGCCAGAGCACCTTGTGTTTTATATAACCTCGTTGCCTCAAGGTAAAGGGGTTTTGCTGAATATGAAAAGATCAGCAAACCCTATTGGCCTTTCCCCAAGAATAAATTAAAAGTAAAACCAGCAGCCCCTCAAAACCAAATAAGAAGTTAAGCTAATAATATATCTCTGTGGTAACATGCCCATAAATTCCCTTGGAGTGGGAGGCTGGGAATAACGCCAAAATAAGTAAATTCCATTCTAGTCACCTGCTTGCCTGCCCAAGGTAGCTAAGCAGAAACAAGCTGAATGTAAGTCCTATGACGGATTTCAGTGAGAAACCTGAACTTTGAAGCGACCTACATTACCTCCCAGATCACTGCAGTGGGACGGTGTGGTGCTTTGAGTCCCCAAAAAAGCAGAGTCTTGGAGTCCAGGGTTTGGTGGTTGCTTCTTCAGTTAAGAGAAGGCTCTCCTTTCTGTTGCCATCCCACACTACCTGTAATATAATCAAGAGCTGTCTTTAAAAAAAAATTTAAAAAAAAAGCTTTCTGAAACAAGTCTTTCCCAGGAAGCCAGTGCTGATCCATTTCTGGTCCAGCCAGTTCTGCCCCAGCTTGCGTGCAAGGCTGCACAGTGCTGGTCATTCAATAAGACTCAGACACCTAAGTGTAGAGAGTGTAGAGGTCTGCGCTTGGGCTGAGTGCCTAATTCCCCTTTCAACCAATGCAGTCTAGACAAAGCAGGCCATGGGGAGAAGGGGAAGATTCAGACCAACACAGACACAGAAACCAGCTAACAGCAGCATCCCACCCCAGCTGTTCCACGGCGTGGCAAGGAGCAGAAGGCTTCCCTCAGGAAGGGACGTACGAATGTCCTCCTGTACTGTGAATTCAGGTGAAGGTATTCCACCAGGATTACAGCAGGAAGTATGAGATGTACAAAGCAGATGATTCATAGAAATTTGGAAATGCAGAGGGAGAATTAATTTTATTTTTTTACTTCTAAATATGGGAAGGAGGAGGAGAGAAGGAGGAAAGAAAGCAAACATTACTTTGCTATTTGAGAAAAAGCCAGGAAATGCACAAATGAAAGATGAATTAGGTATTCAGAGAAATGAAAGCTTCATAAAAAATAAATTAAATCCTCATTCTCCCCTTTTCATAGATGATTCTGCCAGTGGTGTTCCTGTGTCTCACAGCTGTGCTGCCTCCATCTGCTGGAGAGGTACGATCCACACTTTTTACTCAGAAAATCTGGATGGGACCCAAGGCATTTGTGGTCTGACTGAATATGGCTTTTCCTAGGCTCACTGATCAAATGCAGAAAGACTCTGATTAGATATCTAGGATCTGAAAAGCATTTATCTGTAAAATCTGTTTAATTTCAAAGCAGTGGACTGGTTCCCCACTTGAACACTGAGCCATCTATAGACTCAGTGTTACTTATGATTTGGGTCAGAGAGGACTGTATTTTCCAGAAGGTCCCGTACACAGGTCCAGTGATCTGGATCTCTCACAGATCCAGCCCTCTTCCTCTGAATTCCTCACAATTTTACAGGCAGCAGTTACCTACCTCTCTCCCTTTCTTGTCCTGCAGGTCCTGAGCTATGTGTCTCTTCCTTTGCTCACAGTCCCAGCCTCTCAACACTCATCACTGATTTCCCTCAAACAGCTAAACGAACTAACATACTCAATGCACACTTAGAGTGGTTCCTCCCAGCCCATACTTACTCTGAAGTTTGAAGTTTGCTACTTCAGCTTCAGAAACACTAATGTGACTGAAGGCTTGACTACATTTCCCCCTAATTCTTCAATTTCTGCTTTCCATTCTGCAGTCTAGGAGTCTAGTGAGAATGTTTGTAAAGGGGAATCTGAGTTCTTCACATGTCTATTTTTTAATTATAAAAGACATGAAAAGTTTGAGAAATGCTATCAGTTACAGGAGTGGAAGAAAATCTATGGCATGAAAAACAGAGGCACAATTTTTTGTTCAGTGGGATGTCCTGATGAAGTACCACAAGAGGTCTGTGATGATCCTGTGATTAAACAGGTTCCTTCAATAAAAAAAACATGCATAGACATGTTTAAAATATTGGAGAAGGGGAACACATCATAAGCACATTCATGTCTTCAGCTGACTATTAAATCCTGTTTCCTCAAAACCTCATGAAGGAAATTATGATAATAGTAAAATAAGTCTTATCCAGTTGCCTAAATTTAAGAGTCTACAGGCACATGAGGCATTCCAGGATATCTCAGCCATCCACAGCGGGTTGGCAGATATGATGCAGGAACCAGTGTAACTACTGCTAAGCTCTACACTGTGGAACCACTGAAAGTGTTACTCCACATTGAAGTACCCCTAGAGATGCTTAGGAGACAAAGCATATCACAGTACCTTCTCCATCACAAGGATCATCTTCTCCTTGGCTGATATTATTATTTTCACATTTTAATATTTCCTAGACAGGATACAGGGTCTAGTTACATTGAAATAAAAAAGAAATATAACATGTTCTTTCAATTTAGGAACCTGAAGGTTTCGATGCTCTGTCAACTAGAAAAGCAAGTCAGCAAAAGCTGATTGTTGACGTACATAATACCCTCAGGAGAGAAGTGGAACCAACTGCCAGCAACATGTTGAAGATGGTAAGTTGTGTGATGTAAATCTATTTTTAATGAGTAATGGACTCTGTGAGAGATACAGGACTGTATGCAAGGTCACATTATTTTATTTACCCACAAATTCACTCTCCAGACCACTCCTAAGGATTGAGCATGGCCAACACCAAGAGAAACATAAAGCTGGGCAGGTAGAAAAAGAAGTCTGGAAAAATTTGTGGTATATGACCAATAAAGTTTTTTTCTTTTGGAGGAAAAAGAAAAGGAAAAGGAGGAGCCATGGCATTGTTCATTCCTTTCTGATGTATTCTTCAACAGTCTTCAGTTTCTATTCTCCTGGGTGCATAGTAACTTCATTCCTACTCCCCTTACCCCCAAAAAGGGGGAAGAAAAGAATTTTGTATATGATTTTCTCTGATTTGAAGTGTAATTTCCAAACGCTGTTCCTTCATGAGGGGTTGCAAATTGTACATGTCTGAATGACCAATTTATTTTCTTCTTTCGTCAAGGAATGGTGTCCTCCAGCTGCAAAGAATGCCCAAGAATGGGCCGATCAATGTACTTTGAGTCACAGTCTTGGTAACGTGCGGAAAACCAGTAAGTGACACATGAGTGCTAACTGAATAATGTCATACATGTTAACATGTTATTGATGTGAACAGTTTGGGGTTTTTTTTGTTTGGTTGGGCTTTTAATGCCATTCATATTCAATGTGATTTTGTTGGTTCATGAAACAAAGGCAAAAGTCTGTCCAGTAAGTGAGAAAATTTCGATTCCATTCTCATCCCAATTGCATCAATATTACATAGGTATATCCTATTTTCTTCAGTAGGTGAAAAAAATCATAGTGAGAAAGCATATTCTCCCCAAATATCCATCAGAAAGAAGGAGAAACCACACCTAGTTAACTGCAGAAATCAGCTTGCTTGTGGTGGATGAAACTGGGAAGGAAGGGGCAAAGGACGAACGTCTAAAACTGGCTGGTGGTGCTAAGCACAATTTCTAAGACAAGACTCTGGCAACTTGCAACCTATATCTATCTTGAAGGCTCATATAAACACTTCAGTGATTGGATATTGAAGTTACAGCTATACTATGTTTACAGTAGCCATGATCAGTGCCCAGTGTGATGTTGACTGACTTCTGTCTATACTGTATGTAAGTTGTGAACTGCCCTTCAGTCCCCACACTTTTTGCCTAAAACCCAAACCCTCTGGTTCTTGCTAAGGTGAATCCCATATGACAACCAATATGTATGCAGTAGGCTTGGACCTGAGTAAGAACAGTAGATGAAGACAGTGTAGACCCTTCTTCTGTACTAGAAGTAAGCTTTGAATTATTAGGCTTTTCCCAAGATTACTGAGCTGTGACCTGAATAATGACTAGGTTGCTAACTTTCAAACAGCAAAATTACAGTCATGAATCTGTGGTGCAGATCTGCAGGTATATCTACAGACATGCAGAAGGTCGGTCAACAACCAAACTACCAGCCAAACAGGCTGGCCGTGCTGCAAACTGGTGAAGTGACAACTTCAGTATTGACAAAGGGTGATGTCACTGAACTGGAAAAAAAAACAACCCTGCTGTCCTATCTGGGATGAGAACTTCCATGGAAATCATACCACCTTTTTGCTGTCTTTTTCTCACACTTATGCATTTCTCAATACTTTTCTGTTTTCAGCTGTACAATGTGGTGAAAATCTCTTCATGTCATCCGCCCCTTTCCCATGGTCAGATGTTATTCAGGCATGGTACAATGAGAAGAAAGATTTCAAATATGGAACTGGAGCAAAAACACAAGATGCTGTGATTGGCCATTACACTCAGGTAGATGCAACTCATATTTTAGACTGAATAAAATAAATATCTGTACGTTAGCTAAGCAACTTTTACCCTCTCATTATCTTTAAAGGGAATAAGTACAATGGAGACATGAGAGTTATTCTGACGAAACAAGATGAAAACTTTCAAAGTAACAGAATTAAAATGAAAATAATAGGCTAAGTGTCTTTATGGAGCAAAGAGTAAAGATACTGGTATTTCAAAACTTCAGGAAGAAACAAAGGGAAGAAACTCATTTGTTTGTTTAACATCTGAAAATTGCTCAGTCACTAATGTCTGAAAATTGCTCAGACACTGGAAGAATAAGGTTATTAAATAACCAGGAAGGAAATATAAATAGGTTTGTTACAGTCTACAGAGTTCCATTGACTCAGAGAGCTTCCAGTTGGACAATGGCTTATGACAACCCCTGTTCACCTGCATGAAACACAGGATACAAAATTTTACATCATGATTCCTACATCTTCAACAGTTTTAATTGAATGAAGACATGTATAATTGAGACAGTTGAACTCAAGTGTTTTATGTATATATATGTGTGATAAATTATTATTATATCCTAAATGTTCTTTGGTTCAGGGGTGAAAGAAGGAGAACAAAATGTTTTTTCCAGCAAGGAGGGGACTTATATTTTACAATAAAGGGTAAATAAAGTGACTTAACTTGGTTGCAAATGTTTCTGTAAAGCATATTGTACTTAAATGCTTTTCAAATCTATATTTTTCATTCTCCCATTATTTTTGTTCTTATGCCTACAGATGGTTTGGTACAATTCTTACCAAATTGGATGTGCTGTCGCTTTCTGTCCCAACAGTAAATACAAATACTTTTATGTCTGCCACTACTGCCCCATGTACGTATTGATTCTGATTCTGGAACTTCTTATAACATTATCAAAATTGGTCAGTAGATAGTGAAATTTCTAATAGGGCACATCACCCATAGCTGAGGAGCAGGTTTGAAGAGTATATTAGGAATATGTGAAGACAGAAACATACTCATCAAAAGAATTGTCAAACAAGCAAAAGCATAAAACACAAGAGTGACACTGATTTTTCAGATTACATTTCATTTGCCGAAAAATCCTAGTTTTCATAATAGTAAATCATAAATAAATATTTTCCACATTCTACTTGAAATCTTGGTTCAGAAAGACATATCAACATGTACAGTATAGTGAAGACTATAATTAATACCAAAAAATTTAGTGGGAATTTTAAGGCAGCTGATGATTTCATAAACTGCCTAAAATTTATTTTCCCATTCACATTGTAATACATTGTGGTGGGTTGACCTCGGCTGACCGCCAGTAGTCCACCAAGCTGCTCTATCACTCCCCCTCCTCAACAGGACAGAGGGAGAAAAAATATGACAAAAAGCTCATGGGCCAAGTTAAGGACAGGTAGATGACTCACCACTTCCCATCACGGGCAAAACAGACTCAACTTGGGGAAATTAATTTATTACCAATCAGAGTAGGATAATGAGAAATAAAAACAAATCTAAAAACACCTTCTTCCCACCCCTCCCTTCTTCCCAACTCAACTTCACTCCCAATTTCTCTACCCCCTCGCCTCGAGCAGCACAGGGGGATGGGGAATGGGGTTGCAATCAGTTCTTCATACAATATCTCTGCCGCTCCTTCCTCCTCACACTCTTCTGCTCCAGCATGGGGTCCTACCCATTGGGAGACAGTCCTTAATGAACTTCAACACTGGTCCTTCCCACAAGCTGCAGTTCTTCATGAACTGCTCCAGCGTGGGTCCCTTCCCATGGGCTGCAGTCCTTCAGGCACAGACTGCTCCAGCGTGGGTCCCCCACGGGGTCACAAGTCCTGCCAGA
>JANZLQ010000017.1:24832723-24866164 GCA_026212715.1 Elanus axillaris | reverse complement strand
GTCTTCATCACCACGGGCTGCAGGGGAATCTCTGCTCCGGCGCCTGGAGCATCTCCTCCTCCTTCTGCACTGACCTGAGTTGTTTCTCTCGCATGTTCTCACTCCTCTCTTCTGGTTACTGTTGCACAACAGTTTTTACTCTTTCTTATATATGTTATCACAGTTGCTGATTGGCTCAGCTTTGGGCAGCAGTGGGTCAAGCCTGCAGCCAGCTGGCACTGGCTCTGTCTGAAATAGGGGCAGCTTCTGGTATCTTCTCACAGAAGCCACCCCTGCAAATCCCACACCCCCCCCACTGAAACCTTTCCAGATAAACCCAACACATATATAAAAATTGTTTGACATATAACCAAAGACTGTAAACTGATATATGTATGCATCTGTATAATTAAGTTTTATTCTCAGATATGTTATAGTGGCTTTATAGCTTATGTTGGTAATGTTGATGTTTCAGGGGCAATCTACTAAGTTCAATTCAAACACCCTACAAAGAAGGAGAACCCTGTGGTGATTGCCCTAATGCTTGTGAGAACGGATTATGCAGTAAGTTTTAAGCATTTTAATTGTGACTTGGGTAAAGTTGATGCTTTAAAAAAATACATTAATTTATGCAAATGGAAGGGGTCTGAAATTATTTGTTCAAATATAAGGCCAAAAGCACTATTACAGAGCCACACTTCACCATGCTAGGTTCTTTACCTAGGAGGGACAACTTGTGGAGTGAAACCAAAGGAGTCTATGATAAGGGTGGGCAAATGTTAGACGGTCAGTCTACATCGGGATGCAGATACCCTCCACTTTATGGACCAAGGTATTCATGTGGCCTTGATATCTTCATTAAAGATAACAATGTCTTGGTCTCCATACGGAAACATTCATGAATACCCCCTAGTTTAAGAAGATGCATTGACTGCAAGCGAGATCAAAGATATATTTAGACCAATAGTAGCACAGAAATCTGAGTTCCAGATTTCCAGCTGCAGTTCATATGCTTTTCCATAGCCAGGAGAGGAAATTCTTATCCTTGACTCTAGGAAATACCAGGTAAGGAGGGGACTTCTTTACCTTTTTTTTTTTTCCTCCTTTGACCAATGGTGGCTGATTCAGTAGCAACACATTTGATAAGAGCAAGTAGCAAATCTGAGTTTTAAGAATTCTAACAGAAAATAAAAAGATATGGGCTGAGTCTCATAATGCAAGACTTAATTTCAATCTTCTGTTATGGAATTAACCTAATTCTCATCATGGGCTGTAGTATAAAGGAAGAAAGCTTCAAAACACCTTGCAAGTTCAGTGAGAAAACTTGAAAGAGCTAAGAATTTCGTATGTGTGGTCAAAGGTTTTGGATGCTACTGTGGAGTAAATGGCAAGAAAGAGGAAAAAATTACATACAAAATAAATATTGATGAAATGTTATTCTGAAAGGAAATGCTGCATGTTTTCATTTCCCGTTTATGGTTAATTTTGTGTTTCAATTCATTTTCTTCCAAGCCTTGGAAGTTTGAAGATGTTTATTCCAACTACCTTGGCAAAGTCTCCTGGATGTACCCATAGCTTCGTCAAGTTCACTGCTCTGCTTCCTGCTAATGCAAAACTGAAATAAAATAACAGGCTCAACTTTTCCCTTCCTGGACATCCATCTCCTTAGTGACTGCTTTCACAAAACCAGATTCCATCCTGCCTCTCCACATTTGCAGAAGGACTAACTTCAGTCCAGTGACACACAAGAAAAAGCTGTAGGAGGATGTATATATTCTATTCATATAACAGTCTAGAACATAGTGGAGATCTTAATTGAAATTTGGCATTTGAGTACCAGATATATTTAATTATTAGCTTCTCACATTTTTTTCCCCCAAAAATGTTATCTAAGGAGCATTGTTTAAAGTTCTGTGGTTCCATATGTTCCATATGTTCTCAGCATAGAGGGATACTCCTTGGTCATGCAGCTTGTCTTATCTCGATCAGCATTTTAAATTACTGTACTGCTAACAGGACTAGAAGATAAACAGGATTGCTTGAAATATGTAGTTCTCGAAAGGAATTAGGAAAGCAGAGCAGCTTCCACTAGAATTGTTCCGGTTTAGGATCTTTCTCTTTTGCTGACATTCTACTGTAAAACACTCAGTTGTTAAAAAAAAAAAAAAAAAAAAAGTGCAGTTCATTTAATTAATGATCCTGCTTATAGTATAAGATTGCACTTAGCATAAATACAGGTAACTAAATCTGCCTTCTAATGAAGAAGAACTGTCTGACAAAAGGGCTTAATTCACAATAATAGATAGCCAAGGGGGAAGGTCCCTGCATTTGGAAACTTTCTTTTTAATAATAGGCAGAGGTGTCTTTCAAAATTATTTTTTTAATGTCTGGTTTTGCTGCATCAATCATTAAATTACTCATTCTTCTCTGACCAATTAATTGTAATTTTCATTCTTTCTTATTACCATGAAATACAGTTCACTAAACTTCCGCCAACTTTGTGACTTTATTAGCATTAGGCCTTGAAGGAAGCCTGATTCTTTAGCAGCATAAGCAGAAAGAGTTTATGTGAGAAACTGAAGATTTCCTAGGCAAAAACAGAATATAGGCAAACAACTTTCCTTCAGACTTTCTTTCAGAGATAAATGACCATTAGCATAAATAACATGCAATACCTCCTTCTGTGACCTTTGGGAAGAAGATGTTCTTCTGTGCAGTCAACAGAGTGGGGCTAAATATTATTTTAGTCTCATCTTACAAAGGTTTCACATTCTAGTCCTCTTTTAGTAAGGAAGCTGCTGTCATAATTAAGATTCCAAGTCCCAGCATCTTTGGCAAGGAATAATTTCAACACACATTTCTGACTCATTCATTTTGGTGACATTTCTTCTAGTATGAAAGACAAGCATTAAGTTAAAAGCCTGGTTTCACAATTCAAAGTGCTTATTGTTTGGGTTGGTTTTTTTCTCATGCTTCTCCACAACTTTTTCCCTCCATGGTATACTGCACCCTAATTTGAGTACATATGTAGTCGTAAATTAAGAAATGCCAGGATATAGGTATGAGTGCTGGAACATGACTTACTGCACTCTTAAATAATTAGCACGGGTTCAGGTAAGAACGATGATAATGCAATAGCTAATTGAGTGTTGTTATCATTAACGAAATGGGTAGACCTGTTACCCCAGCCCTAAAAAAGTCCATTTACTATGGATAATGGGTCTAGGAATCTATTCCCTTCCATCATAACCCATACCATAAGAACTGATTTTTCAGCCACTCACAAGAGGAAAGAAGGAGTGTAACAAGGTAAAAATCAGCCCTCAGATATGTCACCTCTGAGGACCCAGGGAACTAAAGGTCAATAAGCCTAATTTATATATCCAGGAAGGAAATTGAGCGAATTGTTTACCTGTCATTTCATAATCAGTAGAGTATAAAATACCAGCATGGATTTGTCATGAGCTGCTCTTGCCAAACCAAACTTTTCTTCAGTGAGTAGCTCCGACAAGTGGATGTCATTTTGGCTTTGGTAGCATGTTTGACAAAGCCACAAAATACATTTGCAAACTAGGGAGATGCAGTTCAGATGAAAAGTAATAAGACATGGCACATACATGCTGTTGAACGCACACGTCTGTGGTGCTCCTGGGCAGGGGAAAGAGAGGGAGGCCTCTGGCAACACGGTTAGGTGTCTGCAGGGACGGGGCAGTACCCACACCCAGAGATAACTGCACAGTTCTCCCATGTGATGTCTATGACCTTCCCCAGCCACAAGTCACAATTATGGTCGAAGACAGCTTTTGCCAATGTATGGAAAACCTTCACTGAATGCTTTTCTTGGTTAAAAGAGGGTCAGATCCACATTCCCATTTACCACAAGCACTTTTAGGGCATTTTCTTGAACAAAAAGGTGTTCTAGCTTCCCAGATTACTTCCAATGAATATTAAGAGGCAATTCTGTTCTAAGAAATGTGCCAGAATTTTAATCCATTACAGTTCAGTATAAAATGAATAACTGGTACTTAGGAGAGACAAGATCTGGAGAGGTAATAACAAACAATAGATTGATGATGGTATGAACGACCCTTGAAGCAGGCAACCCAAGATGTCCTGTGCTGCTACAGAGGTGTTAATCTGTTCCTGTTTGCTTCAAGGAATCTTACATTCTTTTCTCTCCAAAGGGACATACCTTTGATGGGAGGAGCACAGAATGATTTCCTCACCTATCCCAAATAGCATTTAACTTAGTGCTTATAGTACCTTCTTCATAAATGTTGCCTGTACTGCAGACTGGCATTGTATCAAGCCTCCTACTCCCTGACACATTCTCTCCCTACAAAAAAAATAGGTAAAAAGTAGACCTACACCAATACTTTTTCTTCATTTAAACCTATTTTGGAAGGAAGATGGCTATGACCACTGTTTTATGTGAGGTTCAGCTACTGGTGTTTCTGGGGCATGAGGAAGGTTTAGTGACTGACTCTGGTACTAAATGGTTATGTTGCAACCAGGCAGTGCTGGTAAAAGACTTAAAAGCCATTATAATATGTAGACTCATAGAATGATTTGGGTTGGAAGGAACCTTAAAGACTGTCTAGTTCCAACTCGCCCGCCATGGGCAGGGACACCTTCCACCAGACCAGGTTGCTCCAAGCCCCATCCAGCCTGGCCTTGGACACTGCCAGGGATGGGGCAGCCACAGCCTCTCTGGGCAACCTCTTCCAGAGCTTCACCACCCTCACAGTGAAGAGCTTCTTCCTCACATCTCATCTAAATCTACCCTCTTTCAGTTTGAAGCCTTTATCCCTTGTCTGCTCCAACAGGTCTATGTCCTTCTCATGTTGGGGGCCCCAGAGCTGAATGCAGAACTCCAGGTGGGGTCTCATGAGAGTGGAGCAGAGGGGGAGAATCCCCTCCCTCGACCTGCTGGGCACGCTTCTTTTGATGCAGCCCAGGATACGGTTGGCTCTCTGGGCTGCGTATACTTCATAACGTATTGCAAGGCAGTGTGCCTTGTCCCTGAGAGCTCTCTGTGGTCCCTGTTGTCCCCACATCAGAGCATATATTCCTTCTAGCACACCCTGTTCCTGGATCATTTCACTTTTCAATGTGAAACCCTTGAAACCCTTCCTACCTTCACCAAGGGTCCAAAGCGGACAAGTTGCTGCCATGGGTGGGCCCGTGGAAAGGTGTCATTTCCTATTCCTCCTTCTCACCTACTTCTGACAGAGCTCCCTGCAGATAGCTGGCTGCTCTAGGACGGTGCCTGAATTATGTCCCACGTCATAGTCCCTTGGTCTACTGTGGAAAAGCACACAGTTGAGAAGAGAATAAATTCAGTTGGAAGGGACTTACCTAGTCCAACTGCCTGACCACAAATTTCTTTAGAGCTAGTTCCTCTCTAAACTGCAAGAATTCTCTCACATGTGCAATGGTATAACAGGAACAGTGAAACTTTATGATATGCACAGTTCAGCTAAGGCAGTATCCTGTCTCTCGCCATTACAAAAATAATGTCCTTTAATGGCAGGTAGAAAAATCCTGTGGTAGGCAGAACTGAGTTTGCTCTTTCCCCAGATTTGATATCCAACAGTCATGACATCCTTTTAGTGCTGAAACAGAAACTAATGTCATTTTGAAAGTACATCATCATTAGTTATGAAACTTCTGGATATTCCCAGAATGTATGCAGCCTTCTGAAAGCTGTAAGACGGACGTATTTTACACCTCTCTGATGCTGTAAGCCTCAATTCACTTATTTTTCAGAATTTGAAGAAATGTTCTTGAAACCTGCAAAGCAAAAACACGCAGTACACTTTTAAATGTGTGCCTAGAGCCTTGATTGATTTGACACTTGAAAGTGTTACAACAATGTTTCAATAGTGAGGATGGAAAAATGCTGAAGTCTTGTTATATCTGGTGGGTTGAAAAATCCCTCCTGAAACTGTGGATTGTGTCTCACTTAGACTTTCTCCTGGCTGCACAATACAACACCTTTTTCCCAAAATTCAAGAAAAAGATATTGCATGTGCTTTAAAGTAACATTTGTTGTCTGTGAAAGGGGGTTGAAAGAAACAGTGTGTGTCCATCTGAACAAAATAACTGCAAGAAGCATGTCTACTTTCTAAATAACACCCTCATCCCAGAGCAAAACTCCCTTAAACCAATGAATGTTTTGCATTTGTTGGCACTGAAGAGGGAGCTCTATTTTTTAATTAGCTTTTTTTTTTTTGACAGCTTTCAGCAAAGCTCTGCCTGGCCTGTATCATAAAGGCAAAAATGTACTTACCGCAAGAGACATCATCATTAGACAATACAATTCACAAATATTAATGTTTTAAAATATATTAATTATGAAATACTTATGTTAATAATGAAATTCAACATCTTGTACACTATTTTTAATGTATCTATCAACTTTCTTTTTTTCCTTTTTCACACTAAACATAAGTTATCAACATTTGAGGAAGGCAAGAAATGTAGGCTCTGCAATCACTACCAACATCCTGATACGAAAGCATACATGAATGCATTGATCAAAATACAGAAAATTCCATAGTATTCAAATACAGTCTTGAAGAAAGTCCTAAGCATTGACGGGAAGGACAGCCCGACTTTCTGAAATGCATGTCACAAATAGCTGAAATTGCATGACAGATAAAACTTTCCATTCCTCAGCTAAACTTAACTGGATGAGAACTAAAAAGGCGAAGGCTACAGGGAGCGTACAAAGATTGGGAGTACAGTACCATAATGAAGTTGCGCTTACACTTTTCACACTTCTGATTTTCATGGCTATGTTAGCCAAATGCATTGATTTTCAGTATATTTTTCTCCTGCCTTTCTGCAGGACCATGTACATTTGGCTTAATCTTCTCTCACATAATTCTGTAAACCCAGAGAAAGTAATTGGAATTCCAAGTTTACATAAGACCAAGAAATATTTGGGGTTTTTTTCCCGTCCAGTTAATTCCTGCCAGTGCTGGTTCATCCTTCCATTCTGTTTGCCTAACTTTTAACCTATCATATGGAACACTGGTTTTGTCAAACAAATTTCCTCTGAGGCTGAGTCATCATTTGCTACATACTATGCTGTATCTAGTACCAGACAGTCCACAGTCTGCATTGGCCAAGTTTTTATTTCGTTCTGCAAGAATAAAGACATCATAAAAAATACAATGGACATTAAAATGGCCTTAAAAAAAATTGGGACTCTTACTTCAAATATTAATCATCTGAGCAGAAAGGTGCCTTTTCTTCTTTTATGGAGATAATCCTCATTCATTTTCTCTGTAGCTGTTAGCCACAGCTAAGCTTTTTAGATACGTTATACAACAAAGTAATGAACATTGTTCTAACTCTTTCTATGCCATTTTCAGATGGATTTCCTGACTTTACATGTGTGTCTACCTGCTGTGCTGCATCAGCTTGCTGGACAGGTAAGAATGACCAAGACAAACTTTAAAGAAAACAGAAATAACCTACAGATAGTTTTATGTATTTGTAGATTATCATAATTTTGCAGCTATAAAAGAAAACAACACGTGTATACTCAGAAGATGCATGTTCACATCTTGTGAGGGACAGATATCATCTGTGCCCTCAGTTGGCCCAAGAAATGCTTCAGAACCTGATGTTTTATACCCTGAAATCCAGCTGAGGCACCCACATCCTCTGTTTAGCACCCAGGCTGCCAGCACAGTCCCTTACACAAGAGGTAAGTGTCTCCAAATTAGATGCAAATTGCAACAAAAGGCTGAGCAAGGAGTGGCCTATTTCAATTTAGTAGGAAAAAAGGTTTTAATCCTCCCACTCTCTCTGTGCTGTGGCATGCACAAGGGTTACAGATATCCCTTGGCATGGCAGAGCTATCAGCGGCAGATAGGACCACACATTTGGATTTAAGCAGCTGTATTTCTCCCAGAGCTGTCTGTAGGGATCCTTTAATCTGGGTCTCAGCTTGTCCACAAACCAGAACTCACTGTAATATGTCAAGAATAAACCTCTTACTTTTTCAGCTTTAAGTGGCAGGGACTGTCCATTGCTGTAAGTATATTTATTACTCTGCCTATAATATGCTTTGGCCATAGTTTGCTGAGTTTATCATTTAGCACCAGTGCTGTAATCAAACAGTTTCTGACAATTTTTTCTGTAAGTTTTACTGTTAATGCTCTTCTGGCTGGTTTGCAGGGAGTTGTTTTACAGGGAGCTGGTCTATGATAAAAAATAACTTATCAAAAATCAGTTCTTTTTAATCTGGATAAGCTCCTCAGCACAATTCACCATAAGGTCCAACATCAACTTTTGTTACAATTGGGGCTGTAAAAAGGTGGAAATGAGCTTTGTGGGAGGAGGAACGTTAAACTATGCTATTGCTTCATGCACACCTCATGGGTGGGATTTCAGACATAATCTGTTAAAGTGCAGAGAATGAGTTTGTAGGGGTGGAACTGAGGGATGGGGAAGCAGCAAAAAATTACTAGAACAGATCATCTGTCTCATCTGACAGCACCATGGAAGTGAAGTTACCTGGGATGGCTTATACAGGTTACTACCATCGGAGGAGGAGGATCATCCCCAGTGGCACCACTACGTTTTCTCCTTACTGAGTTGATTCTATTTTGTAACCTGGTAGAAAACTATCCACAGTCTGGCTGGTACTGAGACATGCAGACACAGAAAGGAATAGAACCTCCCCCAGCAACAGTGGGAAAATATTAGATGGCTCCAAATCAGGTGCAACCCAGGAACGTATGAGAAAGAGATGGCTGAGATCCCTTTTCTATCCTTTTGTCTGTTTCCCCACTTCAGCCACCAGCACAGTCCCTCCTCACCAACAGTACGTTGATTACTTGCAGTACTTATCAAGTAGATGTGCTGTGAAGGAAAGAATAAAAAGGAAAGGGTAAGGAAGGCACGGCTGTGGGTGGGAAGTGGTCCAACAGGCTCACCTCTACTGCAAGAGCTGCTTTGAGTGGAGATCCCCCCAGTTGGGTTGGAGGTCACCTTGGAGCCCGTCCCAGCTTTCTGCATGAGTGGAAACAACATCTTGTCTCAGCATTTCTTTGAAAATGCTGAGGTCTTCATGTCTGAAGATCTAACTGTAAAGAAAGAGGAAAAACACCTGACTGATGTAACCGAAACACCTGATGATATATCCCCATTAAGAGGAAGAGTAGAGAGTGCCTCAACAGCTGAGCTTTGTCCAGCTGGGGCTGGGCTATAGTACAGACCAGATGTCATCATTGGGTAGGAAGATTTTCCTGTCTATTCTTCTGTGACCTTTCTGGCTGTTACACATGCAGAACAAAAGGGGGCTTTGTCACTCAAACCTTGATTGGGAAAGTTCATCAGCAAAACCACAATCTTTTACTGCACATCAAACAACTTCCTCCTTATCTTTCATACACCGCCTCCCACCTAAGCGAAGAGGAAATCATTTAGCACCTAAATTTTCTGGAAATGTAATTTAGCTTTTCCTGCAGCCATAAAGAGGGATTAAACACTTCCCACAGGAGAATGGGATCATTGGGGATGTCAGTGCGTGGGTCTCCAACATGGAGGATGCACAAAATCTGATGGCTGCATGAGTCCTTCAGCTTCCCCAGGGCTTTTCTTATTTCTTTAAGAAAGCAGTCCTGCTGCTGCATGAAATCCCCAGCACCAGAGGAATCAGTGCATTTAATGCCACAGTCCTCAGCAGTAAAGGAAAACAAGTGAGTGAAAGAGTTGGGATGGTCCATCTATATGTAGTTGCAGTGCTGCATTGAAATAATTCACTGGGTTTTCCAGGGCTGCTTGTGCTCCTCCATTTACATCCACCTTTGTGCCACACTTCGTTCTAGGGACTCCTACCAACACCCACACCCCTATGCCTGAGACTTTTTCTTTCACCTGAAACCAGGCTCAGTTCAGAGAGGAAATTTTCTTCTTTGAATAAATGCTATTTATTACCTGCAGAGTGGTTAAATGTTTCACATAAGGGTGTGAAAATTAGGTGCTTAACCCCATTCTGCCTCAGTCAGCTGTTCTAATAAATTTTGCAAATAATTTATCTCTGTATCTTGTATGTAGAATGTATATTCTTGGTTTGGTTGTGTTGTTTGCTCTACCTAGTTAAGGCATAATGATTCTCTGGACAAGAGTTTGTTCAGCACCCTTTGGGTCAATCTCTAAACTGGATTACCACTACCTCAATGGACCTTTTGCTATGAGGTTCAGTACACCAATTGTGTGCAGATCAGATCTGGCCTTCATTTTCTCTTTGTCTCATACTCCAAATACCAGTTTCATCATCTACAGCAAATCAGACCCTTTAAAAAGAAGTTTAAAACAATCTGATGGAAAGCAAATATCTTCTAAAAACTTAAATATAAATGCTTAGATGTGTCAATTCTGGAAGCAGGTTGAAAATATTTCATGGAAACTATCTCATTCCCTAGTCAGTCTTTGCTTTTTGACAGCCATTTCTCATGACTTTTAATACTCACACATAGAAGTATTTCTCGGTATGAATCAAGACCTGAGTAAATAAAGGTAAGGGAAACCTATTGCAACAATCTTGAGACATTAAGTATTCTGTAATAATTGCCCGTGGATGTGCTCATGTTACGCTGTAACAAACGTGGGGTGACAAAACCCATGATGAAAAAGAGACACATATTACCTCCTATTTTTCACTGTGTATGTGGAGAAAGAGCAGACACTTGAGGAATCATAGTGGGTAGCTATTGATTGTCAGCTCTACCTTATAATGGGATAACTGGACTCAGATGCCTGCACACTCAGGATCTAGACTTTTTTGTGTTATTTTGGGGGGACTTTGTCCTTTTGACCTTTCTATAGCTATGGCTTGTGGTGAAGACTTTTTCCTGTCAGCCATGGTTCATTCTGGCTGGCAACTGTTATTCCCACTGATGAGGCCTTCTATAACTTCTTTACAAGGTAAAAACTCATAAGCCATAGTTCATAAACCTACAGGTTTACTTTAAAATCATGACTTTGAAAAAGTAATAAACTCAAGGGATTTTTTTCTCTCTGTCTAGTCTGGTCTTTCTCAAGGTCTTTCAGGATTTCATCAGAACTGCACAGGCTAGAAGCAAAATAAAAGTTATGGTTCCTTCTTAACCAAGGGACTACGTGGGCTGGAGATCAGGAAAAGATACTAAGTGCCTCTTAGCCATGCATGAAAGAGCACAAAGGTGTAAGTGCAAGAGCTACAAAAGAGTAATCCCTCACTCTCTGCTATTGAAATCAGGTAGACATGCACTTTGAAAGGTTTCATTTTTAATAGAAAGGGAAAAACTTCAGAGAGGCTTTTGTCCAAAAAAATGTATGAAATACAGGCTTTTTTGTTAACCCCTTCCCAGAAGGCTGACTTTGGGAAACATTTCTTGTGAGACTGACTGGCAGAGATTTGAACTCCTTGCCCGGCTTAGACTGGTGGGGTGTATGGTATGACCAAAGGTCCTACCCTTCTGACTTGGAAAATTACAGAAAAGGGATAGCACATTAAGAAAGCTGCATCTTACTCACTTCCACTTCATTAAATCAGTCTTCCCTTTTGAAATCAGCTAGGATGAAGACATGCAGCAGAATGGACTTGCAGTGACTGGCAATCTGTAATATTAAGTATGGCTTGAAAGCCAGTTAATCTCTCACGTTTTCTTTCAAGTTTTCCATTCTTTATATTCCAGCAAACCCTTGCAAATGTGCAGACAAGTATTAAAAATGTCCTGATTTAAAGAGGTGAGCATATTACCACAATTTAGTACAGCATCATTATCAGGCTTCTTATGCACCACTGAAATAAAATAAACAGAGCCATATGCCAATGAAAACACTGTTTATGTCCTAGTACCATGATCTTTAACTGAAGTAGTCATCCAGCCAGCTTTAGGAGTGGGGGACAGACCACCAGGCAAGGTGTGGGGAATCCCATGCCCTCGCCTGCAGTGACACCATGGCTCACGTACTGCTGCTCTCTGCTTTCCCTTTGCCCCACAGCATTCCCTTTCCATGACATGTTCTCTGGGCAGAAGATATCTCTACAGTGTATCCATGCTCTTGTTAAATTAATGACCGAACTCCATGTAGCTCTAAGTGGTTTTCTGGAACTCATTTCATCCTGGCTATAGCTCAGGTCATACTAGCAGCCTTCATGGTTCCACGGAGTGCAGCTGCCCTGCTACTTACCCACTGACCTGACCTGCACAGATTTTGTAGCCTGTGCAAGAGCTCTGGGTTGCCCCCAGGATCAGGCACAGCCTGAGGGTGAAGGAGAGACTGACTGTTTGGCCACACAACAGACTCTCACGGTTACCATCAGACAGGACAGTACTAACAAGGAGCTGCCTTTCCCTAACCCACCCCTTCTTCTCCCTTCTCACCAAATCCACATCTGGTTGCCATAAGAAGTAATCAAGACCGTTTTGGTGTCTTCAACAAAAGTATCCTGGTGCTTGATTAACCCTTGCTGAGATAAATCAGGATACTAACCCAGCAGAAAATTATTCCTTTAGTTAGTTTTCTTTTAGAGGGGATCACTCCTCTCCTCTAACCGCAACATCAAAGCTAATACAAAACAAGACCTTAAGCAACTGAATGTGTTTGACTTGTCTGCATCCTGTACCTGTCCTCAGCTGCTAGCATTAAACACCCACATTCACACAAAGACAGAAAACTTCCCGAGGCATGGGGAATGGCTAAACAAGAATTTGTTTCTAGTTTAAATGTGCCTTAAGATCTGCAGCTGCAACACTCTAACAAAATAGAAAACAGGTCAAAAGAAGCACTCGTTAGATGAAACCCCTCTACAGTGTTACTGCTAAGATTTTAGTGCCGGGGGAATACATTGCAGAGCCTGTCATGTATTTATCTCTCAGCTTATCAGAGGATTGTGTCAAAGAAAATGATAAGTAAAAGATAAGTTAGTTCGAGATTGACAAGACCATGTTGTCTAGGTTGCTTGAACAGTAACGCAGCAACATGTTAACCAGCATCGTTAGCAAAATTGTGAATAGGAATTGCATGCCTGATGGCATGTAAGGGGCACAAGGAGCCACCATCTAATGAGTGCCATGGATCTTTGGTTAGTGCTGTGTACTGCCAGCTACATCTGTGAAACAAGGTGAAGATAAAAGATAAGGAATAATAAAGTAGGATGTCATTAATCAGCTCCTACAAAAGTAGCATAGCAGTAGATAGCATTTAATAATACATCGCCCCAAGCAGCTCGATGTCTGAGCCTAATCTCATCTTCTGCATAAAGCACCTCCCTTGAGCCCAAGCTGTCTTTGTTCACTCTATGAACTGCAGCATCGGACCCACTTTGCCATTAGTGGGTGGTAGCAGGAGGCTTATCCTGCCAGGAGGTGATACACAATACTTGGGTTACCTTTGTGCTGCATTCAAGGAACTAACAACAAAAAACAAGGCCATGCAGGTTAGCCCATCACCTAATGAACCATAACCGCCAGCCAGTCCACTCATTACCAGTTAATAAGAAACAAGACTGCACAGGTTAGGCACTGAAGACACCTGTTAGCCAAGAGGTACCACCCAGCTCTTGGGCCAACCAAAGCAAATGAGGTTAGCCATTAAAACATCAAGAATATCAGTACAGAGGGTGGGATCCATCTTGAATTACTTTGGCCAACTACAGCCAGTTTAGTCATTGTGACAGTCTTTAATGGGGAGAAGGGAAAGAAATGAGTAATTTTGTGGAGCAAGTCATAGGAAACTTAAAATTTTTTCTCAGAGGCATTATGTGATGCTCTGGATTGGCAAAGATTTACACATAGGGTTGGTGGGTACTCTACAGGATGTACAGAAAAATGAGGGGATAGTTTTAGACTGCTAAAATAAATTGCTACGGGGCTTTGTGTTTGCTATCAGTAAAGCTGTTTGCCATTGTTTTGGTTTTGGCTGGTATAGAGTTAATTTTCTTCATGGTAGCTCGTATGGTAGTATGTTTTGGATTTGTGACCAAAACAGTGTTGATAACACAGTGGTGTTTTAGCTGTTGCTGAGCAGTGCTTGGACAGAGCCAAGGTCTTTTCTGCTTCTCACCCCACCCCACCACGAGCAGGCTGGGAGGTCACAAGGAGTTGGAGGGGGCACAGCCAGAACAGCTGACCCCAACTGACCCAAGGGATATTCCAGACCATATGAAGTCATGCTCAGCAATAAAAACTGTGGGAAAGTAGGAAGGGAGGCATGTCTGGAGTTACGGTGTTTGTCTTCCTAAGTTACATATGCTGGAGCCCTGCTTTCCTGGAGATGGCTGAACACCTGCCTGCCGATGGGAAGTAGATAATGAAATCCTTATTTTGTTTTGTTTGTGTATTCAGCTTTTGCTTTACTTATTAAACTGTCTTTATCTCAACCCATGAGTTTTTTGCATTTTTACCCTTCTAACTCTCTCCCCCATCCTACTGCGGGGGAGTGTGCGAGTGGCAGTGCAGTGTTTAGCTCCCTACCGGGGCTAAACCACAACAGCCATAAAACTTTCCCATCTCTCATGATGTTCCTGCCTATAGCAGGAGAGTTGGAACTAGATGATCTTTAAAGGTTCCTTCCAACCCAAACCGTTCTGTGACTCTATGAGATGTATTGTTCCAGATGAAAATCAAATTTCTTTCTTGCCATTCTTTCCAGCAGGTATCTCATGTAAGTGCACCATGCAGGTGAACGAGTGTATAAGCTCAATTCTGGGGAAGCAGCAGGCATTTTTCAAAGACAAAACAGCAGTTGCACAGCATGCCTGGATATTCCATGTATATGGAATACATATGGTATGTGTAGTATTGTCCATCCTCATGAACATATGTTGTGTAACTATGCAGCTGGAAAACACGTCATCAACTGCACTGCACTCTGAAAATAGCCTTCAGATCTCGGGCAGGAATGGGTGACGTATACACACCCGAGCTATGAAGGTAGTTGTGATTAGCTAAGCAGCTGAATAAGTGGGGAGGTACAATTTTGCTTTGCTTCTCAGAGGAAACTCAGCACATTTTAACCATTCCTACAGACCACATCGGGACACCATCAAGCAGGCTCCAAAGGTAACAGACTGATGAGAAGATGAATCAGTTGGGAGTAGGTTTTCCTCCTGGTGACCTTGTGCTGCTGTTTCCAATAAACATGAACTATCTCAGATAGGTCTTTCTCACATGTGTCCATTGCAGTCTAACACATTCCCTGTATATTTTAGAGGATACATACACACTGTTGGTCAGTTGCTGATGGCATTCTACAGTAGGAAGAGTAAATGCTGTCTCCATAGCATGACCTGAACCTATTCTTAGCTTTAGACTTTTTTCTAGATCTTCCTCCAAACCATTTCCACTCATTCTTTTTTCCATGTTAATCTATATTGCTAAGTTACAGAGAACCAGAACACAGGCTTAAGTACTGACAAGATTTTCTGTACCTTTATAATCTTAGTCTTTGACACTATTTTGGCTTGTACCAACTAGCATTACCCTCCAGAAAAGCTTTGACATGGTTGAGAGGTTAGTAATGCCAAGGGCCCTTCATTACCAGCAGCTTGGGAGACATCATAGTGGTTCAAGAGGTAGAGTTCAGCTATACCGACCAGAGCCAAACCAGCTGGCCTTAACCCAAGAAGTTATCTTTTACACATAGTACTATAGAGATAGCATTTATATCCTTATAGTTCCCCCTTACATCTCTTCCTGAAAGAATGGTTTTCCTCAGCCTTGTCCTCAAAGATATATAGAATAGTGAATGGCTTGATCTATATGATTGATAGGGTTTTTTTAGTCTTGGTGGTGTCAAGGCAGTCATTTAACTTATCTGCTCATGCAGCTTATCTCAGACACCTGTTGTAAGAAGCGGAAATGAAATGCAGACCTGAAGTGCCTCCACTACCTCTAAAGACAGCATTAGGGAATGGCTGTGCTTCTACAGCTGGATGAGATGGATCCCACCCCAGCAGCCTAGATCATACTCTTGCAAGGACAGGTTCTTCATCATCACCTGCAAACTCGAGAGATTTGGGGGGGGGCTAGCTATAGTGCAGCTAACGTTAATGACACCAGGTTTGGCTGGGCTGGGGCTGGGAAGTGGGGGATCTGCAGAGCGTAAGGGTTTTGACTGAAAAGCAAGAGACTGAATAGTGGAGCAGCCAGTCAAACACTGAGAGGTTTTCTGCAGTGGGTCAAAAGAAGAAGTTTAAGAAGCTTATTAAGGTGAGTAGTCACGAACACTCCAGAGAAGTGAAGTGACTCGTCCCATTAGATGAACTAGCTAGAGATTCCCCATATTTGAATCCCGAAAACACAGAGGTCATCTATGTCATCCTGAAGTGGAACATCACAGGTTCATAGGAGACCCCATATTCCTGATCTCCCTTTGATTACATTACAGATGACGAGTTTGGCCCAGGACAGACAGTGGCTGATGCATTAGCTGGAGCACAGGAGGTAGCAAGGTGGAGACGTGTCATCACAGAACAATGCAGTCAAGGAAGTCACCTTATTACAAAGTACATTTGTAACTAAAGCTGCCCAGCTTTTCTCTGTGATTTTCTCTGCTTCTGACAAGACCAGCAGGTCACAGCCACGTAACATGTGTAGGTCCAGTGAAAACCAGTGATTTTGTAAGCACCTCTTACAGAGCTATAACCAGCTGGAAAAAAAACGTGACAGAAAAAACATGCCAAAGGTGTGCACAGGAAAAACACAACTGAGAAAAGGATTGTAAAATAAAATGCATGCTTACACCTGTGTTAGCTCAGCCTGGCTCTCCCTTGTTGTCTCAGCTGGGTTTAGGTTAACACAGATGCTTCCTTGGTGTAGAGCTGAGTGTGACAGTCTGATTTCGGGTTGGTCCTTCTCACTGGCTTTAGAGGAAGAGAAAAGTATTTAACTGTTCAGTTTAAGAGTTGCTGAGACCCCAACACTTTTGACAAGGTGCCAGAACGTGTAAACTCTTTGGTGTGTCATACTTCCTATCTCTGCTGACTCTGTTCATGTATACTTTGGTCAAATTACCAGAAGAGTTTATTTCCTCCTTACACTGTGTTTGCCAACTATTTCAGTAACTAAGGAATGAAACTAACTTTCATAAATCCTTAGGAGGTAATTCAGACTTGACAAAGCCTGTTAAGAAATGTGATTTAGTCTTGTATGGCTAGATAAAACAAACTTCTCATTTTCTTTGGCATTTTTCTTCAAAAAGCTTTGGCTTCCTCATGTGGATGCCCTAAAAACTATGCTTTCTCTTCTGTCATCAAGAAACAAACTACCTAGATTTTCTACATCCAAATATATTACCTTAACTACTGTAATATCATTCTCAAAACCAGCAAAAAAGCTAAAAAAACCTTTAAAAGCCCTATAACTCCTGATAGGGACAGAGTCCAGCTAAACTAAGATTTTTTGGTCTCCACAGATTTGACTGTAGATTTTTTTTTTAAATTATTATATATTGATATACATTCTTGACCATCAAAGCTAGAAAAATAACCCAAGCTGCATCAACTCTCTAAGCGATTTAATTTTTATAACAATGTGTAGTTCCACGAACTAAGATAAAATCACTGGATAGGGAGGGAATATTCCATGGAAAATGCCAAAATCTGATACAAACCCTGGTGACACAGGTGGCCTCGTTCCTCCTTAGGAGGAAGACATCGATCCTTTCAATCCCAAGTTAAACCGGGCCATATCCTGGCCAGATCAGACACCGTGTGTATGAACTGATTATTTATTTTGACGTGCGAAAGCCTGAAACATCTGGCAGGCTGAAGACTTGCTGTGCATGATGGGCCAGGAGTGGAGGGTGCCAGATGATGCAGAGTGTTGACAGATGTGCGACGAGGTGAATCTGATCCTGCATTTTTCTGCTTGCCGTGTGGCAGCTAGAACTGTACTGTACACGCCAAGCAATGCAAACCCGCCCAGCGTTGGGCAGAACATTGCCTTCATTAAAAATATAACAGTGCCCTCTCGTGGGAAACTGAACATGTGAAGCTGAAGTTTCAGTGTCACTAAAAATTACCTTTTTTCCTGAACTACAAATACATAGATTTTGTTGCTGGTAAACCAAAAGAAACTGCAGGGCCCAGGTCGGTTCTTAGTTACATCACTGGCTATTTTCACCTTACCATTGCCCCTGGTTAGGCAACCTGGAGAGGTTTTTTTTTTATTCTTAAAAAAAGTTGGTTTAGATTTCATCTTCTTTCCTACTTTGATAAAAGCATTGGGACAGAGCTTGTCTTGGTGTACTAGGGATTGATGTTTCATTTCCCAAAAATATAAAAAGACTACCTGCTTAACAGTTACCAAGTGTAACACGTTTTATGTTGAATATATAATTGTGGTGGAGTTGTAGTATGTAGAGCTCTGGTTTAGATGATTAAACTTTCTCCATAGGCATGGGAGAGTTAGGCACTGCCAAAAGGGCATCCTTAATTGTCAATATGCCAGAAAAACTACTCTTGAGGGTAGGGAGAGCTCTTCTGCTGCTCTCCATGATTTTTAGACTTTGGTGAACATCCTGTGCAAGTATGTCTATAATCATAAAGGAGGTCTAGGCCTAAATATACAACTTTGAGACCTCCAAGTCAGGGTAGGAGAATCTCCGCTCTTGGTGATAGGGGGATATGTCTGTTTATATATGTCTGTTTAATTGTTGTAAATTCCTCACGCTCAAAGGAGAGCACAGTAAGAACAGAAAAACAACCTCCACTCACCCCAACACTAGACTACTGGCAGCTTGGCTTTGTGATAAGAGAAATGGTTTCCATCTAGCAGGATCCCTCTGTGTTAAAATCATTTATTTAAAGCTAACAGTCACACACGCAGAGTTTGATTCTCCAAGATGCTCAGTCTTCTGGTTTGAATATAAAAACTCTTGTGCTTAAACTTATTTACATGTATGCTTAAGTATTTGTCTGGATCAGAGCCCAACGTTATCAATTATTTCTTCTGTCAGAGTTGTACTCAAAAACTTGTTCAGATATGCTGAAGAATTTTGCACAGTTATGGTCCTTCCCTCAGTCATCACTACCACAGCAGAGCAAAGTACTCAAATGCATGGTATCACAGAGTACATCACAGTTAATGAATATACTGCTAGTTCATTCTGGGGTCATTCCAGAAAAGAAATAACACCCCTGTTTGAATATCTTGTAAGTATATGCAACAGGGCTTTATGCATCCTAAGATAAATTTTATATATATGTACATATAAAATGTATCTTAAGATGTCTGGAAAAATGCAGCACAAACTAGAGTGAATCAGGAACTCTGTTTCAATTTGCTAAGTTTATGAAAATAGAGTTACTTTTGTACTATTTTCTACTGAAAAGGAAGGGGAGGGGGTGTCCATGCAAAATGACAATGACTGGTTTAAAAAACGAGGAGATTGTAAAACCTGATTTTTTTTATTTGTTAAGGGCTAAGTATCTGCCTTTCTTTAGTTGCTAATGACACCTGCAGCACTATTTTAACAATAGTTCACCTTGTGTTACTGTCATATGGAATTTTCTTCTTAAAACACATTGCACTATGTTTTTGAAAAATGGTGTGGTTTTGAAAGTTATTAGGCCAACTCATGAAAGAAAAATCTGTCAAAAGTATTAAATACAAATACATCATCTCTAATTCAAAGAATCCAGCAAAGACTGGGAGATAGTCTGGAAAACATCGTATCTTTATCCTGCCCTCCAGTTCTTCTTAGGAGTTTGCTTTTGGCCTTTCCTGCAGAAAGACAATGGGGTTAGGCTGACTTTTGGTGTGACCCACTGGTGCCATTTTCATATTCTTATGCATTTATCTATTTGAACTTGGACTCATTAGGACTGTGCTACAACACTGCAAGACCAGCTGAAAGAGCTGCATGCAAAAGTAATGTCACCTCTGCCTTGTAGAACAAAATTGTCCTTTGTCTTTAGCCTCAGGGGTCTGAAGACTTCCTCACGGATTCATTCACAAAGCTCAAGACCAGTTTGAGGTTAGCACAGTTTTCCCTGTGGCTGGGGTGCTGTGGGACACAATTGGTTTGGGGAAATTTCATTCTCTTCACCTTCAGAGAGCAGGACAGGGAAGCAGATGCCATTTAATCCTAACTCTTAGAGAGGGTCTATGTGTTTTATCATATAATAAATAGCTTTGACATTAGAAATAGCAGACAAGTATAAGCAATAACTGCAGGCAGTACATATTCAATGTGGCTTTTATAATGTTTCTACAGAATAATATAACAAGAAATCAGAGAAAAGAAAATTCAGAAGAAAAAAATGAGTCAAGGTTTTTCATGAGAAATACTACCCAGCTACAAACCAATCACTTTGTATAGAATAAGAGAACTATGTATCATCGACAAACCACATGTAGTACTAAAGATGTCCAAACAACTTCCACAGAGGAAGAAAATTTTTAACTACTGATAAAACAATAAGACAAGTATTTTGTGATAGGACTCTTTTTACTGACACTGAGCCTGTCTTGCGGCAGAGATTTCCATTCCCCTGTACACCACGAATTTTTGAAATTTTGTCTCTGAAGGAACATAATTTAAAATGTCTTTTCTTTCCTATTTATTTAAGGTTACATGGATAATGAATGAGAAAGAAAATATACAGTTCATCATACTGTAATGCATGAATGTCTGGAACTGCATTGGGTTTTATTTAATACATAGTACTGTGTTTAAAGTTTGATTTGATGTTATTTTATTATTTACTCTGAGAGACCACTCTCTTGGGAGGGCATAGGGAGTGCAATTGGCTCCCAGAGCCAATTCAGCAGAGAATAAATACAACAGAGGCAAAGTCAATTTAGGCAAACAGTTGTCTGGAATGCTTTAGGTCTGTAGATTCTGCAACTGGGCTTTTCAGAGTACTCCAACTCTATTTTTCATTTAAGCAAGTACCTTCAAATTGAAGTGTAAGTTACTTTTCATTGCTCATCATTTGTTTATAAGCCTTAAAAGAAAAATGAAAAGCATCTTCTATAAGAAAAAAACACCAGGCAGGGTACTTTAATTTAAAACTACAAATCTCCAGGGGCTCCTAGAGATACTGTCATCACCCCATGAAAAATTAAAGCAGCACAAGCCAAGACTGTAATTTCAGTTGCACTGACATGAAACTGTCCTATAGTGATACAGCTGTCCCTACTGGGAGCATGTGTGTATTAATATAATAAATCTGTGTCAGTATAAATCCTTTTTGTCTGCATGTCAATGAATGTAGATTTGAAACTGCAATCAGATATCACACCCTGAGCAAATCTACTGAACTCATATAAAGACTCGCAGGGTCGGACTTGCAAAGAGGTGAGAAAGCCTATGTCATGCCACCCATGCAGTCGTATCCCCAGATTAGCCACCCTAATTAGCACACAGTAAATTGCTGTGTGTGCAGACTGTCCGCAGCCGTCCCGCTCTGCCGGGGAAGGGGACGGATGGCTGCTACCCATCAGAGGGCAACAGGACACCATGTTCATGGGCAAATTACTGTCTGGAGCTGCTTGTTAGAAAGAAAACTCAAAAGTGCATTGGGTGGTCTCCACTTTCTCCATGCCAGAAGGCTGGGCCTAGGTTTTACCCCGCATGTGTGGTTGTTCCTGTGGGCTGGAGGGGAAGCTGTGGGTGTGTTGAGGTTTAACCCCAGCCAGGAACTAAGCACCACACAGCCGCTCACTCACCTCCCCCCACCCAGTGGGATGGGGGAGACAATCAGAAGGAAAAAGGTAAAACTCGTGGGTTGAGATAAGAACAATTTAATAGAACAGAAAGGAAGAAAATAATAATGATAGTAATAACAATAATACAATGACATTAATACTAATAAAAGGATTGGAACATAGAAAACAAGTGATGCACAATGCAATTGCTCACCACTCACTGACCGATGCCCAGTTCATTCCCGAGCAGCAATTTTCCCCAGGCCAACTCCCCCCAGTTTATATACTGGCCATGATGTCCCATGGTCTGGAATACCCCTCCGGCCAGTTTGGGTCAGCTGCTCCGGGCTGTGTCCCCTCCCAGTTCCTTGTGCCCCTCCAGCCTTCTCGCTGGCTGGGCATCAGAAGCTGAAAACCCCTTGACTTAGTCTAAACATTACTGAGCAACAACTGAAAACATCAGTTATCAACATTCTTCTCATACCGAATCCAAAACATAGCACTATACCAGCTACTAGGAAGAACATTAACTCTATCCCAGCTGAAACCAGGACAATGTGCAAAGTGCTTCTCTGTGTCAGCTGCCCGGAGGTAACATCCCACCCATACTACAATTAATGGTCAGTGCCAAATCTCCACTTAGACTGGAAGTGGTCCCCTAAGCCATTCTGGGGGATCCACCACACTGAAGTGAAGCATACATCTCAGCTGGCTGTGCTTTGGGCAGGGTTCTCCATGGGATGGGTCAGGGAAGGATCTCCGATTTGCTGCCCCATGGTGCCCTGCAGAGAAGCCTTGCTCTGACAGTGGAGTCTGGGATGGTTCCCTGGGTGTGTTAGGTAGAGGTAACGTGAATATTCCTTCTCGTTTGCCCCTTTATTTTGAACAAGGGCAAAATAAAAGGGAGACCTTAAAACAGTATTTGGCCTGCATAGGTTTACCAAATCAGCCACCTCCTCCACTTCACAAAAGCCTTCAGCAGGCTTAACTGTCCTTGCTTGCCTAACTTGATGCGCAGCTTTGACAACCAGCTGAGCATCCTCAGCCCCACCAGTGAGCAGTTCCTGCTGCAAACATGGAGGTGACGGCGAGAGCAAACCAGTGTATAAAGCTTCACTCCTATGTCAAAATTATCACCACTGGCCATCACGGAATCAAAATTTCTCAGCAGGCTTGCAATAGAAAAGTGCACATAGAAATATATGTGCAAATAGGTTGAGCTTTGAATTTTACACTGAGAATGAGTGTAATGCTGTCACCCTGCAGTCCCAGCTGTGAGCTCCCTCCGGACACGTGCCAGGGTCCAGCTGCCTGTGTTCCCGATATCCATGGCCCAAGTGCATACCCTTGACTCCTACTGCTGGGAGAGAGCAGATGGAACGTTTGTAGAAAGACAGCAATTTAAAATTGGGAAGAAAGGAAGTACTGTTGAGATAGGGTTGTTAGTAGCTTAATGATTCAAAAAGGAAAATATCAACATGGAAATGTATGAAGCTCTAGAAGACAAAAGCCAGGGAGGCAGGTGAGGAGCTAATTGGGAATCACCAGGCTTTTGGGTGAGTCATCAGAGACATCAGTGTCCACAGAGCTGGTGCAAGTTGGTGTCGCAGCACCGCTGGGGATGCAATCCAAGGAGCTGGGGAGGCCAAGCCATCCCCTGGTGCCTGCCCTGCCAGCAAAGGTTCTGCACAGTCACGAGCCTATTAACCTCAAAGCTTGTCAGACCGTAGCCACCTTTCCATATGATAAAAATCATATAAAGCAATATATAATTGCCTTATATTTTGTATCCCTTGCTTGAACAGTTTGTTCCTGACTAGATATGCCAGAGCAAACAGACCCAAGAGAGACGCTGTAACACGAGAGGTGACCAAACAAAGAACTGGGAAGCTGGAGGCATCCAGTGAATCTCCGCCAAACTACATGACCCTCACCCTGGTCCACGCATTTGACCAATACTGTTGTCACTATGTACAGTTCTCCCTATGTACAGTGTTTGCTCCGGCCTTTCACACAGGAATAAGGGACAAAGAAAAAGATTTTGGAAGGAAAATCAAGGAAAGGAGTTGTAATTTGCTCTTAAACTCAGGCTTTCAGATGATGGCATTCTTTTAAGGTAAATATACATTAACTTGTTGATTTGATAAGCTGAACAGAGTTTGTGATTTGTTGCTTGGCACTAGAAGTATTCCTGGAGCAGATGAAAAAATGCCCTAGTTGTATAACGTGGAATATTAAAGAAAAATTACTTTGGCAAACAGAAAGTTTCCTGGTAAACACTCTCTGACTCTGCGGGAGTGGTACTTCACTGACTCAAAATGTTTGCTTTCCACAGAGCAAAGGACAAGCAAGACGAAAGTCCATGAGACTGTAATCTGCATACCTGTCATATAAGAATGTCACAATGTAAAAGCTTTTTTCTATTTCTCTCCTAAAACTACACAGATACGGCGATGACCCAGGTAGTGAAATTTAAATACCTAGTCATAGACAGGGGAAATGCAACAAATCTCCATGTAAATTGTCTCCACTAAAAACAGAAGACAGGACAAATCCATCTGCAAGATTAAAGATAGCAGTGAGATGGCAGAGGTGTAGTCAAGTCTGATGAAATTCCCCACTGATATTTAAGGAACTAATTGAATAAATCTCTGAACCATGAACAACCCTGTTCATGAAGGCAATCACCTCACAGAAGTGATTTAGAGCTTTGGGAAGATGCATATGGAACTTCTGCCTAAAAAGGGAACTAAAGGAGCATTTGAATCCTTGGCCTGGTTTGATCCAGGGAAAAAGTTTGGATTAAATTATTGAAAAAGCCACGCATAAATCCATAAGGGCTTTGTTAATAACAAAACACATGTAATATTTCATATTTCCACCAAGCAGGCCTAGGAGATGAAGAGGCCTCACGGTAGCCAAGTGGTTAAAAGGGAACTTTTACATTTTCTTTTACATATGCAAAGCAGAAGTGTGAAACAAGTTACTCTGCTGCTCTGGTCTGCAAACTACTGGCACATAAGAACCTGCTTGTGTTCAACTGGAGCTAGGCAGAAGATTTGAGGCTAAAGTAGAATAATTGTGTCAAGTGACTGGATATGGTAAAGTAAGTACAACCAATATGAACTGGAAAATAACGGGGGTGTTTGGGGGTTGCAGTGGCACTCACATGTACCATATCAGTGATACCATATAAGGGCAAGACTGCCTAGGGAATGCTGTAAGAAATACCAGGTTTTGGATATCCTAGAAGCAAAACTAGGATCAAAGTGGAATATGTAATTACGAAAGGACTGCTTATTTGAAAGTAATTTGAGAAGAGAAAATGGGGCGCGAGGGCAATGAAAAGGTGGGCTCATACTCATAAAAATAGAAAATAAAGAGTAAAATCAAGGAACAATGGTAAGTGAATCTTCTGGCAGCAAGAATATGGATACCTACAGACACCGGTGATGACAACCCTTGGACCTGAGTCCACCAGGACAGTTGAGGGTCCCCCATTGGACAGCTCATTGTACTTTGTATCAGGTCAACAACTGGCAGGGCAGGGGACAGAAAAGCATTGGGTCACAGTATTTACAGAATTGTAATTCAATAGTGGATCTAGATCCTAAATTAGACTTATGAGCTATAATTAATAGTTTCATAGTTGCACATAAATGCTTGCATAGTTATATATAAGAGCCAATTAATATTAGTAGCTTGTTTTTTTGTTAATCAGGTTATGGATTGTTTTGGTTCCTTAAATTACTGATCGAGATTAATGGCTGCTTTGCTTATTACCTCAAAGTATGTTCACTGATCAAGAAACGCCTTGATCAGTTTGCATAAGTTAGATCTCAACTGTCCGATCCAAAGGGGGTGTATCAACCCTCAGCTGTAACAGATGGATGCTGGCAAAATGAGTAAACTGAAAGCAATGGACAAGATATACTCTGAATTTAATAAGACTTCTGATATTGACTTATATGTTATTACATATAAAGAAAGAAAATGTGGTTTAGATTACATCTCCAGGAGGAAACACACACTTGAAACTCAGAAAAGTTCCAATTCACATCTCACTTTGACATGAACAATTGATATCAGGTAAGGGCCTTGTGGGCTCCTGTGCTGTGAGTCAATGACTATTTTCATTGTTTACTCGTGCAGTTGAACAGGGAGTTCATTTCTAAAAAATGTTTTATAACTGAACCTGGCTGAGGTTCCACATTATGGAAGGGATGGGACTAGAATTCAAAAAAAGAGCCTGATAAATTGGAAATGTTATCTGGGCTAATAAAAGATGAGACAACAGAATAACAAAGTATATGAATGTGAATTGGAGGTTAGAAAGCTTTAAAATGGATGAGACATCAAAAAAGGCATATTTTGTTCTGGGATGTATTAACCACCTTCTTGTTAGTAAGACCCGAAGTTAATTATTTCACTCTGTTCACCATCAGTAAGTCCTAAGTTGATGTACTAATATTCCAAAGAATTTATAATATAATCATTACGTAAATATTAGTACAGAGATGACTCAGTACATAACAACTATACTCTACTTTCTGGAAATTCCTAGCACAGTTTTTTAGAACAGGGATGTATGAATTCAACTTTATGCTGGGCTAAGTAATTTGCATGATAACTTAAAATATTACATGGCTGCAGTAAGCAAGAAAATGGCTTCTTTCTAGCAGGTATTTGAAATTTTCAGGTTTTTATTCCTACTAGAAATTTACAGCTGTAATAATCCCAGTAACATCATTTCTCCATCTAAAGCAACATTTTACCTCAGGCAATGGGAATGTTAGTGAGGATACATTTGGCCCACACAAGATATCAAGAACTTCCTCAGTTTCTCAAGGTGATTGTGAGACTGATAATGTTCAGCAAAAAGATAGCAGGAAGCAGTCTGAGTAACTAGAACTAAGGGATTTATTTATTCTTCCTTTCTGAGGGGGAAGGAGTAACCAGACCAACATGAATAGATGGTCAGAATAAAATACAACATGCAATATAATAATAATCAAAGACAGAGTTCTGGGTGGTCTGTACACTGCAGTGCATATTTCCAAGGAGAGATGATCTATAAATCAGTATTTCTCCTTCATAAAGTAACAATCCTTAAAAATGACAGGACAAATTAAAAAAAAGTTAAAAAAAAGAGAGAGAAAAAAAATCAACCAGCATCTGTAGCAGAAAGCTACAGCCAAAGCTTTAAGATTTCACCAAAATGCTTTAAATGACAGTGTTAGAATTTTAACTGCACTTGAAACAAGAAGCCTGAAGAAAGTCACCATCCTGGGACTCCCATAGCTGCTCTTAAGTGCTCCCAAAAAAGTCATATACATTCTCTATATTTTTTCCCCAAGATTACGAGATGGTTCTTTGACAAAGTATTTAAAATAATTGGCTGGAAGATATTTTTGAGATGTGGATAGAGACTGCTCCTTTCTCCTACCAGACCTTTACAAAAGCTTACATCAATCCTATTCCCAAACCTCTCACACCACAGACTAATTCAAAGTTGTCCAGGGTTGTACTATAAAATAAGTATTCTTAAAGAGAAATATAATTGTGAAACTTTATGGAAAAAGGATACAAGGATCTGTAATCAGGCAATACCTGTTAATTCCAGTGTCAAACTGTGACGGTAAAAAATAAATAAAACAAAGAAATGTCTATTGAAGAGTCTTTTTAAGGGAGACGAATCTAAAATTAAGCTCAGACTTTGGAAATGAAGCATTTGATCCTGTAAAAATGATTAAAATAATTGCTACTCTTCTGGTACTCTTTTCCTGCAGCTCAGCCAGGGACATAGAGAATGAACTTCATTTGAAATAAATAAATATAACTATATCTTTCCCATTTTCTCCAACACATTAGGAAGAAAAAAAAAAATAATTCAGACTGGATCACTCCATTCAGTTGGGAACAAAGTGCTTAATTCAGGACATTTATGGGAAAACCAGAGACAAAGAGAAGTGCAAGTGGTGCTCGGATCTCCACCTCCTTCACAGTTAGTAGCTACATGAATAAAATACTTCACCCACTGTGTAGGAAACTTGGGTGGATCCTTCTCCTGTCTGTGCTGAAGCACACGTCTCTCCTGGAAAAGTGCCCTAATCCTCATGTCACCAATGATTTGGAGTGCTTGCACTCATGAAGATCCCCTCTTTATCCCCTCTTCTCCCTTTTCCCAATGACGGAAGTGGTTATGATGCGTAAACGTGTCTTAGTAGACTACCCAGTGCCTATAGTACCTCTGCAGGGCTGGCATATGGTTTGTAAGAGACCCATTGCTTTGTAAGATACCCTTCTATAGAATATAGAATAGAAGGAAGAGGGCAGGAAAGACCTACGTGGCATCCACAGCCACTCTGGGCACCTATATCTGTGCAGGGTTTGCCATTTCTAAAGCACTGGGATACATCTATGTTGCTTCTTAGGGGAATGTCTTAACCATGAGGCTGCAGAGTTGATATCAGCAGGGGAGAATATCCTCCTCAAAATAATGTATAAACCCTTTGGGGACATCTGTTAAGGGCTGCTATGTCTTCAGTAGGAGAAATGAATAGTGTTAATCCAACTCTGAAAAACTACTTCCAGCCAAATCTTACTGTCTGACGTGACCCAAACCCCCAATGGTTTCAGGGTAATTAAACTGTGCTCTTCAGCTAGCTCACAGTCTTCCATACGAGAATACAAAAGAAACCCTCTCCTACTTCTACAGCTGAACATTCTGGGCCACAACCAGTAAAATTTGTTCACAGTTGTAGGCCCACTGGAACCTTCCCACTCTGAGAAACTGGTTTGTAGCTATGTCCTCAGCCAAACCACAGTTCTGCTCTCTCTAACTGTAAACTCATCTTGCCTGTTTTCAGAAGTTGTTTTCTTGCAATTTTTCACAGGACTAAAACCTCACAGATTCAAAGCAATCCAGTCACACACCAGAGCAGTAACTTCTTTAGATAGTTGTAATATCCATCCAGATAAGGTATTCCTTTTCCTCAGAAGAGGTTAGTATGTAGTTCATGAGTCGTCCAGGTTGAAGGAAAACTTGTTATGGCTTGCAAAGGGGACAGATTAAAACGTGTATCATGTCAACACCATTATCTACCCTTTCTCTGGAGACTCCATTCTCCTAAGGATCAGTGAATGTCAGCCTAGCTGACTTCACAACCCAAGGTGACACTAAAAAGTGCCATACTCTTGATACCTCTTCATCTTCATTGTCAGAGGTAGGATGTGAAAGATCTGCTGCTTATAACATCAGAGATTTTTTTGCAGCCCTAGGTTGACTCCCAGCTGGTGTGTTCTCCCCCTCTAGGCCACAGTTTTGCTGTTTGTCTGGCAAGCACATTTGACTGCTTAGTTTGAGCTGGATGGATAGGAAATCAAACCTGGAAGAGCTTCAACCTGCAACAAATGGCCCTAGGCTGTTGCTGCACTGTTCGCATAGTGCTGATCATAGACTTCAGCCCTCATGCTTTGGGTTTTATGAGCCATTAGCCCTATGTTTCTGACCTACCCATTTCCTCTCTGCACGCAGCTGCAGCCTCTGCAAATCCATGTCCACAGCTGTTACCATAAAACTGATCTCTCCTGGTGCTCTGCAGCTGTACTGATGCAGTGAGGGACAGGATTCCCAACCCCAAAATCCTAAATGTAAGCAAGACACTAGCCAAAGGTATTAAGTTGTTAAGAGTTGAGGACAGGAAAAGAGTTAGTACTTGTTTCTTTTTGCACCTGCAGGTTGTATATGCAGGAACTTTTTGTGGTGACTTCTCATTGCCAGCAGTGGACGTGAGAAGAAAAGCATGTGTGCTGTTCCAGGAGCTGATTGCTAAATAGCTTGTTTAGCTGCTGATTGTGCGGTCAATGGATACAATAGAGCAGGATCTAACTCTATGCACCTGAGCAGCTCCCTGTCAGGCTTTCTCCACAAAGCATAACTGCAGGTGGGTATGAATTCAACAGTCGTGGTGCCCTTCAATGGCCCCGTTTTGTAGCTGACCTTGCTTCGAGTATACCTGCATCTTACTTCTGCATGGTTCTCTTTTTACATCCTATTTCTTTCCCCTCCTCCTCACTAATTCCTACTTACTGTATGTTGTATTAAGGTTCTACCATGTTCCGACACGTACCAGGCAAACTGAATAGAAAGGTAGTCTTTGTTCCAGTTTTGATACCAATAAAATACAGCAGAACGTCAGAACACAGGACAAAGATGGCAACTTAAACCAGACACAGCCAGTAAATGCACGTGAATTTGGAACAGTAGGTGAAACAAAGCCACCAGGCCCACATCTCTGAACACAATTGTTCTCAGCAAGATGAATTTATTACGATAGACATAATTTATGAGACATCAGTCACACAAGGAACACAGAAGACTTTGAATATTTATTTGCTATGCTTCTAAAACAATTTCTGGCTGTTGCAAGTTCCGTTTTGCATGATTTCTTTCTCTCTACAGATTCATTTTGGGATACCTGGTCCAAACTAAACTTCCTCATAGATAACAGATACTTTCAGTTTGTTACGCTCCATTGCTGAAGAGTAGGAGGTGAGCTTCAGTTCTCCTGGACTGAAATATGTAAAATACTCCAAATTACTTTTATTGTTAGTTGAGAAAAATACATGGTTTTAATCCCAGATTTATGTGGTCTGTTTTAGGGTGAGACATTCAGAGCAATGCACATCACATCTCAGAAGTGACTGGTTTTCTTCAGTGGCTATAAGGGGAACTAAATTTAGATGAAGGCAGCTATACTATAGATATATGCAGATTGAATATAAATTGATTTCTACCCTAGTTATTAAAAGACTATGATGGCTACATGGAATCATAATGGCAATATTGCAAGTCATGAAATAAAAGGTACAGGAGTACACATTTGTAAAACAGGGATGCTTTGAGTGCTACTGATCTCATCTGCCTTTCACCTGGAGATTCACCTGATTCTACAAGGTTAGCTTTTCCAAAAAAATATTCTGTGTTCCTCTCCTTGGTGGAGCTAGATAAATGAAGACAATAGCTTTATACATGATAAACTTGCTGAAATGGAGACATTGTAGCATGAAAGAAGTCTCTCCCAAGACACTCCTCATCGTTTAATTCAGTTGGGAGTCCACAACCCCCTGAGATGCCCCAGAGTATCCTGCCAGGGCTCCAGCTACAATTTGGAAGGGGCACAGGTCTTCCATATGTCCTTTGTAACATCTTTAGCACTGCAAGAGTGTCTTGGATATCTTGGTTTACATTAAATGCTGCCAAGTGCCTCCATATAGGCTGCTGCATTTAGACTTAGGTCTCCACTATCCTAGAAGATGTCTTTCCCTCTGTTGGGATAACTAGCTCAGATGTAGAAACCAACATTTTAGATACTCTCTTTTAGTTAGACACAACTATATTTTATGACTTCTTTCAAAAGAGTCTATTCATTGATTTATGAAGAAATGTGTGTATTTGCTTTTCCCTGCCTTTATCATAGAAGTAACCACATGTGCTTAGATATCATTGATACTAGTGTGAATAACTGGATACTTTCCAATAGCAGAAACTTGTAAAAGACATGTATTAGTTTCAGACAGGCAATATTTTTTTTCTGACCAATTATTTTTCTGCAGTTCATTACAGAATAGAGTGTTCCAGGTTCAGCTTCCTGGACTGTGTGTACATTGTCTATCAGATCATGTCTCTCTAGAAGGGAAAACCATTACAGGATGCAGAAACCAGAAATCTATGCATCCCTTTACAGTGTTTTTACTCAAGGCCTTTTTCATGCAATTAAATACTCCCTTTTGCCTTTTTTCCTATCTAGCCCTATGGCTCCTGCATATCAGACCGTGGAATGGCTCAGCTTCAGAGAGGTGTATGGAAAGCCATCTCAGGAAAGTTATGCTGTGAATGGGTATGTAACACGCCCTCTGGTTATGTAGGTTAGATTCATCTTTTAACAAGTAGTTTCCCATTTCAGGGTGTTATAACCTGTATGCTATTGCAAAAAAAGGTGAGAAGCTGCTCCAAAACCAAGCTTGGCTGTGGCCAAGTGCAGTTAGTTTAGTAATTATTATAAGTCAAACTGCAATTAATCAGCAATATCATTTCCAAATGACTCTTCATGCTGGGATACTGTGATTTTAAATGGAGATTATCTTAATACTTATTTTCATTCCTCCAGATGTTTCTCATTTGCTTACTGCAACCAGCCCAATAGAATGGTCCATGCAGGACTCACTCGCAAATAGGATTTTCCTGTTTCCTTCTATATTTTAACATGCTTTTCAGCCTCAGCAAGTTCAAGATATTTGTTACCAACTGGACAATGTTACAAGAAGACCAACCTTCTTTCTTTGCCACCTACAATACCCCTGGTATACTCTTATGTCAAGTGCAGGAGAAAGCAAAAATGCTTATATATGGAACATGTTTAGGGCTGACAGGTTTTTAAAGAATTCATGGCAAAAGTCCCCACATGGTCATCTCTATTGTTAAATTAGAGAAACACTTTTTCCCAGCAAGTACATGTAGCAAACAAAAAGGCATTCATGAAAAACTTGAGTTTGTATAGCCTGCTTGACACAGAGATCGTTATGGCTGAAGTCACTGACCATGTAAACTGAAGCTGAGCCCTTGAAACCGTTTTTATCCGTGAGTAAGAAACAAATATCTCCAGATTGTCATTACATTTGAGGTATCTGTGATAGTTTGGAATCTGCTGTGTGTCTTCCACTATTAGTTAGAAGAAAAGGGATATATTTTCAATTTCCTTTTTTTTAAATACATCACTCAGTAAATCACCTATATCAAAAGACTATTTGGATTCTGAGAAATGTTGCTGTTCTTTGCTTGCTTTGATTCCTGTTAGCCAGATTTATTTCAAATAACAGATTTGTCCTAAAACAGCAGCTGGGCATAACTATGTTTTGTTTGGTTACATCAGACTCTCACAGAGGAAGACATATCTGAAAAAAAGTGTTGCTCCACATAAGCCATTCTGTTTCCATACAGAAGTCTTCTGTGTTCATTCCCTTTGTATCCTTCCATGTTGTTGTCAACATTCACTTACAACAGGCATTGGTTTATTTGTTTTATGGGAGAAATGTGATTGAAGGCATGTGACGTATCTGTCTCATTGACCTGTATCTGACATTTTCTCTTATTCTAATCTAACATTTTAAATGCATTAGATATGTTTCTTCCTAAAGGTGACTTTAAAAGTGTTTTTTAGCTATTTACAAGAAAGGGAGGTGAAAAAGGCTAGCTCAAATGCAAGTGCTTTCACTATTGAGTTATCCCAGGAGTTGGAATGAATTTTACCCCAGATTTCTTCTCTGGAGCCAGATCCTTGATGTCCTATAGAATAGATTTAGAGAATGTTTCTAAGGAATTACTAGATCTAAACTGTAGCTGAAATACCAATCTGTGTACACTTAAAAAAGAACAGTGCTACCTTTTTACATTGCTCAGCTTTGCCACATTTCAACAGAGAAGATTGAAAAGAGCATAAACACATGCACATATTGTGCTTTGATATAAAAAGTGTATGGTTTTAGTAACTGAATAATTTGCTAATCCATTTTGGACTTCATGCAAATGGATTCCACCCCCCCAAAAAAATTCCTTCTGCAATTTCATAAGTTAGACTTTCAAAGCCATTCTTGAATGGTAAGACTAGAAAGGAATAAAGTTTATTACCCAAGGAACCCATGAATTCTCCTCACTGCAAACTTTTAAGAACCATGTGGAAAAACACCTGTCAGGCACAGCCTATTTATAACAGATCCTGTTCTGGGCCAGAAGGGG
>JANZLQ010000017.1:24814895-24832623 GCA_026212715.1 Elanus axillaris | reverse complement strand
GGGGCGGGAATAGGCCTCTCAAAGTTTCTAGTTGACAATTTTTTTAATTATCCATTACACTGTGCTTATGCACAGTTACTGTTGGTTTATTTATTTGGGGTTTTTTTCTCTGTATGAATAGCCACATAGGCAGTGGTTTCAAGTTTCACACTGTCATGAAAGGAGACTCACTGCAATCACTAGGGAAATCACTGTATCATCTGGGCACTGCAAAAAGTTGAATTCCTTTAATGGGTGAAATCCCTCGTGGAGGATCTAGACCCATATTTTTTGCTTCAGGATGAATACTTTTGTAACTTAGCTGCGGTCTAAAGGATGGCTACTAGCAGTGGGTTAGCAGGAATGACTACACTTTGTGCATTGCAGTCAGCTCTGTCTCCATTTGCTTGAGAAATCTGGGGCTTTGCAGAAGGAGGAGAGATTAGAAAAAAAAAAACTCTCCCTGTGCTTTAAACATCTATAAGTATCTTGTCCCCTCCCACAAAGGGGAAACATGTAGAGAGGACATGGTGAGACTCCTTGTTAGTGTGCTTAGCTCCTACTTCATACGCTCTTAATTCAACCTGCCTCGTCCACTGACTACTAAGAGTTTAGACAAGGAGTTTGGAGTAGATGTTTAAGTTCTTGACGGCCAATGTAAGAGAAGTGAATCCTGCTTCAAATCTGGTAGTCAAACTTTTATGCAATAAAACTAGCAAATTAACGCATACTCAGTAGGAATTTCCTAATGCATTGATTATAAGAAGTAATAGATTAGCCAAATAAGATAGACTCATATTTGACCATGAAAAAGAAATTTTTGTGGTTTATTAAGAACATTTTTTTTCAAGTAACAATATGCTAGGGTTGCTATGTTTCTGAATTCAGTTATGAAGCCATCATTCTTTTAAAAAATATTATTTCTAACTACAAATCAGACTTGTAGTTTAGAACAAAAGTTTTGTCAAACAAATGAAAATTGTATGGGAAATTAAAGGATTTAACCTGGCTAGTCCTTGCAGATAATGGGAGTTACTAACATGATTATGCTGACAGTTTTATCTCTTATTTTATTAATTGCCAAGATGACCTCTATCCTTAGAAAAAAAAAAAGAAAGAAAACACTATTCTCTATGTTTTCCTCTCCTGTGCTGTTTCTAGAGTGCTGATTTCTGTAAGGAAGAACATAAGAATAATGAACTCCTGTTTACAAGCCACAAAATGTTAAAAATCTCCATTTTCATTTCAAAGCAAGAGATCAGGAAATCCAGAATACTTCCTTCCTATTTTGTAGGCTATATACAGATATATTTAACTACTAAACCTATTTATGAGATGATTTGTCTGTGGCAGACATGAGTAGTTATTGAAATAACACTGCCTCAGGTAACCACAGTCAGACAGTTACGTGTGTGCTTAGTCTACAGCCTCACTTGTTGAGAATTTCCTTGCTACAGGCCAGAGAGCAAATAACTTCAACAATACTTACTCACAGTAGTTTTAGACTTGCAACTCAAGTCACATTATATTATGTATATAAGCACACAAAGCTCAGTCACCAGAAGGACAAGACCAAAACAATCTCAGGACTGAGCAGAAGTCTCCAACCCTAGCTCGCAGGCGACGGTTTGGGTCTTTCTCAGCTGCTCCTCACCCCTCACCACTGCAGATCCCATTAAGCCGAGTTCAGCAGAGGCTTGAGCTCCACAGCCAAGCCAACACAACCCATCAAACGAGAAGCAGTGACATGGCCAGTCTGCAGGTCCGCCTCTGACCACGGACCTGAAAAATCACCTGTAGGTGCCTGGAACGTCGCCTTTGTAAAGTGAAAGCCAGTTTCAACCCCTCAAAGAGGGCAGCTGTGCCCCAGTGGGCAGGGATCTGATCTGCGGGACTGAAAGTGGTGGAGAAAAGCCACGGGGAGTAGGTTTGCGCTCTGAAGACCGAGGGCAGACATCGAATGGTGTGTTTCTCTGAGGATAGATTTGCTCTATGTGCTCTCCGTGCTGGCTGAACACACACCTCCTCCAGCCCAAAAACAACGGTGCAGTATTGTAATGGTGCTGGAGTCAAAATGTCCAATTTGCAAGTCGTCTACACCCAGCATCTCAACCATGGTAGTCCAGTAGCCTTCAAAGAGACTCATAGCTTCTGCTTTTATGTGCCTTGACCTTGCCTGGGCTAGCTTTTTTTGTGTGGCTTCTACCCCTATTTGACAGTAACTGAATTACTACCCTGTTGGTTATCTCCCTAATACTAATCTGGAGTGGAAGGCAGGTTGGGTTGCATGGAAGAAATTAGCAATGTTTCTTTTTGCAAAGCAAAGTTAGCTAAAAGGATCAGGTCTGCAAGGTGTTTTGTACGGCTAAGGACAAGATCTATGCAAAGACTGAACCACAGAGAACAGCATGAATTTTAATCAAAGGCACTAGTTAAGCTGTCAGTAACTTCAGTGGAACTGAAGAATTGAAGAAGGCCAATTTTGCCTTCATTGCTTGAGCTCAAATCAGAGTCTTATCATTCAGGTCTATATAAGGGCTGGAAGAAGAACTTCCACAGTCAAATCTCTCAAGCTGATTCTTTTTTTTTTAAAGAACTTTCCATAGATTTAACTTTAAAAGATTACATACATCTGCAGAACCCTGTAGAATTAATTTTTGGATTTTTTTTAATGAAATTACTCCACCCCTTCAGGTAATCTACATGAGGAAGTGGGAATTGATATGCTAAATTGGTCTTTGTACCATGGTCCCGGATGTCAGTCTTATTAATCTTTGTTTTCTTCCCAATTATTTTACCCATAGACCATGAATTGTAGCATATCTGACAGATATTCTTTAGAGAACAAATGGAATACAAATAAAGAACAAAAGCAGCTGTGTTAGAAAGGAATTATAATCCGATACTAAAATGCTGACAACAGCATATAGCTGCAGAAATACTGCAGAAAACAGGAAGCAATGAAACAATATTGAGCTGTACTATGGACAGCAACCTCAACCCAGCATAACAAAAATGGTGCTCAGAGCACAAGGCATCACAGCAAAGGCAAGGATGAGGAAGGGAACTGCAAGAAAAGAATGAGGAGATGTGCAGAGGTTTTATGCCTTCTCAAAGCCAACAGGCAGCATGGACAGGTACAGGTTGTGTTTAAATAGAGCAGAGTTGAGCACTGAGGACCTGTCAAAGCTGACTTTTTAATATTACCTTGTAAATGAGTGGAAGCAAAGATTCTGGAAAAAGGAAAGGTGAGCTGAGTGATGCTGCACTGGAAGAGAAAAGCAAAAACATGCCACACGTCTCTTCAGACTAAAGGGGGAAGAGGTAGACGTCTGTAGCCATTCTGCAAGTAGGTTACTCTTGAGCAACACATGGAGTGAATTGTGTGTAAAATAATGCCTAGTGCCACAGCCTTTTGGAAACAAGCAAAAAAAAAAAAGCCAGAACAATGCAGTTGGACTGGTTCATTTTCAGTCACCTGTTCCTCAAGAAAAGTTCTTTCTTCGCAAATGGGCAGCCCCAAAGCTGATGTCATTTATCAACAATAAATATTGACAAGAAGGGAACCCATATATACATATACAAGCCTAGATTGAGGAGAGCGTCTCACTCCTGCCACTCTTCCTAAGATACAGAAGGATTCTGGCTGGACGAAGGTAATGTAAGCAAAATTTAATTTCGGTATTAGAGAGTTTATCCATACGTCACTTGGTCATTATTGATCCGGCACTGTGCTACAACAGGTGATATAGTTAATATCTATGTTGTTCCAGTTGTGATAATTAGAAGAAGATGTCTGCTTATAATAATCCAGAGGAAGAATTTACACATAAACTGTATCTGCTGTTTGGAAAGCCTACCTTCCACCTGTGTGGGTGAAAAAAGGCTTCAATGAAGTCTAATTCCCATATTTCTTTAGATCAAAAGGTAACACTGACTCACTTGCTTCGTTCTTCAAATGTGAACATAAATTAATCCATTTTGCAGAGCGGGGTCAATCATGGCAAATGCTTTTCTGACGTCACTTGAATTTTTTTTATGTTGAATTTATTTCACTTGAGTATTGGGATATACCAGTACACCTGAACTCAGAATTTTGCAATCTAGAGATGTTAATTATCTGTCCAAGCTTTCAGGTATATATCTATTAAAATATCTATTATATCTTATAGTAGTATGCAGTAAGCTGATTGCATTTTCTTAATGCAGAGTGAAAACTTTTTTACAAAATGAAAGTTGAATATGTAAACTCAGAGAAGGTAGAAAAAGCTTTAATCAAAGTAACTGAAAAGTCAAATATTCCCACCCTTAGAAACTTTCAAGCCTGCTATGCCCTGAAAGCTTTATCAGCTGGCAGGAAAAAGGCTTTGCTGAGGAGTGAAGCACCAAGACTAAACACAAAAAGTCTGGGCTGTCTTTTTTTCAATAAAGCTTTGTTTCTAGCTTTTTAGCTATAGATTTTATTTTTTTATTTTCCATCAGATTTGCATGAAATTCCAGTTTTCAAGTAGGGCTACCTAAAAGTGCATTGCTAGCATTTGTCTTTTCAAAAGCATCGAAGTGATTTAGTGGAGTGAATGCTATTGACATGGATGGATAATTGTATCTGGGAACTGTCACCTTTTGACTTTGAATGTAATGCCAAATACATTTACTTGAAAGGACAGATTTGATTGTACAGTCTGACAATCAAAGATATGCTGCAGCATTTTGATCAAGTTTAATTCTGGAGCTAGAAATGTTTTATGTTTCCAGTTGCAGCTCTTTTCTGGGGACTCCCAGAAAGATCTTGTTTCTGCATGTAAGTACAAGATAACTCCTCAGTGGCCAAAGATATCCCTTCAGTTTAAGAATTTATTCTTCATTAGTATGAGCGAGATCCCCTGCCTCTACCTCGTGCAAGCAATGGGAAAACAAGTTAAAGACTGAATATCTGAATGACATGAAGTCTTTCATGTGATAGGATATGTCTTGTTGATTTATGTCATGCAATGGTATACAGTACTGAAATAAATGAACAATCTAGCTGCAACCTATCTAGTACCAGGAGAATTATAGTCACCAGATCACATTCTCCTGGTGTTTTCATAGGCTGAATAGACCTCCTAAGACTTAAGATTTCTTAGCCCAGGCACGATGCTATCATAATGTAACTGTGAAGCCCATTGGATTCAAACTCATATCCCTGCATGGCAGGATACTCATATCCCTGCGCTACCGTTTTTGTTACTGTTTGAGAATTGATACATCAAGCCCATTACCTTGTGAGCTCATGAAAGAATATAGCACACTGCACCGAATAACCAAACAGCTTCTGGTCTGAATTTAGACAACTTGGTCTTGCATTGCTACCATGCAAGTGAAAAAAGAATTCAATTTCTTCTTTGGTTTCATCTCCCTAGATGCAGGTTGAAACTCTGCATAGCTGGGCATCTGAAAAATAAAGAACTTATCTTGTTCCAACAGTGGCTCCATTGCCACCTTCTGATATACAGACTCATGTCTTATATTTGTTCATGAATACTTTGCTGTGGATACTAGTGGTAAGATCTTTTAGCTGGGTGTAAAACTCACATGGTACGTTTGTGTTCTCTGGTTGATGGAGTTCCAATCTTAGTGGAAAGTCTTTCCTGTGTTGTAAAAATGGTTAATGTCTCTAGCTATACCTACACTTACTAGCAGCTAAATTCAGAGGAAGTCACTCCCAGCCTCAAAGGCAAATGCTGGCAAGAGCATTGCTACATCAAGCCCTTTACCATGACACGGTAAGCTGTGACGTGTGTTGGACCACTCCTGCTGCAAACTAGTGTCTCACACACAAAGATGTTAAACATATTTTCCAGTGTTCTGGCAGCTCTTTCCCAGGTCCTCTGCACAGGGCTGCATTTTAGTTGGAAACTTACTTCTTTTTATTGTTATCATTATTTTCCCTATAATAAGGAGCAATTTCTGACACCACAGATGTAGGCTGACTCACTCTCACAGGACTAGATAGCAAGCAAATCCACTGGCTACAGTAACATAAACCCAACATAAATAAAAGGGAGATCAGATCAAAAATCTAGAGGCAATTGCATGTGTCAAATAATGAACAGGATACAAATAATGCTATAAATGTCATCTCTTCCAAGTCACCACTCTAGGCACAAGGAAAATTTGTTCTATTCATTGAAAGAAGAATGAAATGCAAGCTGTTTGTCCAGGACCCTGGTAACTTGCTGTTAATTCTTTGAGATTCTAATGCGTCCTTCAGTTCCTGCCAGAAGTAAAAGCTCTTAACTCATTTTTCTCACCTAACATTAACATGTTTATTTAATCACTTAGCAGAGATGGATTGGAGGATTGTTTATATTGTCATTGTATATTTATGGTTTTAACAGGTGTTATCCCAATAGTTTTCCTGTCAAGGAGGATCTCCTAGATCTCTACCACTGACCTGTTCTGCTCAACTGCTCACACTGTGGATTTCTTCTCAGAGGCCAGCTCTAAGGTTTATTATGTTCAACATTTTTTTATTACATCTCTTTTCCTGGCTTGCTTCAGTCTGTTTTAAGATAACCTGTTGAGCTCAAAGTTACTCTTCCTTGGGATTTTGCCACATCTTTACTCTTTACCAACTAAAGGCATGATTTCCTGTACATCCTCAATAATACAAAGATGTATAACCTTTGCTTCTTCTGACATGTAGAAAAAATATCCCATGAATATGAGTGGGTTTCAGATTGCCTGTGTGCATACTGTGGTATTTGCTTCTACAGGGCATCTTAGCTGCCAGAGGACAATAGCTAATATTATTTCATGAAGGTTTTGTTTATGTCTAGGTATAAGATATAACTTGAGGGTGATCATTACTGTTTACTGGAGCCATTATGGTACTGATTTGATGATGAAACAGGGCACAGAAAAGGAATGGAGACAACTGTTGATGGGTTCAGTGCTCCACTCTACAATACCAGTTCCCCAATACAGATGATGCTTGCTTGAGCAGGACACTGACGTGACCCTACAGAACAAATTAATGGGCTTCTTTTCATACAAGGAGGCAAAGATGAAGGAAATGCTGCAAATTCAAGATATGTTGAATAAGGAAATTAAAAGGGGGTTGATCCATCTATTACAAGAAATGCAACTTTATGCTACTTACGGTCCCTGCTTCAATGCAAAATGAAGTCTTCTCTCTGTACGAGATAACGGTGCTCATGCACCATCATGCACTCATCTGCACAGGTTCAGCACATTCAATGTATTAGGTATCAACTAAAATAATCTTCTGTGTGGCAGGCTTGACTTTGCAACAGTTTCGTGTCTCGCTTACGTACCACATTACACCCCAAACTTCATGCAACAGAGATTAATGGATTTTGGGTTTGTTTTTTTGTTTGTTTGTTTTTCCTCTGTAGAAATGGATCTACTAACTGCAGTCATTTTCCTTGCTGCTTTGCTACACCAATCTGATGGACAGGTAGGAGCATTCATCTATTTAAAAGAGCCATATCTGAGCACATTGTATAGAGAGCTGACATGGCATAGCCTGGTCTAGTGATCTCTAGAGCTTTACAGTTCAGGGTTGAAATTATTTTTAACAGGTTAACATAAGACAATAAAGATGAACTCTTGTTTTTCACAGATTTTTGTATTAAAATATTTCTTCTGCCTATCAAATTATTCTTCTCTTCACAAGAATAATTTTTAAAATACATTTTGCCCAAAAAAATATGAACTGAAGCTATTCCAAAATAGTTTATCTAAGTATCAGAAATCTAATCGTCCTTAGAGAGGTTTAATCTTATAAAATGTAGATACCTACAACATAGGCACTTGAATGTGAGCTATTTATCAAGATCTGCTTACTAATGAATGAAAAGAACTTCAGGGATGCCAGTCATCTCTTTCTTCAACAAACCTCAGGTGAACTATGTCCTAAGTTGCTTGTTTCCTTTACCTGAATACAGCAGCAGCCTAAAATAACTGGCTGAGATGTTATATCTACCACTGTAAACGTCTTAAGTTAAATAAGATGTACAACACCTCTTGGGGTAGGTTCAGTTGCCCAAAGAGAAGTGTGTTCGTGCAGCGTGGGACTCTTCAGAGTATCTGAGCCATTCATGGGTGGCTGTACAGAGAGCTTTACCTTTCTGGAGAAGCAGTCTGAGGCTAGGTAGGGCTGCCTGGGCATTTCAAATGGCATTAGGTGCTATTTTAAGCCACTGACTACAGCCTTTAAGGCCTAGAATTGAGCTCTGAAGGCAAAGGAGTGGTATTTTTTTCATATCACTTGGACATTTCAGAATTCAGTCTTTCTCATTTTATGCTTTTCTCATTGACCATTAAAGCAAACTGAGAAGACTTTTAGATATTTATATCCATGGTATAGTTATCTAAAATTAAATAAGATGAATCAGCGCCTAGAAAAGAGGCGATCACACCAACAGTGGAACTCATCTCACTGACTTAAGCATCAAAGTATTAGTTATCCAGATCTCTGCCAGCCTCTCTCTACAAACAAAGGAAGGAGGGATACTTGTAGAGAACGGTTCTTCCAGTCCTAAAAAGGAGTTCAGGTTTTGTGGGATAAGCTACCTCTGCCCTCTCCAGTAATGACAAAGAGAGTGCAGGTGTCTCGCTTAGACTGAGATGTCCATTTTTACACATTAAGTGGAAAGGAACCTTTCCTGAGGGGTTTGAGTCTGAAAACTCCAACATAAGCATAGTAACTTTTTTTCTCTGCAAGAATTCATGACCTGACATCACTATATAAGAGAGTCTAAATCATATATTGCTTTCTTGACCTGAGGTCTTTCAGAAGATGGTCTGCAAACAGTCCTAAGTTCTGATACAGCTACACACGCTTCCAAAGCTTACAAATTACAAGAGCTAGGGACTTTTTTAGTGCACACAAGAGGTCAAAGCCAGTCTTGAGATTTGGTTCCAGAGCTAAGTTTTCTCAATGTTTGATGTGGAGGCATCTGAAGGTAGAATTCCTATCTACACATTTCATTTAGGGCCAGGTATCCTAATAAAAAGAGCAGTTCAAATCAAGGAAGAAATTAAAAAAAAACAGCAGTTATAAGAATAGAAGAACCAATAAAGGAAAGTTGGGAATATCCAGGAAGCTTCACCTTGACAAGAAGCTCATAATTTATCATCTCGCTTATTAAAATTCTGGTAACTGGAACCTTCATCGTTATTGTTTTTCAGGATTTTCACTATGAAAAAATGGGGGTTTCCTCCTTTCCTCATTTTAAGTTTCAAAACCAAAAACAGATCCTTGAGCAACACAATGAAATACGGAGATCCGTAATTCCCACAGCCAGGAACATGCTGAAGATGGTAAGCTCTCCACTGCAACTACCCTGCTTTCCATGTCATTCGCAGAAGGTGGCAGCCTTCTAAACAACCCCCACTTAGTGAAGAGAGAGGGCAGGAAAGGTGCTCTGGGATTGAGATGTAGAAATCCGAATTTTCTCCCCTAGTTTCCACAGGCTTCATGCTTAATTTTGCACACCTTGATGCTGCAAGCACTTGCAAAATCATTGCAAAGGTCTCAGGCCAGGCTACGAGCACTATTCAAAACCTCTCCTCTAACCAATGTCCCTCGGCTTCTCGACTCAGCAAAACTCAGTTAAGCAACATCGGAAATGTTCCATGCCTAGGGTTATTTGCCTAGAGGAGCTACAAACACAGCCTTGCCACAACCACATCTATTTATTGCTATCGAACCTACGTTAACATAGCCTGCCACAGTGGATCACAAGTTCTTTCCTTATGTCTGCTCATTGCAATAGACAGCAACTGCTGGTCTTTTCAGGGAAAGTATTTAAACTGGGGATAAAATGCAGTGATGGCTCTCCAATTATGGATAACACTTTTTAGTCTGTGGTTCAGAGTCAGTCAGGTTCAGAGTCCAGCTGGTATCTACCACTACATCGCAGCTGCACCTGGGCTGAAAATGAGTTTTATACCATTTAGTCCACTGCACCTTGCAAAGTTAACTCAGACACAAAGCCAAAAGAAAGTAACAGTATGTTATAAAATTCCTATTAATCGGGACCATCTGGAGACCAGGACTGTGTGACACTGTGCAGAATAACCTGCCCTGCAACCTTTAAGAGCTGAAGAAACGTGGTGCCCATGCCCCAGTAGCGTACACTGGCGCGACTCCTCTGCTTTCTGCTGAGGACCACGGGAGCATTCAGCGCACAACGCCCAAGTCGCTCCCATTTTTTTTCTTCTCATGGATGGACTAACCTATCCGTGACCTGGATACGTCTTCCTTTGTGTTTTTCAGGTGTGGAGTGAGGAAGCTGCCAAAAATGCTCAGAAATGGGCAAATAAGTGTGGGATGAAAATCAGTCCAAGAGATCAGAGGGTCATTAATGGTACGTGACAAATATGGAGCCTAAGCTGATGGGTTAATGGCAATTTGCAGATGACCCCTGTGCATATGAACTAGAAATAAGGATAACTTTTAATCTGTTGTAGAGTATCTTTTTAGGATTATTAAACATAAAAAACATCATCTTTATCAGATACATAACCTGAAAGACAAATTGTTAGAACTTGAGAGAGAGATGCTCTGAACTTGCCCTATTTTTGTACCTTTCTTGAAGTGTCTGCTTTTGGCTCCTGCTGGAGACAAGCCAGCGCCATAAATGACTGTTGGTATGACTAAGCACAGACATTTTTGTGTAACGTTTTGTAGTCGTATGAGTAGCTGTGACTGAAAGCTCACCAAAATCAGAGTAACTTTTCCTGCAGTTTGCATAGGATCAGAAGTACTGTCCTCTTCTTAAAATCACAGGGCAAATAGGTTGGCATCATAGAGGTTTTTTTAGGATGTAGCTACAACCCCTCTGTCTTACCTCCCACCCTACAGGGTGTTTCTCTCCTAAGTAAAAATAGACTTATTTCTACTTCAGGTGTCACCTGCGGTGAGAATGTATTACTGTCATCCTACCCAAAAACATGGGCTGAAGCAATTAAAGTCTGGTACAGTCAGTCCTCCAATTTCAAGTATGGATTTGGAGCAACCACAAAAAATGTCAATATCGAGAACTATACTCAGGTATGGAGAACTGAAACAAACTGCAGCGATACAGTAGAATTACACAAGTACACTTAAGGGAGCCAGGAGATATTTAACATCAGAAAAAAAAATTGTCACTGTCATCAAACCATTATCTATCATTCACACTCTGATCCAAAGACGAATGATAAATTAAAACTCTTTTTCATCTAATTCTGAGGTAATGGAACCAGTATTTTGGAAGAACTGTCCAGAAGGGAAATATTATTCTGTAGAAAAAAAAAATTCTATACCTCTAATTTAGAAATAAATATTTTCCATATAGGGATTGAAATACTTGATTAAGAATTATCAAAGCAAAATATCTATGATTAAAATATTTGAATTTCAATTTTCATGTCCTGCCACAAAGTGTTCAAAAACACTTGGAAACTGGAGTACATGTTTAACTCATTTTTCTATTTATTATTTTTGACAGCTAAACTGTACATTTAAAAGCTAAATAGACAATATGAAATAAAAAATTATCTTCTGGTTCTGTTATTTCGTGAGCTCTTTGGTGAGAATTCAATAAAATATTACTCTGAAATAATGTGTTTATTTTTTATTCTACAGCTAATCTGGTACAACAGTTACCAGATTGGATGTGCAGTTGCCTACTGTAGTAAGAACCAGTTCAACTACTTCTATGTTTGCCAATACTGTCCTGCGTACGTACTACCTTTTTAGCCATTTACGATGCGATAATTATGGATATGTTTTCAAAAGCTCCTGCAGTCTATTGGTCATGTGTAGGATAAAATGATTACAGTTTATTTTAACCATTTATAATTTTAAAAATGCTGATGTGAATTGTGGGTTTAACAGCAGGTTAAGTAATAATATTTATTTTATTTCACATTGAATCAGATATGAGCCAATTTTTAGCATATGAACAAAGAAAGGTCTGTCTCTGTCAGAATAAGGCATCGTGCAGAAATCATCCTATAACTTTGACCACAAACAAGAAAGTCAGATGCAAACTGAAAGCCAACAGCAAATGAATATTCACAGATGTAAAAAGCACATCTGAAACAGCTGCCTGTCAGAAGGCATCTGCTGAGGTTATTTCCTTATAAGCCACAATCACTTAAAAACCATTAGAAAAGCAGAACTAGGAGGAACATAGGAATTTTTTTTAACTGATAAAGCTATACAAATGCAAATAATCAATTGATTTTCTTTCTCTAAACCTTAGTGTCCCTCATTTAAAATCAAAGTTCTTGTATTCTATGAATATCTGAAACTAAGACATGACTGTCTATGAAAATTATCCAAAAACTTCTGGATGCTTTTCATTGTGATAAATAGCATACACTCCTGTTAATACCTCAGAGTTGCACTTTGACCACATTTTGTGTTGTATTTCTTTCAAATTTCAGAGGAAATAATGCAATGCAAATAGCTACACCTTACAAAAGCGGACCAAAATGTGCAGACTGTCCTGGCCACTGCGACAGAGGGCTTTGCAGTAAGTGAATGTATTCTCCTCCTTACAACAACCATCACGTTATCTCAGATAATCTGCTCCTTTGTAGCATTTTACTTTTTGCATAGTTACTTCTTGCTAATCTGGACAAAAGATCCTAGAACTGCCTCTTTCATTCCACCACTCCCCCCCCCCCCCAAAAAAAAAAAAAACAGTCATTAAATATCCCAGCAGAACAGGCACCACCTTGAGCAGAGCGGCTGGGCCAGGTGACCTCCACTGGTCCCTTCCAACCCCAACCATCCAGTGACAGCGGGTAAATTGTGTTGCTCTTGAGCAATCCTTGCATTATTACACCGTCAATCTTCCGCTGCCCTCTTCTGGAAAGATCAAGACAAAATGACTTGATGTACGTCTCTAAGGGCACGAACAGATTGTCAGGTTTCACATATTTGTATGTACGTGAAGATCTGCACAGACCCCTGGGTTCTGCAGAATTCCATGTGCAGCAAGTCAAAGCATACAAATAGTTGGGAACTATAAGATACCACCTTTCTGCCTGCATTCCCTTTTCTACAATGTTCACGCAATTTTATCAGCAGAGCGAAAGTACAAAGGCTATACAGACATGAACGTTTGGAAATTTTGGAAAATGTAGAAGTATCAGACCAGGACTTTGTTTTCAATTAATATTTCTTGGTTTTATTTCTCTCTCTTGTATTTAGCCAATCCTTGCAAGTATCAAGACGTCTTTGGAAACTGCAGAAATCTGAAAATGTTGTTCAGCTGTAACCATTCGCTCGTGAAGGAGAAGTGTCCCGCCACCTGTAGATGCACCACTCAAATCATATAATGTCCTACTGGATGTCATTAGAGCTGCCGTGAGACTTAATTATTAGGAACGAGTAGAACTCACTGTGAAGTGTATTCACTTTCAGCACATCAGCTCAGATTGATTGACCTATAGGTAACATCTTTTTTCTGAAATCTCACTATTCCTTGAGTCCTAAATAAGTCTAGTAGCTCAAAATAACCTCTGATGTTATTTTAGACTTTGTAGAAATCATGCTTAAGCTACTAAGATGTTACTTTGTGGTTTACCTTGCAGTGGATCTTCCACTGATTCATTTCTTTTTAATGGGAAACACACTTTTAAAACACTTCATTTTTTTTGCAAAATATGTTAAATGCCACTTAACTTTCTTCTGTTACCTTTTCTTTGATTATCAATGGAATGTATTCCTGCTAAATAAATACATGATTCACCACTGGTTCACAAGCAGAGCTTTTCATTGAAGTTATTTATAATTCAATTTTGGAAAATTCCTTATAGATATTTCAAGGGTCTCTGATGCTTCATGTGAGTGAGAATGAGACAGGAAAAGAAAGACAAAGCAAGAAGTGTTGCATTTTTTTGTATGGCCAAAATAAGAGGCACACCTTGAATCTGCCAATTTTACTCTGTGGCCTAAACACAAAGCTTCTGATACATCTCTCTATGCAGGTGGTAAATGATAATTTTTGTCATATGGCACCAACAGCTGAGAAATACAAAGCTTTTTTAAAGGATTCCTACAAAGGAAGAGGTATATACATATCCCTTCCCATCCTCTCTATGAGTAAGTCCCATACTTGCTTGGAATTCATATTGCAACATGTAGAAAAAAATCCTGCAACAAAAACCCCCAAAACATCCTGGTGCCATGCAGAATGCAGCAGGGCGTCCCACCGGAGCCCAGCTGCTGCTCAAGGTGGGTGCTGCTCTCCCATAGCTCTGGAGTCACATATACCAGCCCTGAGCAGGACTGATCCCACTTACCACCTTCCCTTCCTGGTTTAGGCCAGTAAAAATCATTTTCTCCATAGGACTGCAATTCTGGTTAAAAACACAAGAGGGTGAACCATACCCAGACATTCAGCTGCATCGGTTTTTCGTTTTGCTACCTGTATAAAGGGCTTCTCCTTTTACTGGAAATTAAAATTCTGGGCCTACCCTGGCCTGATTTTAACACTTCCTTGCCCAGCATCCAGCTAATACTGGATGGATGAATAAATAATCACTATATAGAGAACCAGCTTGGTAGATGTTTCTTCCCCTCCTTTGTTTCACCCTGTCTCTGTTAGCCAAATTACTATCATCTTAGAATAATTTATACCACCAAATTAAGGCAATTTATGGTTTCCAGGATATCAATGACTAATTCTGGTAGCCTTGATTTTCTACCTGCCCAAAGCTCAGTTTCAACATCATGACTATGTGCCACCATTCAAGGCCCCTACAACCACAGCAATATATGTAGAAAGTTTAATTCAAACCAAAGCTGGGGGAAAATTTCCTGAGAAACCTATGTATTCCTCAGAAAACACTATTCTATAAAACCTCAGTTCTCTTACAGGAGGATACATAATTTTGGCAAAACTCTCAGGTGTTTTCTGCGATATATTCCAAGATTAATTTCTGCTTACAACCAAGGAGATGGGTATTAAAACTCCTTCTGCGCACACACTTTCTCTTTGCTCCCTCTCTCTCTGGGCCAATGAATATTTAAGGGGAAATGACTTTATTATCAGAGATTTCTGAGAGCTCCCTCCCCAAAGAGCCAGCTTTTGTGCTCTGGGTATCCAGCTACACTATTTGAGCATGGCAGCAGCAGGAGCTGGAAGAGATCTTCTGCATCATGACGTGCCAGCCTGGAGCATCATGCATCCTGCTTGGCTGCTGCAGGGTATCCAGGCATTGACCTTCTCACTTTCATAGGGGATTTCAAAAGATTCTGCTTCCCTATTGATGTGGAATAGGAGAAATAGCAGGTGAGATGAAATGCTACCTGGATGATCCTGTTTCTCAGTACAGACTTCAAGGAGAGCTTGGGTCACTCCACTTAGTTGTTCATATCCGTGGGAAGGCTGAGATGCTTCTGAATATGAGTTTCCCATACTGAGGAGGCGAGGTAGAAACAATATGACATTCACTGACATCCAGCATGTCAAAGAACATTTTTCTCCATTCACTGGCTGTATTTTCACAAACTTATTTTTTATACTGCGAGTTGTTTCCTTTGTGGTACTGGCATCTGCTTTTTGGTATGTGCTGAAGTTTCGTCTACAGAATTGTGCAACTTTTTAGGTGTAGTTAAGGCAAGAAGCTAGTAACACCAAGAATTTCTTACAATTTCTATCCTGGCTCCAGATATACTCACAAGAAGCACATATGCTGAGAGATGATAAGAGCAACTACTATGGTACAAGTCTAAGTCTTATCTGTGGAGAATGATGTAAGAGCTTTTCAGCAGTTAACTTCCATGGCAAGGACTTTAAACACAGAGTTTTGAACAAATGCTATGAAGTAACTTTAACAGTCTTTTACAGCTTCTGAAGAAAGAACATTTTTTATATTTAAAATGTACCAACTGTGTAGTCACATCATCTAATTTGGCTGTCTGAGAATCAGCCTGTGGGCTAAGCAAAATGGAATGTCTTTCACTTTTAGTATCACAAAGTCTTGTTGAGAGTCATGGGCCTAAATCTTCCCCGGTTTTCTCCATCAGCTCTTCCATAAATCTTGCCTTATTCAGGTCCTTAACATATCACACCTGCAATAACAACAGGTTAAGCAGCTAAAGCTAAGACTTCATACTAAATAGAAAGCAATGTTTGGAAACTTCAGTATGCCATTAGACATTTGTGTTGTCAGAATATCCAATTAATGCCCGAGAAACAAAACTGTAGCAAGAGGGTTGAGCAAAGCAGCAAAGGGCCATCAGAGCAGGGGCAGGATGAGGATGTTCCCCACCCCTGGGCTGCTCCTGGCTCTTCTAGGTCAGGCTGCCAAAAATTGGATTCCTCTAAGTGTAAGGGCTACAGTTAAACTGTGAAAAACAGGAGACAGACTTTCTCATTAAGAAGCTACTTGATAGCTACTGTCTTCGCTCCGAGCTGCAAGCAAGACATTTAACCTCCGTGCTTCAGTCTCGCTGACTGCAGCGCAAAGATAAACTGACATAGTCAGGGCAAGCAAGATTAATTAGTGAATGCCGAGAAAGAGCCTATGAAGCACTAAGACCTGTTAATTATAATACCACATTCGGTAGCCACACCTCCTTTATATCTGTTTAACCACATGTCAAGGAGACACGGGGCACCCGGCGATACAAGTGGGGAAACGACAGTCCCTCCCGTGCCCACGCGCCGCTGGTGCCTGAAGGTTCTCGGGCTGGTTGTGGGCTCAGTCCTCTGGGCTTGGGGCTGTGCAGTGCAGCCATGGGGCTGTTCCCTAGGGCTGACAAAGATATCCTGACACCCACATCAATAACAAGTCTTGAAGAAAGGCAATTTATAGGAAAAGTTGAGGTAACAGGTTGGCATGGAAATACTCTCTCGTACACTAAGGAAATGACCTATTGTGACTCTTCATTCTGTTACTGATTGGCAACACAGTGCTCAAAATGTGTAACTGAAAATGACTCTTTAAAATGCTTATTGTCAGATTTTTGGTTTTTTCTACAGTAACGGAAATGATCATTTAAAATCAAATGACATTTTTATCTTTCTGGTTTGTATCATTAACACTCCTCTGTTTTCTTCTCTTCTCCCACTTCTTCATAAAGTGATGGAAGTAAAGGAAGAAAACCCAAGCTGTCAAATTAAAATAAAATTAAGGCTTTTATTCGTTTTGTTGATGAATTTTGAATGAAATTTAATATCCTGCAAATCTATCACATGTAACAGTTTAATCATTTGGTTTAACCACAAGTTCTAGATGTCCTTTGCAGCATTCATCCCCAATTTCTGGCTTACAGGCAAGCACCCTTGAAATTTTTTCACTCCTATGCTTGACTCCATACATATTTCCTCAGCCTGATGAGGAGCACAAAATACGATACCATTCAAGCACAGTCCAAATCATAGAATGATTTCTGGGAATACTTTTGTTAGCTCAGAGGTGTGAAGAATTCTCACCTTCCAGCATTTCTGTGCTGGCAGAAGTTCCACTGCACAGAAGCTTACAGCAGCAAAACACATCTGTTGTGGTTTAACGCCAGTAAGCAGCTAAACACCACGCAGCCCCCTCACTCACTTCCCCCTCCACCCAGTGGGATGGGAGAAAGAATCAGAAAAAAAAGGTAAAACTCATGAGTTGAGATAAGAACAGTTTAATAGAAAAGAAAGGAAGAAAATAATAATGATAATAATAACAATAATAAAATGACAATACTAATAAAAGGATTGGAATATACAGAACGATTTATGCACAA
>JANZLQ010000017.1:24792000-24814795 GCA_026212715.1 Elanus axillaris | reverse complement strand
AATAATGATAATAATAACAATAATAAAATGACAATACTAATAAAAGGATTGGAATATACAGAACGATTTATGCACAACGCAATTGCTCACCACGCACCGACCGATGCCCAGTTCATTCCCAAGCAGCAATTCCTCCCGGGCCAACTCCCCCCAGTTCATATACTGACCATGACGTCCCATGGTCTGGAATACCCCTCTGGCCAGTCTGGGTCACTGCCCCGGCTGTGTCCCCTCCCAGCAACTTGTGCCCCTCCAGCCTTCTCGCTGGCTGGGCATCAGAAGCTGAAAAATCCTGGACTCAGTATAAACATGACTTAGCAACAACTGAAAATATCCGTGTGTTATCAACATTCTTCTCATACTGAACCCAAAACATAGCACTATACCAGCTACTAGGAAGAAAATCCACTGTATCCCAGCTGAAACAAGGACAATGTCCTTCATCAGGGATTCTTTTTTAACATTGGAAATGTTCCTTTTCTACTAAAAGCTTTGTATCCAGCTAGGAAGGAGTTGGCAGAATGCTCTGCTGGTATATGATTACAGACTTCTCATCTACAGGCAGACTAACTCAAAGTCAAGTTCTGTTTTTACCACCTTGATCCATAAGGCAATGAAGGTCTAATGATGCAAGACTCTAGCCATAAATGCTTCCGGTACGTAGAAGAGAGTCAGCTAACATCTGGCAAGATCCAGATGAAGATCTGGGAGCACCTAGTTCGCACACACTCTAACTCTTCTGGAAGTGTAGGACAGCATCCTTCTCTTGGTTCAAGGAAAATCTAGTGTTTGAGACAATGGCAGGCAATGAGGCAAGCACCTCATGTCTGACAGTTTGGTAAATCTGGACACATTTTACCTGCAAGCCTTTCCAAATCTAAATCAGCTTTTGAGTCTCCTCCCTGCTATTTTTTTCAAAAGCAGGCATTACTGTTGTGACTTGGTGGTTATCTGGCAGGCTTTCCTGCAATTCTGTGGTTTTGTGACTCTCTGGAGAACTACTGTTGCAGGTTAAAGAGTTTTACTCACCATTTTACATACCTGGAGGAGGAAGCTCAGCTATTTACCCTCTCTCCTTCCTCAGGTATATATACTGAGTGGATTGTTTGCATGCAGAAGTGGTGCTATCTAGTACACTGTTGTCTCAGCTAACCCTGCTTCTAGGAGAAATTAAAGCAGCCCTTATTTAAGATACCTATTATTTTTATTACGTATTTGCCTTTAGTTATAAAGAAAAGGCACAGGATTGTGTAATTTTCTTCAGGATGTGCTTGGAGTAGTCATGCCTAAAAACCTTTATCCAAAAACCATTGGAGCAATGGAAGGGGTGGGTCTGATTGACACCTTTCAGTGACCCAAAAGACAGAACATGTTTCATTTGCCAAAACATACACCCAAACTTCCCGTTGCCATTCACAGTGAATTTTCTGATAAGTCTCCTTACTATTCTAAAAATGATACCCGACATTGAAAACATAAGAGTAATCTGACCAGGTGTCCTGCAGTCCCAGAGAAGACTTCTCAAAACACTGACGGATGCTTTGACATCTCTTCATATCACCCTTATCTCACCCAGTCAATGTTTAGTTAAGGCACTGGTGCTGGACCACAAAAGACACCAGTCCTGGTGCCAATTTTCTTGAGTCTCCCCTGGAAAGGATCCTGGAATGAGTCAGGGACTGATCCTCAGAGTCAAGGGGATTCTTTGCTTCAGTTCTGCATCCCTGAAACAGAAATTATATTTAAAAGAGGCAGAGAGAGAATGAAAGAGTGAGAGAGAAACAGGTAATTTTTATGTACTTCGGATATCTGTATTAGGATATGTTTAATCACATTCCTTAAGTAGCTATTTCCCTTATCTCTCATAAAGTGAGCACCAGATCACTAAGATAAATGTAGACATCTAGAATGTAGAAATTCATGTCTGCAGGTGCCACATGGGATTAAAAGCCCTTTCTCCCTTTTAGTAATACAAGAAATATATTATCATAGAAACCTTAAAGACATTTGAAGTGTACTATTATATGTCCTCTTAGTCTTCTCTTGTTCTAAATAAAAAGAAAACTTTCAGTTGTTCTTTCTGGGTCATTGGGTAGAAGGCAGATATGCTGCGGGTAGGTAATGTAACTTCTTTAGATGAGGATAAGTTATTTGTCCAGTTCTAAGCAGCACAGTCTGGATCTTTTTTGTTGTCAATGGGGAAAAGGAGAAAATAGTCCAAAACTAGTAGGATGAAGCACAGGCCTGGAAAAGCCTCAGGCCATAAAGGGAGTCATGATGATTAGTGTAGACCAGAAGTTTAACATCTACTCAGTTTTCTGTGATAATGTGGGAGGCAGTCAACATGAACCAACTCTGCAAGGGAAAACCCAGGAATATTAATTGCAGGATGACTGTTAACTGTAAAAGTGAAGTTGTAACCAAATGTGAGCCTTAGGATGCAGCACGCGTTTCCAGAAAACAGAAGAGCTAATGCTGTCTTACATGACATTGGTGAGAATTTATTAGAAATTCTGTTTACAGTTCTAGTTATTTGTCCTTAAGCGAGTTGAAAATAAGCCCCAAAAGAAGAGTTATTAACGTATTTAGGAAAACAGACAATCTGCAATATCAGAGAAAACCAAAGATCCCACTTGATTAGAAAAAGCAAAAGCTGAAAGGGAATATGATTGCACTCTACAAACATCAGAAGGGTTAAAAAAAATGTAAGAGTTGCTTAAGCTACCAGATATTTTTATCACAAGAAAAAGATATATACACTGTAGTAATAAATTTAGTGAATAAATCAGTTTCTAAGCATTAAAAGTAGAAAAGTCAGCAGCAGCCTTCCAACTGAATGAAGAAGGGCATAAAAACTTTACAAATAGAAGGCAAAACATTTATGGAAAGGATTATGTGATAACCTAACTACAGTTTCAGGAAAAGTCCTCAATGACCTAAAAATTCCATGTGTTCCTAAAGAGACAAATCCTGAGTGACTGAAGAGGTAAAAAATGTCATTCATGATAAATAACGTGTTGGAAGCAGCCATCGTGCTTCTTCCACAAATGGTAGCAGCTGAGCGTTCATAAGGAAATCAGTTTATAAATGGGAAAGGAGAGAGGAGACATTGGAAAAGAAAAGAAATATATAAAGAACCAGGAGGGAAAAGTGAAATGAATGGAAGCAGTAGAATGTGAAGGCAGCGACACAAACCAGGAGATAAGGGAGAGGCCATCTAAAAATGTAGGAATTTTGCTGGACAGGCAAAAAGCACCAGAAAGATGAATGACCGTCCACATGTAGTATTTAATAACAGGTATTGAGGAGGTTTTAGGGCAGTGAAGGCACTCACAGGCTTTAGTGGCCCTGACCAGCCTCCCTTGGACCCTCTCCCACCACCTGCCCGTGGCCCAGGAGCCCCATTTTAGTACCTGTCTCTACTCTTGTTTTTTGCCCTGCCTCCTGGATGCACCTTGGACCATCCGTTACATAATCAATAAACATAAAGATGGGTGCTTTTGAAACACAACAACAATCCAGACCATTTTGACATAATATTGACTATAATATGTCACAAACCAAGCTTAAATCTTTGGAGCTTAGATAATTCCAGTAGCCTCACACTAGCAGTCATTGCAGATCTAGCTAGACAGATCAGGTGAACAAACCAGATAAAATATTTTTATCCAGATCTGCTTGAGTTATTTAATGCTGGTAAGCATATGTTTTAGATGTACCTGGGAAATATCTAAGAAGAATGTGGCATCTAATGACCTATGGCATGAAAACTTGTATCTTGGTATGAACACTTCAGAGACTGGACTTTTCCATTGAAATTATTTTTTCTTATATGCCCATACTTATTTGCTCTCAGTTCATTGTAGTACCTCTTCCAGTGTTGGCTTGTCCCAGGAGAAGTGTTGTATTTTAGATAGTAAGGTGGGTTGCAGTTGTTCATTGAATTTGTGTTTGGCCCATTGCTAGGAAATAATAAATTCATCTTGTCAGTTCAATAGCACTAGGATAAAATAAGACTATTTCTGGGTATTCAGTGATCTACTACCTACTTCCTGGTAACTAAGAAACAGTCATGTAAATTAATTAGGTCACAAATCATGTCTTCCATTTGGTCAGCCACTAACAAAGTCCCTACTTGCCTGATATTCAGACAACTGAAGGAGATGTTAGCTGTACATAGGAAAAACAAACAGTATGGGAGTGTCTTGTAAGAATTTTTTATGTACTGATTTTTCTATGTACATTTGCGACTTGTGCTAAGGTTCTACTGATTAGAGCTTGTGGATCAGTGTTAATACATGTACAAAATGCACAGTTTATGTTGGGTTTCAACTTGTGGTGTCGCTCAGAGTTTACAGCATCCATTGAGTCATCGAAACCAGATATTTACTATGTCTCTGTCTTGACAAATCCTCATGTAGGTCAGACCAATTATTTCATGCATTGCCACTAAATAGCACCTTGCTGCTGCGCTACTAAGAACATTACAGGTCGGCCTCTGAGAGGCTGATGTTTATATAAATGATGAAAGTGCCACACATAGCAGGAGGTCTTCTGGGATCAGCTCCCCGGAGCCTGTTTCTTACAGTCTCAGTCTACAGACACCCTCTCCGATCTGGCTGCTATGGATGGATTGTTGTACAAATGTAGCACTGGGAGCTATATTAGCTAGGGAAATCGAAGCTAACACATCTTTTCATTGAGGAATATTCCCTAACCACCCTCTTTGACTCTTCATGCATGCATTGCAATTATTGTGGCAAACTTAGCATTATGTAGCTCACTTAAGACTTCGGCACCATTTGTGTACTCTGCAAGATTTAGTGGAGAGAGAAGTACTTAACCTTCTCAATAGGAGGGCACGATGAAGTGGAAGAGATGGGAACAGGCGCTCTTGCTGAAACGGAAAGCATGCCAATTTTTCTGTAGTCATCACTCCAGTGAAGTGGCCGTTCCTTACAGCAAATGGAGCAGACAGGACATTTGCAGGAATAGCACAGTATTGTACTGAGCAAAATTGTAACTGTAAAATACCATTGGGGGCAAAAAAAAAGAGGATTTATTAAGCTGAAAAGGGTTTATCTAGTTTTCGGCAAACAGGCAAATGGAAATCACACACAATATTTACACACACAATTAAAACTCAAACACAGAAAACTGGTAAAAGAACTTCATACGAGGAATGAAAGTACCTGTGCCACAAGACAGGGATTGTAAATCAACTTGTCACAGACGAGGCAAAGAAAGAGATGAATACACTTACTGTTGCAGTTACATCACCTAATGTCATAGCTTTCTCGAGTCACTATTTCTCAAAAGCACTTTTTTTTGCCATTATTCCTCACAGGGAGACAGATTCCCACCCATGTGCAAACTGAGGCAGCTGAGTTGATAATTTAAATTAATAAAGTGGTACGTGTGATCCATGCATAAGCTCAGAAAAATATCTTGTATATGTCTAGAAAATAGTTTCTACAATGTGGCATTTGGAAGCAAGGGTGGGGAGAAGTCACTGAATAAATGAAACTGTTAGGGAAGAAAAGGCTGGTAGAGAAAATTCATATTACTTGCTAGGAAGGGTGACAGTAGTAAGGGAAATCAGCATGTTACAGAATCTGTGCAGATTCACAAGTGATCAGGACTTTTACCCAGAGCTGTAAGTCCACTTAAATTTTATCTCAGCTGATAGATGAACACAAAAAGGTTTGCCAGAAACTGTTTTGGAGACTCCTTTGTGCATAACGTGATCTTCAGGTAAAAGGCAGTTCAGAAGAATACCGAACTTCCTTGGCACTGGAAAACAAGCCTCCAAACTCCATGCTGCCAGTAAGTCTATTTCTAGTGCAGCTAAGAAATCCTGTAAACAACATTGAAAAGTCATTATTTTTTAGGTGCATCTTTCCAGTTTTCTTTTTTAACAGCATCCCCACTAGTGGGCTCCTACCAAAGCCTTTGCTTGGATAGAATAAAGCTTTCTGTTTCTATTTAAATCTCATCCTGTGTCTTGGGAAAATTTTGCTTTGATTAATAAGAATGTAAGAAGAACACACTGAAGGCAACAGATCTAAATCAAGTCATATTGTAGAGTGTCTGCAACCCGAGAGAAACTTGGAGATTGCTCAGATTGATGTGCACTTGCATTTGCTGATGCCAGTAAGGAAAGCTGTATCATGAAAGGTCGGTGAGAGACAGAAGACTTCTCAATTTCCCTGGCAAGTGCCCTTTCCTAGTGCTCTTCTGGCAAGATGCAAAGAGTAGCGTGAACACAAATACAGGTGTATTCACAGCTCCAGACTGGATTTTGAAACCTAGAGGCAGTCCTCAGTAAGGATGATACATTGCCATGTCTGAAGTTCTTTCCTTGTGCTTTTTCAGAAGCTTAATACCTGCTTGCCTTTAGAGCAAGACTTAAGTAAGGGACTTCACACCGGCTGGAGCAGCATCTCTGTAAGAGCCACCTCAAGTTCCCAGACACAATTAAGCACAGAGGACTGATGGGGAGCAAGAGAAACATGTTAACACAAGAAAGCACAATAGACATACCTGATTTATCGCTAACACCTTTTGCAAATATCAACCAAGACTTAAAGCATTCATCTCATTTATACTATTTCTAATTGCTTGCTCAGGATAATAGGTAGAGCTTTAAGGTGTATGTAAAGCAGCCATCTTCCCTGCAGTAATCTCTTTTTTATCACAAGAGCAGTACAAACTGGCCCTTGTGTAAGGGAGAATGAACCCCGTTATCTCTTGTAAACAGCTTTCCTGCAACTTTGGGATACACCTCAACCAAAAGCTTCTGCTTCTGCATTTTATTCCTTCTTTGCAACGCTCATGCAATAAAAGCAGGACATGAAAGGGTGAAGGTTTTAAGCCCACCAACAAGGTACACTTTAGCCAAACACAGCTTAACTGGATGTAATTCTCTGGTCTGTTTTATTTAGAGGCGAGAACAAAAACACTGAGTAATTCCTTCTAGTCTCAACCTCTATCCATTCTTTGTGTAGTGGAGAGAGGAAAAGTGTTGTATAGTAATCCAGCAAGGTCTTCCAGAGAGAATAAAGTCTGTGTGATTTCAAATGGAAAAGTAAAACACAGTTATTTCAGCAAGAGACCCTGTAATAATGAGGTAAACTAACCCACCATCTATCTATTAAGCTGTACTTGCTAGTTGTCCATTGTGTTTCCTCTCTCTTCTGACAGACATCTTAGTGTTCCCTTAATTCATTTTGAGCGATGCATTAGTGACCTTATTTTCCCCGCATGTGTATGAAATCAGGTAAGAGGCTGGTGGAGGTGATATGGATCCAGTGAAGACAATCTTATTGTTGCTATCCAAAGAGTCAGAAAACACGCTTACTCTTACTTCCCTCTTGAAGGTGAAGGAGGCTATTTAAGGACGGCATGGAAAAACTGCGTTTATTTGGCTGAGCTTTCAACCTGAGGTGAGGTTGGTGTCTGCTGACTTAAGGCATTAAAGTTAATGTTTAATGAAAAAACTTTTCTACCATGACACCACAGAAATGGATAAATGTCAGTTTTCTCAAAAAAACTTATTCAGCTCAAAGTTCAGGAGAATCTAAGAAATATTTCTGTCACAGTGTGCAGACATCTGCTCCTTATCCTACTTTTCTGGTCTCTGTAGCTGTGTCCCCAGTAAAAGCACATACCAAGAAGTAGCTTAAAGTTTGGCATGCACCCAAGTCACGCTCCATAAATCCACATCATCGGCTGAGGGATACTCACAGCTCAGACTTCAATGAACTTGAGAAGAATGTGTAAAAGCCCTGTCCTTTCCCGAAGCAGTCCCCAGCCCCAAACATGATACAAGCCAAAGCCCATCTCAATGGGCACAAAGTGAGGCAGTGAGGCAGGCCAGACTGGGTTTTTCCCAAAAAGTCCAGTGGGCAAAGTAGCCCAGCTCCATCCTCTGGATAAAGCATCTTCTTCCTGGCAGTCAGTGTTGTCAGTCATTTTTGCTTCAAGTTGGTAATACCTGAAGTTAAATGTTGACAGATTAAACCTCGTTAATGGTGAAAGAGAAGTATTTCATTTATTCAGAAGAACAAATACTGCAATACATGAATATTGGAATATAATTTCTTCAGAGTCCCTATTTGCATGTAAATCACCCGTAGATGTATAGGGGGCATTAATCTGTGGCTGCTGGACATTAGTTCACCTCACCAGGAAAATAGCTAAGTTGCTCTTTCTGGCCAAAAAAAAAAAAGATACAAGAAAAAGTGGGGACAGGAGGAGGGAAAGCTTGACATTGGGCAGTCTGCTAAAAAAGCAATGTGATGTTTGCTAAATGTAATACCTAAGGGCTGTGTATTCCGGTTACACTGGTACATCAGCTTTCTAGCACATAGATGCTGGAGCACAGCTTCTGTTTTTACTCTCAGGTAAGAGATCCCCATCTCATGCTCTGCACAGGCCAGATGACTTACGGTGGAGCAAATGACCACATTTGGCAAGTCCTTGGAAATCTTGGGTAAAAAGCCTGGGCCTGGGCCTGAGTCAAGTTTCTAGAGTTTTGATGCTTAAATCTGAACTACTCACCAAAGGTTTGCACTATAACCAATGAAGGGAAATGCAAATCTCTAAAACATTATGCATCTTTTCCTACGACAACTGTTTAAGAGAGTTAAGACTAATAGTTTTTTTGAGATGCACATAATTTTGCATCAACTACAAAGGCAGTACAACGTGACCAACTAAGACATGCATGAGTACTCTTTCAATATAGATTGTGTGTCTGTGCCTGTACATGTTTATGTACCTGCATGCCATTGAAAATATAAAGTAATAATCTCAGAGAAAGTCCTGATTGAATGAACTTGACTTGACCCATTTCAAATTTAAACATTTATTAAAAGGCACTTTCCCCAATCAGATTTCAACAAGGAGCCTTTTCTGCACCCCTGAAGGGACGTAATATCAGGATTTGTTGCACATATGTTGTGAGATATTCCCTAGGGAAAACATTATGTAATGTAATAACACAAGTTATTCACGGCTGAGCTATGGGTAAAAAATGATGAACTTTACTTGTGATTTTGTTCCTTTTTAATCACTTCCTGTGCAAATGAAGAAGCTCCCAGGTCCTTACAATCAAACACTGCCGTCTGTCATAATCTGTGGTACAGCAAAGATGAGCGATAGCTTTTTAACAAAGCTCTGCTTCCTCTCTTTGAGCTATTCAGATAAAATACAGTCACTACAAAGAAAAAATACATATGCGCTTATTTTAACTTTGCCACTTGCAAGTTTGATTCTGTGACAGACTGGTACGTTCTTCTTGCTAAATAATTTGGTTTCCATTCCAAATCCACAGGCCTATTTTCAAGGAGAAAAAGCTGAGGTCATTGTAAACATAGTTTGGACAATGGTTTAATTGTAATCCTAATGCTAGAAAACAGAACAGTGCCAGGGCTTTTATCCTCCCTAAGATTACAACAGCAGTGTCAAGCAGATTTAGTCCAGGAGTTACCATGAGCTGGGCACATTTCTAAAAGGTGCCTTGTGTCAGCCACCCTGCTTGGCAAGCTAAAGATTGACAGAGCTGTAAATTGGCCTCAGGACCAGAAAAAAGGCCACGGCACCACCTGGTACACCAGTATAGATGGACCTTAAAAACCCCTGAGTTCTTTAAATCTCATAGCATGCGAGCAGTTTTCCAACAGTAGTCTCAGCAGGGCAGCAGCCCAATGTAGCATCACCTCCCAGCATCTATAGTTTATACCAATTTTTATACACATGGACTGACACAGCATTTTATTGCTGTATCCTAGCACTACGACTTCATGACCAATTAGTCTACCACTGCAATATCATCCTTTTTTTTAATAGGTACAATTTTTCATGAAATAAAGACAATTTTGGCCTATCTTCTGAATACTGGATTAATAGAGGCCAAGCTACTCAGTACTGCATCAATAAAATATTTTATCCATAAAACTTTTAAGAGTCAAAATAAATTTTGTTAAGCAGCGTGAATCTCAAGAACAAGTGATCATCCAACAGTAATCTAAATGAAATTTAATTTGCTCCTTCATGAGAAAGTTTACAAATGGAGCTTTTTAAGACCATTTAAGAGATTTCGTCTCTGACCTATTTTCATTGTCTGAGCTAAGGGAAATGCAAAAAGCAATAATTAAAATTGAAAAATTGAGCTGTTTTTTCAAATTCCTCTTTTTAATAATATACAGCTTTATTTTTTAGCAACTAGGAATATCCTTTTTTCTTATGAAGAAGTATAATTATTTTCTTTTTAAATAAGAGTTCACAATGAGAACTTGTGCTTTGAGTGCTTCATTCACTGTGAAATAAGAACAAGTACTTCTTCAGCCTGCTGAAAGAGATTCTCTTTGCTTATCATATCCTATATGAAGAGAAAGGAAATTATCCATGTTTCATATAGGATGAAAAATCATTTACCTTTTAAAATGAAAGCTACAACTTCAAGAAATTATTGAGTATAGGAAACTGTACTGACGACTGACTGTCACTGTGTACCTTACTATGAGCAGCAAACCAGGCTCTGTGAGATTTTTTTTTGCACTACTCCCTTTTTAAAATATGCATAAGACAGCGAGCATATCTGTTGCTAAATGAGTTGGTTTGCATTACAAATTGGAAAAAGAAGTAAGCCAGTATTTCATGCAAAGAAATAGCCTGGGAAATAGAAATTGCTCTACAGACCCATACTATTTCCCATTTCCCTCCCATAGTGGGTGTGACGGTGTGTTCGTCTGTCTCTCTGTTTCTTTTTTTCTTTTTTTTTTTTTGCTATATCACCCAGATCCACTGAATTAGGCAGCTCCACTGAAGGCAAGCATACTTTATCAAGCTCTCACAGCCGCCTGCTCTCCTGCAATACCTTCAGCCCTTGACACCAACATGAGGTTCAAGTTCTCGATCCTGGCTCTTCTTCTGGAAGTGTCCATCATTGTTTTGTTTGGGATATTTGTGGAATATAACAACATTAATAATTCTGAAACTTTATACCCAGGTAAGTGTTGCTGTCTAAGATTTAGAGAAGTTAGAATTTCTTTAAACTAATCCTAAGCAAAATTTCTGAATAACTTGAGACCTACCGATACAGCTAGAAAAGAAAGGCATGGTTTGGGGCAGACGAACTTTTTCTGAGGTGTAAAAGCAGCAGGCTTCAAAGACAAATTCAAGTTGAGGATATAAAAAATTCTGAAAGTAGCTAACTGCTGACAGGTTAGCTGTTCTGGGAGAGAATAGTTCTGAAAATAGTTCTAGCGTTTGCATAGCAGGTAAAAACTTGGAGAAATATGAATTGCTTTAAACAATTCCAGCATTTTTCAGAGATGGATCATAGTGCTTCTTGACGGACCTTCTATCCTGATTACTCTATCAAATGATGAAAATGAACAGAACAGTTCACTACTATTATCCAGGATTCAAAAGGCTGTCTTATGAGAACATGGAAATTGGGCAGCATATTCATCATCATTACAAAATATGTTCGCAGAAACTGGACTCCATGAAGGGCAATAAATTTTGTCACAAGGTGAATAACCCCCTCCTGTTTTTTAAAGCAGTGGCTCAGTTGTAGACAGTAATGGTTCAGCCGGCAAACATTTCTGTTGATTTGTTGTTCTGCAAATGCTTGATGAAGTTTAGGGAGAAAGCTTTTGGCCTGAGAAGTAGTTGCTTCTTTCTCCCACCCTCCTCCTCCTCGTGCAAAGATCAGACTGTTGTAAATAAATAGAAAAACAAGTCTGCAGAGGAGCAGCCTGTGTCTTGATGGCAGTATCGAAGTTTTGTTGTTTGTTTTCTTGGCTCTGATGTCTCTTAACAACTTGTAGCCCTGGTTGCAGACCTCTTAATGATGATCATAACAGTACAGAACTCCTTGCCTGTATGTAGTACCCATATAAATTTGAATGTATCCCTCTTTTTGTCTCATTCCGGCTGGTCTTTCAGTGACTGTTACAGGGGAATGTGATCTCAGGGTCTCTTCACTCCCTAGTAGTTCTGTGTTGTGTATTCTCATGCAGAGCACTGTCCAGTTGAGAGAACAGTGAATGCACGGCATTATTCAGCTCCAGATGCAAGTCAGGTGATGAATATCGGGGGCTAATTACTCAAAATTGGGTTAATGCAGCAGTATCCCTGGGAGATAGCAACAGGCTATGCCAGAGCCCATTCTGTTTTGGAGACACAGCTTGGCCATGTCCATGATATTGAACTATCCCAGTTCTGAAATTAGGTGGCCTTATTCAGACACTGTATTGGGAATGACCCTTGGTCCACTGTCACCCATAAGGTGATAGTTGGCCTAGGTAAAAACTATGCCAGAAACCACACAAACAACTTGACAGGACAGATAATTCTGCACTGGCACTGTTATTTTATTAACATTGCTATGGCCTAAAACACCTGTCCACCTACCTCTTCTTCGACCCTGCCCCAAAACAACACAACAACAACACACACAGCCTCAGAACAATAGTGTTTTGGTCATCGTTGTATATAATTTGGTAAGCCAGAAGGATGTTGTCTAGGACATGGGTCCTTCAGACTCAGACTAAGGTCTCTTTGCCCTGCAAAAACAGAGAAAATGACCTTCTCAAGTCTGCATATCATACCTGCTGGCTCTGGTACTAAATTGACTAGCATTTTCTTGGAGTTCTCCTTACCAAGGAAAATGAAGCAAGGTGCATGGGATCCTCGGGCTTATGCCAATAATTTAATAGTCTTCGGTGGCCCCTTACAGTACTGTGGTGCATTTCTTAGTGAACCTCGAGTCTTCTGGATGGAGATTGCCTCTGCCACACACATCACCATGGGTACTGTGTTCCCTAGAAAGCTCCTGGGATAGACTGCTCTTGCACTTAACAAAACCCTCTCCCAGCCCTTGTGTGGAGCCCTGTTTTTTAATTTAATATCTCCATTTTAAAAAGGTGTCAGAGAGACGGCAGAAGCCTCATGAGCATCACAGAGAGAAGGATTCTTCTCACCAGATGCTAACACTACAAAATAGGCCTTTAAATATTATCTATCCAGTTAGGGATCACCTATAGCTATTTCTTCCCTAATACCCGTGTCTAAAATATGTGGGAGAAATTGCCTGCTGTCTCCCATGCCTTCGTGCACAGACAGTGTATGACTATGTTGTACCTGCACACCGTCCACACTACTGAACTGCTAGCAAGCTTCTGGCATGGTTTTGGCTCATGCAAACCAGCACCTTGACCTCCTCCTCCATACGGCTTTAGGCGTAGCACAGATAAGGGATTACTCTCAGTAAGTAGTACAGGCGTGAACAGTGTTTGGGAGAGAAGAGCATGTAACTGTACAGATGTGTCAGCCTGTGCCATTTGCCTTTTGGTTAGGCTGTTCAGTTTACCAGTAGAGACATAAACTAAGCAAATGCCGCAGATGTAATGTTGGACTTTTAGACACTGACTTACGAGTCGATGGATCTCATTCACAATAACAAAGTGGAATAAAACCAGGATTTCCTAATACCTGTATTTTCACTTTTAGGCCCTCTTCCTCTCAAAATTCCCTGTCTACAAAGCGCACAGTTTGCCTGAAGACCCGGTAGAAAGTTAATGCTACGGTTGTATAGATGTATTAGGATATATCCTGAGTGAGGACTTCCCCTGAGCTCACAAAATGATGTGTTCAAAGTGCTTCCCATGGTATCGCCAGGGATGCTAGCCCCCCTCATAGATTTAGTTGTTTCATGCAGGGGATGATATATATTCTCAGAACTGCCATGCAGGGTCTGCTTTTATATGCCTTAAATACCTCAGCACAATGAATCCAAGCTGTTTCAGTATTTTTGGACGGAAGAAAGATGAAAATAGTAATTGAGAATAACCATAGTTTTGTACTCAGGTAAGGGGATTTGGGGGTGGGGGGAGGTGAGCTGAGATCATTCCCAAAGCCTAGCACTGCATTACATCTGGTTTTGGTGGATGGAAGTACAGGCATGGCGAATTGGATGGACAACTTCACGTGTGCCATGCCACTAGAATGGGAGGACAAGGGTGTGTGATGGTTTTGCAAGCACTCCTGGAGGATTTCTTTAGTACTGGAATCCTGTCCTGTGTTTGATCCATGACTCATGGCTTAGGAAAACTTACGTGCCCCTTTTGTTCTACAGTTTACTCCTTTTGGCAGAGCAAAATCACAGTTTTAGTATAAACCTAGATGCCACAAGCATCTTTATGTTGAGACTGACTACCATGCGGAGACCTTGCAGTGGAGCTAATCTGTTGGTCTTGGGCAGCCTTGCAGAATCACTTACAGTGGTTTTGTTCAGGATCTGCTGGAGCATTTTTCCCAATCTTTATCCTCCTCTCTCACAGACAGGGGTACTATGTTTTGTTAAACACAACTAGTTACTGAAACAGTTTATTTCAAATCATGCTGTTTTCTCCATCATTTTAAATCATTCCAAACCTATTCTTCTTTAAAAGGACGCGTAAGGGGTAGTTAAAGCACAAGGTATAGGCTAGACTAGTTGAGATTTGTCTTCGACAGCCACGAGGTCACCTAGTTTTAACCAGGACTTCTAATCTTTTTTGTAAATAAGTCCAGATAGCTTTAAAACACTTATATGAGTCCTGGCTAACCCTCAGGAGGACCCAGGATTACAAGCCAACCAGCTGCTTGTTTCAAACAGAATTGCTTCTAATCTTCAGGGTTGGGGTAAGATTTCTAAAAGCACCTTTCAAAAGAGACCTGAGCACGCAGAAGCCCTATTGATGGGCACTGAGAATTAAACTCCTCAGTCATCAACATGTTTTTCAAACCTGTTCTCTTGCTCACACGTAGTGTCAGGTTACTTAAGCAGTAAAGCATCTTTTACTAACCTGGGCATGACTTACTGGGATGTTGGATACATCAAAGGGACTGTTCTGATGAGAACAATTTACTTGCTTTGTCTGCAGTGATTTAACCAGGAGATTGAAAACAAGAGCAAGTAATATGCTGAATGCTAATAAACCATAATCTCCTCTGGGAGACTGGAAAAATTTTGTTACGTGGAGCTGACTACCCTGAATGGGCAAAACTAACACTTTATTGGAAAGTTCAGGGCATAGGCTGATTAAATAATAAAAAGAGCAGCAGTAGGTCATTTTCAAATGTACCCCTCATTTTGTGCATGAAACTCAAGTATAATATAAACTGAAAACTGTTGAAGCTGTATATCACCTTGACTTGCCATGCTAAGCATTTATTAAATACATTTCCATTTTCTTCTGCTGCAGTCAAACAAAAAGGCTACTTTTGTAGATGTTGCTCTGCAGCTTTTATGGATTTGCCCTTGAGTTCTGTATGTTTTTGGTAACATTAACAAGTTTTTAATAAAGTGGTTATACAAGAGTCAGACAAATAACCTGGACCACTTTGCAAATACAAAGGTGCTGATCTCACAAGCTACTGGGTGAATGGTCACTCACAGAAAATTATTTTTAAAGGGGAGAAAAAGGCTTGTTAAGCATCCAGTTTCCACTTATCCTCAAAAAAGGAAAGAGATCTTGCGTTACTCCTCCCCTTATTTGAGAGGAGCTGTCTCATACTTTTGTTCCACTTAAAAAAGAAGGTGGGTGATCACCTGTATCTGAGATCGTCAGGGTGGTGTAAGAGGAACGCTGGGAAGGCTATCCATTCTCATTCCTACCAGCCCTAACTGCTGCTATGTGTTTTCCAAGACATTTGAAGGAGAGTTGCTCTGGATGTGCAGTCCTCCACCACAGCCAAGCCAGGTACGAAGGCAGAGCTCTGTGTTCCTGTGGCACAGGCTGCTGCGGGCTGGGAGGATGCACAGGCAGATGTACCCATCAAATGATCTTGGATTTTAATATCCTTTTCCTAAACACCCCCCGCTGACTCCCTCTGATGCAGGAATTTGGGCAAATTAAGCTGTGTTTTGGGTTCCGCATCGACTAAGACACTAAAGACTTTGCTGCTGGTAGAATCAGGAGGGTTGTATTAGCACGGTTTGCGTTGTCCCCAGCCATATGGTTTTCATCTCTTGCCAGGTCCTCTGAAGCAAGGGAATATGTTGAGCTCTAAGACAGTTATTTTTACACAGCACTGCAATACAAAACATGCGAGTATATCAAAAGCAGAAGCCCAAATGGGGAAGTTAAGTTGATTATGTCTTTTAAAATAAGTAGTAAGCACAACACAAGAGTTTGGATAGTAGTTCTGGAAATTAAGTAACATGGAGGAAAATGGGAAGCTCCCAAAGGACTGCAGGGGCCTCAGAAATCCCATCACTGGCCATTACTGAAGTCAGGAAATGAATGTGAAAATGTCCAGCCTAAAGAGGAAGCAGAAGGTTTGGGGATGTCTGCAGACCACCTGCATTTCTATGCTCTTTCTTGGATGCGTGTAGACCAATGTAAAGGATCTTGCGTGTGTGTATTTCAGTGCTAGGTCAGGGCTGGAATATGACTGTGCAAATATAATAGAGTTTATTAGGAAACTCCAGCAACTTATGCTTTTGGGCCCTCTCTTGGCTAAACGTGGTAATGCATACAGCAAAACTAGGAACGCTGAAAGTACGTATCTGGGAAATGTAACTTCAAGCCAAATATTATACTAACCAGGTCAATGTCTCAAGTTTTTCCCAAGTATTTGCATGTAAGAGCCAATGAAGTAGAAATGAAAATAAATAGTTTCTCTATACTGAGTTTCTTACTAACAATAAAATCAGAGAAAAAGCTTTAATTACAGGACTCAAACCTGTTTGGTGTAAAGTCAATTAATTCACATAAAACATTTCAGAATAACAAAATATTTTAAAATATAAAATATCCATGTTATGATGATAAACTCAGCTTGTATTAAAAAGCCTAAAAAAAGGAAATAAAAGAACTTCCCAAAAAAGTAGAAAAAGAACTAGCCATTTCTTAACAAAATTCATGTTTGGAAAAAAAAAAAAGCATATTTAAAGGATGGCTAAGTATATGCTGATTAGCAATGTTAATTTACTAGTTTAGACATTACCTTAAATGTCTTTTTCTTTTACACAGTTAAAGAAATCAATCTCTTGTACAGTAATTTTTAGGGATCACAAGTATACCTTTCACTGGGCCAACTAGCATTCTATGAAAAAAATCCCATGTACAATTTTGGAGTGTGCCAGAACACGCTGGATGTGACAACTTTTATTTGAGGGGAAAGAGAACTTTTCTGTGAGGACATGAAGCTGTGATGTTCCAGGTAGCTTCACATGCAAAGAACCATTCCAGACACATTAAATTTGCTAGTATAGAGACCCAGAGTTATTTCCATAGCAATATAGCAAGGAATAAAATCAATAATTGGGTCTTGCATTCTCCAGAGACTCAATCTTCAACTAGTAGACTGGTCAAAGTGGGGAAGGATGGATCACATTGATGACATGAGTTTGGAACTCTTCTATTAAATCCTCATTTATCCCTAGCTTTCCTCCCTTCATAGTCACTACACAGACATGTTTTCCCTTCAGTCTTTCAGGATGTCCATGTGATGATATTTGTTGGATTTGGTTTCCTGATGACCTTTCTGAAGAAATATGGATTCAGCAGTGTTGGTATCAACATGCTCATTGCTGCCCTCGGTCTCCAGTGGGGAACCCTGATTCAAGGATTTTTGCACACAAAGGGAGGGAAAATTCATGTTGATATCAAAAGGTACCTGTGAATTTACCAAAATTGACGATAATATCCCTTAAGATATCAGGAGAAGCCATAACCTACCACATCTGTGGGATCAGACTTGTAAGTTCTCCGAACTTTGATTGAGCGTTACTGTCCACCTCTCAACATTCCTCTGCCTTTCACCTCTAAATGGGCAACATCTCGTGCACTGAGCCAAGGGAACCAAAGGGTGGGATAAAATTGGGTGCTACGTTACTGTGGGCCATAGGTGATGGAGAGAGACTGCTTTGGATCTCTGGAGGTGTGGAAGCTGGAAGATCACCAGCAGTAGCGTAGCACCTCCTGCATCCAGCAGGCGTGAAAGGATCTGTCCTTCCATGACACATGGGGTCACAGAAGAAAGGCTGGAACAGTGTGTCTGTCCACTCATGAGGTTTTCTCCTACTTCTCAAGGAATGATCTGCATGAGCACCTTACTGCAGTAGGTTTTGGGCCCCAATCATAGAATAAGACACCTCAAGAGCAATGTCTCTAGATACTTTTAATCCCCCTCCCATTCATCTGTCCTGCTTCTACCAAGGTCTCAGAATGTTTTCCACATCTGCAGGTCTGTTTTCTGAGACAACTTGTAGACAATTTTGAAAGGGACATCATCCAAACATTACTGAGGGACAAGCAAAAATAATATAAGTAGCTCCTTAATGCTTACAGACGGGCATTTGCAGAGGGACCCATAAGTTAGTGCCCCTCTGTGCTGCAAGTTTTTGACCAATTTGTGGTTTTATTTATCTTTGCCATTCCCCATAACCTGTTAACACTGGTCCTTCCTGACAGACAGCGTAAACATGATGCACACTGATAGAAAGGCATGCAAGGCTTTTGAAGTGAGATAAACCATCTGACCGAAGCTAAGAGCTCCCTGTCATCTTTGGAGTTCAAAGGACAGTCAGAGCACATCCGCAATACACATCTCATCTGACTTTTCTCTATAATTTCAACCAGCTAAGCACATACATAAGCAGGAGGTAACCTTCCCACACTTTTTCCTCAGTAGCTGGTAAGATCCCTACAAAACCAATCTGGAAAAGTTTGACTTCATTTTTATCCACAAAGATGATCTTGATAATTCTGTATCTGAAAAGTTAAAGCTCTATCGTTTTAATGATAAGACAGGTTTGATATTAAAGCCTTATTTCAGGACTCTTTAAACTGATTTTCTTTTTTCCTGTGTTTGTTTGTTGCTTTTGTTTTGAGTTTTTATGCTTTGTTTTGTTTTTATTCGTTTTCTTAACTTCAGCATGATAAATGCAGACTTCAGTACAGCAGCTGCCTTGATTTCATTTGGAGCTGTCCTGGGGAAAACAAGTCCTGTTCAGATGCTGATCTTGACAGTTGTGGAGGTCACAATCTTTGCAGGCAATGAATATCTAGTTACAGAAATACTTCAGGTACAACTATTTAGCAATAATTGATTTCTGTTTATAACAAATATTTTCACTTTGTAATACTTCCAGTTTACGTATTCTGGGTTCTAGTTTCTATCATAGAAAATAAACCATTAAAGTCATCCAGACTTCTCTTTCATCAAATCCTCATCTTCCGTGCTGTATAAAATCTGTGGCATTATTCTGGGTCCCTGTTACAGGCCACAGATGTTGGAGCCTCAATGACTATCCATGCTTTTGGAGCTTATTTTGGCTTAGCAGTAACCCTAGTCTTGTATCGTCCTGGTTTGAAAAACAAACATGAAAATGAAGAATCTACCTATGATTCGGACATATTTGCCATGATTGGTAAGTGAAGCAACAGTGAGTGCTAATCAGTCGTTCATCCCTCTTTCATCCCTATGTTTTAATGATTGCTTGTTATTGCACTGCATCCATTTTCTTAAGTACACTGCTAGAGGCATATTCTTTTTTGTCTGATTCATGCACAATGTTTTCAATGACACACATATTTTTACAGTTTCTCCTTGGTTAAAAAACGGAGACATCAAATTAAAGATGCATTTTCACTTTGCTTTAGTGGTGACTCTTTGTTAAATCTTCTGTTATAAGCAGCATTGGCATAGAAATTGGCCATAAATAGAAGTATTGATCTATGCCTGTCCTGCTAATGAATGTTAGAAGCCATACATCTATCTGTCCTCCAGATCTATTCATAGATCAATTTACCAGCTAAAGCTATCAGTTATATCAGTAGATGATAAAGGATTTGCATGTGAACTGTCATGTTAATGCATCCTATCATGGCATGGTTTTCACAGTGGTGGTGAGCTCTGGCAGTGAGTGAGGCATGACGAGGCGTCACAACGTCTTAAAGTCTTCCAGTAAGATTTGACAGAGACCATGTGTCAAAATCCCAGCTGCCAGTGTCAAAAGCTTCTGCATAATCTATTATTTCTTCCAGCGCTTTGGCTATTTCATGTTTCTTACTGATCACCTTCCTCATCTCTTGTAGCTCATTCTGTTGTGTTGGATCTTTCACATCGAAATATCCCTTGTGACTGAAGAGTCTTTGTTTTCATTTTGGCTTATATTCATCCAGGTACCCTGTTCCTTTGGCTTTTTTGGCCCAGTTTCAACTCTGCCGTTGCACCTGAAACAATTTACCAGATTAAGGCAATTGTCAACACTTACTATTCCTTGGCTGCATGTACTGTCGTAACATTTGCCCTCTCCAGCCTGGTGGATCAAAGAGGAAAATTCAGTATGGTAAGAATCACATTTCAACCTCTATTAAATCAAGTCACCCATCTACAACAAGGATGATTAGGCAGATTCCCAATGTCCGTGAGCTATCTGGAGCCTTTGGTCATACTTTAGGCAAAATTAGAACTATTATACTACTAAAAGCTACAATGTAAGATTGGGCCATGAGGCAGCCCACCCTGCTCTGGTGGTGTGGTGGCTCCTCAGTGAGCTCACTGCACCTGGAGAGCGATGGTCCTGCTCCTTTGTTCTCTTGTGTCCACGGAACCCGCTGGACCATAGAGACATCAGTCCAACGTTCAGGTGGACTTTTGGGTCTTGCTCCAAAGAAGATCCTATGTCAGTTAACAGTATTGCAATAGCCAAAGTAGGTCTCTCAAGGCAACAACCTCTTCCCTGGCAATCTCACGGTGCAGCTGTGCAACAGGCAAAGCCAAATGAGGTTGGGGCTGCCGGGCTGCCAGCCTTTCACCTCCTTGCCCTAAAATCCAGCCCTATGTTTTCACCCACTTCTTTCCGGCAGTTGCAGTGTTAATCTAAGCCCAGCGTGAGCAGGCACAGTTCAATGAGCTTGCACAATTTGCTGCAGTTCTCATGGCTCAGCCTGGCTTCTTTAGAGGTCAGATGAGTCTTAGTGACTTTGCAGAAGTGGAATGTCAACCTGGCCCGAGTTAAACTGGCTTAGAGCAGCTTTGAACCAACACCCTGAACATGTAACAGGGAACCCTGTTTTAAATTCCTGTTCATTCTTCATTGGAAAAATCCCACCTGAAGAAAAGTATGCAAAAAAGCCTTCAAAGTCACTCAGCCCTGAAACAAGCCTCTGTTCCACATATCTCATCTCCCCCTCTGTATACTCTTTGCAGGTTCTCATTCAAAATGCCACCCTGGCAGGAGGAGTAGCAGTGGGTACCTGTGCTGACATGTCAATCCACCCTTTTGTTGCCATGTGCATTGGGAGCATTGCTGGAATAATTTCTGTCCTTGGGTTCCACTTCCTGACTGTAAGTATTGAGGACCCACCTCTTGCTTCATTGGCTTTACTGGAGCTCCCTTTGTGAGCTAGAAAGGGAGTTTTAGACACTGGCTGATACAGTACAGAGAGTAAGCTCTAGATACAGTTATTTTTAAATCACTGTGATTTAAACATATGCTTATGAGCTAACTTCAGTCCATCAACGAGCTGAAAAGAGAGGATCATGAACATATTAAAGTTCACTAATGTTGGGTTTTCTGTTCAAGAGGCTGCCAGAATTTTGCTCCAAACCCATGTTTCAGTGAAATAGGACTAATTACATTTCACTCTTTTGAAATTTCTAAATAGATCTGTAATCTAAAAATACTTTTGAAGTATAAAATTTAATTGTTTCATGTGCAAATTGTAGAAACAAAATATTCTGACTAAAACTGTTTAAGCTGTAATTTCCTGGTGGAGAAACATTCTGGAAGAAAATACCTGACTAGCAGACTCAGAACAGGAAGGTATGTGTTTGTTAGCCATCTCTTTCAACCTATGCTGTGGTGGCTGAAAAGATTAGAATGGACTGTCATATCTTTTGTACCATTATATTTATGATTACAGTAGCTTGGACATTTGCACCAGTATACATACATACTTGGTCTTCTCTGCATAGAAACAATTTCACAGTGAAGGGAAAGGTAGCAGGTTTTATAGTTAAACCTTGGGTACATAAAATAAGTTAAATTGTTTCTTGTACTTCTGCACCACTTTCTTCTGCATATCATTCTATAGATAATGGAAGACAATAAACTCACTATAAACTTCGTATTTCCCCTCATTTCAGCCTTTCTTGGCATCTAAGCTGAACATTCATGACACTTGTGGAGTTCATAATTTGCATGGTTTACCTGGAATACTGGGAGGTATCGCTGGCATCATAGTAACTGCGATAAAAGAGGAAGCTAGGTGAGTTATAAAGAGAAGAAAGAAAGGACCTTATTGATTTTTGAGGATCTATCCTAATTTTCCACCTTTCTTGGATCTAATTATGATTTTTTGGGCAGAAAATGCATCTTTGGTTTGATGTCAGACATCATGTTCTGGTTTAAATAGGACTCTTCTTGATATCCTGCCTTTAACATACTGTTTATATGCCAATCTTGTTCCAAATTAAAAGCTCAAGTAAAAATAAATAAATTAAAAACATCATTTAGAAAAGCATACAGAACCATTCAAATGCAGAATAATATTTATTATGATTTTACAATTACACTGCTGGTAACAGTAAGATTTCCAGGAAAACTGGCAAAATGCACTATTTCTCTGTCTTAAAAGACTCCAAGAAGGTGAAATGCTGGTCTTCTTGACAAAGGGGAGCATTCTCTAAAGGCTTACAAGATACTAATTGTATTGGGTCTGGCTGAGATGGAATTAATTCTCCCCATAGCAGCCCTCATAGTGCTGTGTTCTGCACTGGTAGC